>JAKZAP010000003.1:25217526-25579427 GCA_023053575.1 Branchinecta lynchi
GTGTTGTTTATATGACTTATAATATTAACATATAAAGCAGCAGAAATGCTTGACTCTATGAAATTTGGAACAAACATCTACAATGCAGTTGAAACTTTTGATCGATTCTGAGTTAACCGCATCTTCGGTATATAAGACTGTTCCAGAGGATCGACAGTTCTGTTACTGTAAAGCTCCACTTATAAATATCCCTCTGGAATCTAGATTTTGCATCTTGAATGCGGGCCCCTTGATAATGACGGTAAGATCGTATCATATTATTAAACCGGTCAATTCTAAGTTGTTTTTTTTTTCGATTAATTTGAATGTCTTATACCCTCAAAAAATCCATCAGCGGTGGAGGCAACGAAGAACTTGGCTATAATAATCTCACTTGGATATAGATTTTAGATCGCTTAGATCTGGTACGAACTTCAGTGCTCCCGTTGAATTCATTTATAAGCCGTAATATGACAATTATAATATGGTCGCACTGTGCAGGTGTGTCCATATTCAACGATCGGGCTAACAATCGACTTGAAGAGAAGTGAGAACAAACCACCCTGCTTTAATGTAAAGGTTTTTTTAATTACAGGAAAGATTATGTTTACTCTTCCCATGGTATAGTTGTTGTATTGAGAGAAACGTAGATACCCATCGATCAGGATACCTACGTAAACATTCATACATAACATTCATGGATCATGGCCGTTGGAAGTATAATAATATTTAAAGATGGATGGTCCAGCCGAAGATGATGGCTTTTCTGGACATTGACTTCCATCAGCCACACTTGCATCAATTTTGTGAAGGTCCTTTGATAAGATGAATATGCCTGCGTCATATACTATGTGGTGGATTTGATTTTTTGCTGATAACTCAAGTGTACAAGCTGATATAGTTTTCTTCTATTCTCTACAAAAACACGTTGCTTTTGGCAACTGCAGTGTCAGAAGGTCCGCACATAACTTGTTATGGTCCTACATACCTTTTATTGTTCTAACTGCCTGTCTTGAGATGATGCCGTTTCTTAGAAAAATGTGCATTTATGCGATCGTGTATATGAGCGTAGATTCCCTTTTCAGTACAAGACTCCAATCATTAACGTGGAGGGCCTGGAGTATTTGGTAATGTACAGAGGAGGCAGCATCAGGACCGAAAGTTTCCGAGAAGCAGTTTTGGTCTGCGCGGGACTTTATCGATTGGTCTCGAACGGCAAGGTAGACTGGCAGAAGCCGTTTCATTCCCTACTGATGGTCTCGCTGTTCAGCCTACCTTGCCGTCCAGCCATCGAGAAGCGAAAATTTCAAGACTTGTTTGCCGCCATTTCTATTGACACCAAAAGCGACGTCCAAGCCAGCGAAGCCACAGCAGCGTGCAGACTTGAATTCACTAAGCAAAGGCATTATATAAGGTATTTACTATAATACTCAACAATTTAACCATATAGGAGGTAATAAGCTTCAGAAATTTAGCTCGTTATATAGACTGCGACAATCCTATATACGTTATCACTTTTAAGAGATATTTGGAAATAAATGATTGATTGATTGATCTCTTGTGAAGCTATAACAATTTGAATGTGATGCTATCAGAAAGCAAACTATGCTATAAAGGGTATTCAAAGGGATCAGAAATGTGCCGCGTTCCGAATTTGCAAAATTGCATGCAATAGGGTTGCTATATATATATATATATAGTGACCGAATTTGATGATGATGTCAGCTTTAAAGTTTAACTCAAAATGCAGCTTGCATCTGATATTTCAGTCAAAATATCTATAATATATACCCATCTACATACCAGAGGAGCAATGATGCACAAAATGTGTGATGGCTTGCATGACAACCTAAAATTCGACCAGCAGCGTCAGCACACGCGGAGGATTTGAAAATAAGCCTATGTTTCCTACTTGATTAAAGACGCGCCATTTATAAGTTTATATTTCGGCAAAAGTTTAATTACCTTTGTATGAAGTTGGTAAATATGCCAGCATGTATACAATGTAAAGGGACATGCACATATGGAGTGACATGTCCGAAAGAATAAGTTCATTAGATGAATCGATTATCTGTTGATATAGCGGAGAAACGGAGTAACGCAATTTTTTATCAGGTTTTCACACTAATATTTAAGTGAATAAATGATCTGTATGACCATATATACACACCTTTGGCAAGGAGAGCTGACCATCGACATAGAGAATGAAACGACTTCTGCATACTATCTTGTGGCCAGCACAGGGAACTCTACATTCGTTTCTGGCCGATGAATAAAAAATTGTATATTGCATTTGTTGTGTTTTTTTAATTCCTTTATTTTATTTTCCATACTCCGCTTTTCAAATTGTGGGTCAGAAATAAATTACTTACTCCATACGTGGACTCAAACGGTAGTGACTGTCTTCTTTTTCTCTAGATCGTCATTTTATCAACGAAGTTTCTTGACATCACCTATAGTCATGGGCCTTTTTTTGGCCGTGTTTTCGGCCTGTTTTCATCTGATATTCGCAGATGAGAGCAAACACCTGGAATGAAATTTATCTCTTCTTGTTCTGGATATTGATACCACTTGGAGAAGGGGCAGGTCGTGGGCTTCAGTTGTTCCCAATGTCTGATACGCGTAAGCCGACAGAGAATACCCGAAACAAATAACGTTGAAAACAAAATACGTGTCTTTCCACATTATTCCGAAAAACCTGCGCGAGCCGCTGGAGATATATATATGATCGTAGGCCGAAGTCTCCTCCAAAAGCCCCAAGGCAAAATTTTTCCCGATACTAGCACGAACCTCTCGCAGACCCTCCAGCTGGAAGGGTCTGTTCACTGTCCACAGATTTACATACCGGGCATCGATCACAAGGCGTGGTTTCCTAGGCTCAATGCCCAGAGGTAACACCACAGTAGGTGGGGGGTCATTCCGTACCCTGCCCCACACCGAAATAGAACCCTTCTTAAGTCTCTCCTGGATTGTCGTTGTGACAAAATCGTGAAATTCATTGCACCTGCGGTGGCTGACCAAAATTCTTGGTTCCGGGTACTCGGAATCGTAGGACTTTCCCTTATATTTTCCCCGGAATGCTCGAAAATGGCCGCAAACATCGAAACCCTGAGTCAGCCATCCCAAGGCTTGTCGGTGGCTTTCTTGATTTCCCAGCTCAAGGCAAAGTTCATTCCATTGCGACACCCTGTCAGAAAGGCCACCCGCCCGGAAACCATGGGGTGATCAGAAAGGGATTGAATCGGCTTGGTACTTCGAGGTCGACAATATATCCGAGACGCTTGAGAGAGCCTCAAAAATGCCTGGGTCGATTAGGCGAAGCGACTTCAATGGATGCAGCCACCACGAGACCTCGCCCGTGTCACCAAAGATCCTGCCCTGGCAATTCAGCAGAAATTTGATAATTTTGTATCGTTGCGGGCGAAGATAAGATATGTCTATTTTTTTCAATAAACACTGAGAAAAGACATAAATCCACTCCCTTCGGATTACTGGTCGCGAGTGGAGAACTCCTTTGCTTGCCACCTGGTCGCGGTGTGTAAGCAAAATAGATAAAATTATCAACGACTAATTAAAGATGTAACATGCAACAGTTTTCATTGCTGCCTTATTTCCCGCCTAGTAGGCAGGACTCTACAGATCCTTCAAGGCCTCTCAAATATATACAGATTACAGACAGCCACCGCATTCGAATATATTATATATGTCGTTTTATTTAGTAAGATGTCGATCGAGCAAGTCGACAGAGAATTGCCGATCGAACTGACTTTCCGGGGCTTCCGCGTAGTCAAGCCAACTCTCCCAGATTTTCATGATGACATCGATTTTGTTACTCTTCAACATTTACTACACGTCCCCCTCGCATTTCAAATATCTCTTGCATCCCAGTCACAATTGTCAATCACTTTCCCTTTCCTTCCTATATTTGCATATTTGTTCTGTCTCTCAAGTTTATTGCCTCTATTCGTTGTGTAGGCTGCATATCTCTCTATGATTCACAATATTTGAAACTTCCGCCTTCTTTCTTGGTTGACTTGAAACAACCGACAATTTCTCGCCGTCGTTGAAAGTCAACTTTCAGGTCGACTTTGATCAATCGAATGTTCCCAGTTAACCGAGAATCGCAAATAAAATGACTGACTGACGATCTCAGTTAACTTGAAAACTGAATCAACTCTGGGTTGACTTCCGCTAGTCGAATCGAACACGGCTTTGGAACAAACATCTATAATGCAGTTGAAGCTTTTGATCGATTTTGAGTTAACCACATCTCCGGTATATATTGGCTTTTCCAGAGGATCGACAGTTCTGTTACTAGGTGCATTTTTGTTCTCTGGTTGGTCTCTGGTGTCCTGCCAGTTAGTAATTTTTGTGTTTTATCGCATGCCAGAGAACTGAGAACAGAGACCTGAGTTCGTTTTTACGTCAACCAGCGAACTGATTGTTCTCAGTTCTCTGGTGGATAAGCCTCAGCAGAGAACTGACTTCGCTACAAAAGTTTGTACTCTGTTCAGATAGAAGTCTGACGAATTTGGTCATATACAAAAATACGTATCTCCTAAAAATGGAAGATTTGTATGTTGTGCAACCACGAGAAGACCCTGGAAAATGGACGTTCAAGGGGACCCACACTGATGGGACTTTACTTTTTTACAAAGAAGGTAAGAGAGATCCTGGTAAAAGCTGCTGGTGCAAGTTCTGATTTTTTTTTTGTCTGTAGGCTAGGCCTAAATTGATTAAGACAAATGAAAGCTCCTTCAGCGTTGCGATTGCCGAAGAAAAATTGGGGTTCAGTAACCTGCCTGCATCTGAATGTGAATAGTCAAAGAATGGTGCAAGATCATGGGCTTACTGTTAAAAAATGGGACTAGGCACTCTTGGTGTGGCCTGTGTCGGGTTACTGTATTTTCTAATTCATTTCCAATAGGCTGTGGCTGCAAACACTGTACCTGATGAACCAGGTAGTGAGGCACGTTCTATTTTTTCTTGCTTCCCAGAAACTTGTAGATGAGAGGCTGAAAGAGACGGCAGATAAAAGAGACGAACACAATTTGTTTGTTAGAGAGTATTTGGTGGAGCAAAAGAAGAGAGCTGAAAAACTTGACAAGCTTCGAGAAGAAGAGTTTGAATATAAAAGAAAAGAGACGAAAAGTTGGAATGCTGATATTGGGTGTTTCATCGGTGGCAAGTGCTTTAACCATATTTTCTTTGCTGACGACCTGGTAATTCTCTCGCCTTCGGTACATGGACTGAACCGTCTTCTTGCTGTTTGTGATCATTATGCAACTAGTTTTGATATCATTTTCAATGTTAAAAAGACCGTAGCAATGGCTCTGCTTCCTAGCGGATGTGATCTTCCCCGTCTTCCGGTGGTGCTTTCTATGCGTACATTGGATTACGTTTCAGAGTTTAAGTATTTAGGTTTTTGGATTAGTAATAAGATGCGGAATGATTCCCATATTTTAGAACTTACCCATAGCCTATGTAAGCGGGGGAACGTCCTAATTTGGAAATTTAATGACGCGAATCTTGCTGTTAAATTGCATTTGTTTAGGACGTACCGCTACTCATTTTTCGCGTTACGCCTGGTGTATAACCATACGAAAAGATCACGTCTGAACCTAGAAGCTTGTTATAAGCGTGTTTTCCATCGGTTAGCAAAGCTACAATTCCGAGCTAGCACATTTATTGAAATTGAGAGGAAGTTGAAAACATCGTTTTTTTGTCGTCTAATGGAGTCGCCGAATGATTTAGTGGAGTTCGCTGCAAACCCACTATTCTTCAATCTTGCGATATGGAGTCATTTGCTCGACCCTGAGCCACCATGATGTAGATAGTTTGTACTCGCTTGTTATATTTTAATTTCTTTGTGTTGTTTATATGACTTACGCTGAAATAAAAAGTGTTATTATTGTATTATTATTATTATATTGCCTTCTATATAGACGAAAGACACCTCCGTGCATGGAGTACACCTGTCGAGTATTATATGCTATGAGCATAATATTAACATATAAAGCAGCAGAAATGCTTGACTCTATGAAATTTGGAACAAACATCTACAATGCAGTTGAAACTTTTGATCGATTCTGAGTTAACCGCATCTTCGGTATATAAGACTGTTCCAGAGGATCGACAGTTCTGTTACTGTAAAGCTCCACTTATAAATATCCCTCTGGAATCTAGATTTTGCATCTTGAATGCGGGCCCCTTGATAATGACGGTAAGATCGTATCATATTATTAAACCGGTCAATTCTAAGTTGTTTTTTTTTTCGATTAATTTGAATGTCTTATACCCTCAAAAAATCCATCAGCGGTGGAGGCAACGAAGAACTTGGCTATAATAATCTCACTTGGATATAGATTTTAGATCGCTTAGATCTGGTACGAACTTCAGGTACTACTATGTGTAGAATTCATTTATAAGCCGTAATATGACAATTATAATATGGTCGCACTGTGCAGGTGTGTCCATATTCAACGATCGGGCTAACAATCGACTTGAAGAGAAGTGAGAACAAACCACCCTGCTTTAATGTAAAGGTTTTTTGAATTACAGGAAAGATTATGTTTACTCTTCCCATGGTATAGTTGTTGTATTGAGAGAAACGTAGATACCCATCGATCAGGATACCTACGTAAACATTCATACATAACATTCATGGATCATGGCCGTTGGAAGTATAATAATATTTAAAGATGGATGGTCCAGCCGAAGATGATGGCTTTTCTGGACATTGACTTCCATCAGCCACACTTGCATCAATTTTGTGAAGGTCCTTTGATAAGATGAATATGCCTGCGTCATATACTATGTGGTGGATTTGATTTTTTGCTGATAACTCAAGTGTACAAGCTGATATAGTTTTCTTCAATTCTCTACAAAACACGTTGCTTTTGGCAACTGCAGTGTCAGAAGGTCCGCACATAACTTGTTATGGTCCTACATACCTTTTATTGTTCTAACTGCCTGTCTTGAGATGATACCGTTTCTTAGAAAAATGTGCATTTATGCGATCGTGTATATGAGCGTAGATTCCCTTTTCAGTACAAGACTCCAATCATTAACGTGGAGGGCCTGGAGTATTTGGTAATGTACAGAGGAGGCAGCATCAGGACCGAAAGTTTCCGAGAAGCAGTTTTGGTCTGCGCGGGACTTTATCGATTGGTCTCGAACGGCAAGGTAGACTGGCAGAAGCCGTTTCATTCCCTACTGATGGTCTCGCTGTTCAGCCTACCTTGCCGTCCAGCCATCGAGAAGCGAAAATTTCAAGACTTGTTTGCCGCCATTTCTATTGACACCAAAAGCGACGTCCAAGCCAGCGAAGCCACAGCAGCGTGCAGACTTGAATTCACTAAGCAAAGGCATTATATAAGGTATTTACTATAATACTCAACAATTTAACCATAAAGGAGGTAATAAGCTTCAGAAATTTAGCTCATTATATAGACTGCGACAATCCTATATACGTTATCACTTTTAAGAGATATTTGGAAATAAATGATTGATTGATTGATCTCTTGTGAAGCTATAACAATTTGAATGTGATGCTATCAGAAAGCAAACTATGCTATAAAGGGTATTCAAAGGGATCAGAAATGTGCCGCGTTCCGAATTTGCAAAATTGCATGCAATAGGGTTGCTATATATATATATATATAGTGACCGAATTTGATGATGATGTCAGCTTTAAAGTTTAACTCAAAATGCAGCTTGCATCTGATATTTCAGTCAAAATATCTATAATATATACCCATCTACATACCAGAGGAGCAATGATGCACAAAATGTGTGATGGCTTGCATGACAACCTAAAATTCGACCAGCAGCGTCAGCACACGCGGAGGATTTGAAAATAAGCCTATGTTTCCTACTTGATTAAAGACGCGCCATTTATAAGTTTATATTTCGGCAAAAGTTTAATTACCTTTGTATGAAGTTGGTAAATATGCCAGCATGTATACAATGTAAAGGGACATGCACATATGGAGTGACATGTCCGAAAGAATAAGTTCATTAGATGAATCGATTATCTGTTGATATAGCGGAGAAACGGAGTAACGCAATTTTTTATCAGGTTTTCACACTAATATTTAAGTGAATAAATGATCTGTATGACCATATATACACACCTTTGGCAAGGAGAGCTGACCATCGACATAGAGAATGAAACGACTTCTGCATACTATCTTGTGGCCAGCACAGGGAACTCTACATTCGTTTCTGGCCGATGAATAAAAAATTGTATATTGCATTTGTTGTGTTTTTTTAATTCCTTTATTTTATTTTCCATACTCCGCTTTTCAAATTGTGGGTCAGAAATAAATTACTTACTCCATACGTGGACTCAAACGGTAGTGACTGTCTTCTTTTTCTCTAGATCGTCATTTTATCAACGAAGTTTCTTGACATCACCTATAGTCATGGGCCTTTTTTTGGCCGTGTTTTCGGCCTGTTTTCATCTGATATTCGCAGATGAGAGCAAACACCTGGAATGAAATTTATCTCTTCTTGTTCTGGATATTGATACCACTTGGAGAAGGGGCAGGTCGTGGGCTTCAGTTGTTCCCAATGTCTGATACGCGTAAGCCGACAGAGAATACCCGGAACAAATAACGTTGAAAACAAAATACGTGTCTTTCCACATTATTCCGAAAAACCTGCGCGAGCCGCTGGAGATATATAGATGATCGTAGGCCGAAGTCTCCTCCAAAAGCCCCAAGGCAAAATTTTTCCCGATACTAGCACGAACCTCTCGCAGACCCTCCAGCTGGAAGGGTCTGTTCACTGTCCACAGATTTACATACCGGGCATCGATCACAAGGCGTGGTTTCCTAGGCTCAATGCCCAGAGGTAACACCACAGTAGGTGGGGGGTCATTCCGTACCCTGCCCCACACCGAAATAGAACCCTTCTTAAGTCTCTCCTGGATTGTCGTTGTGACAAAATCGTGAATTTCATTGCACCTGCGGTGGTTGACCAAAATTCTTGGTTCCGGGTACTCGGAATCGTAGGACTTTCCCTTATATTTTCCCCGGAATGCTCGAAAATGGCCGCAAACATCGAAACCCTGAGTCAGCCATCCCAAGGCTTGTCGGTGGCTTTCTTGATTTCCCAGCTCAAGGCAAAGTTCATTCCATTGCGACACCCTGTCAGAAAGGCCACCCGCCCGGAAACCATGGGGTGATCGGAAAGGGATTGAATCGGCTTGGTACTTCGAGGTCGACAATATATCCGAGACGCTTGAGAGAGCCTCGAAAATGCCTGGGTCGATTAGGCGAAGCGACTTCAATGGATGCAGCCACCACGAGACCTCGCCCGTGTCACCAAAGATCCTGCCCTGGCAATTCAGCAGAAATTTGATAATTTTGTATCGTTGCGGGCGAAGATAAGATATGTCTATTTTTTTCAATAAACACTGAGAAAAGACATAAATCCACTCCCTTCGGATTACTGGTCGCGAGTGGAGAACTCCTTTGCTTGCCACCTGGTCGCGGTGTGTAAGCAAAATAGATAAAATTATCAACGACTAATTAAAGATGTAACATGCAACAGTTTTCATTGCTGCCTTATTTCCCGCCTAGTAGGCAGGACTCTACAGATCCTTCAAGGCCTCTCAAATATATACAGATTACAGACAGCCACCGCATTCGAATATATTATATATGTCGTTTTATTTAGTAAGAAGTCGATCGAGCAAGCTTATGTTTATCAACATAAACAGCATAAAGCAATGGCGATAGCACCCCTCCTTGCCGTAAACCATTAATCAACCCGAATGAACTACTTGTTTCACAACCCCGTTTTACACAAAACCGCTGATTCCGGAACCAAAAAGCCAAAAGGCGAAGAAATTGCACCGGAACCTTTCTATCCTGCAAAATTTTTAAGATTTTACCATGGTTGAATCTGTCTAAAGCCTTAGTCGAATCGACTAAGCACGCAAATACAGGTGTTGAGTAAAACCAGAAGTATTCAACCACGAACTTAAACAAAAAAATGGCAAAGTCTACTCCATGTGAAGACTTAAATCCAAACTGAAAATCACTCGTTCGCAAACAACCAGACAATTTCATAAGCACACATTTTTCAAGCAATTTAGAAGTAACTGTAGCCAAAGCGATTGGTCGATAGTTATCAGATTTTGAAGCATCGCAACCACGACCTTTCGGGATTGGCACAATACTAACATCCATAATCGATGAAGGCACAAAACCGTGCGTAATAAAAAGATTGAAAATCGTTGCCAACAGACAATACTTTTCAATTGCAGCAAATTTCAGATGTCTTGCCGAAATACCGTCCGCACCACCAGCTTTATTTACATTAAGATCCTTTAACAAAACCTCAACTAGATCAGGGGTTATCTTATCAATCGGTTCCATTGAACTGAGACCTTCCACCCACGAACAGTCACTAACTACAGAACTAAATAATGATGAATATTTACATTTCCACAGTTCAGCTATATTCCAATCACCAGCAACACTATCCAATGTCCCGACCACACCTTGCTCAGGGCAAAAATTACGACGGACCTGTCCCCAAAAATCTCTAGCGCACAAAAACGACTCAGCAAGTCTCTCTGCTCTTAAAAATCTCTCGTTTTTCTCTACAATGCTTCAAACGTGTCTTGAAATTCACTCTCGCAGTTTGTATTACATCATAAATTTGTCCGAATAAAGGACGACAAGCCTGCACCCACGTTAAGAATGCAATTCTAGACGACATGTAAATCCCGCGTAAATGCGCATTCCATCCTCTTGCAACATGAAGACTCACAGACAAAAGCATGACTAGCACGATCAACTTGTGCAAAAGCCGTTTTTATAGACAGCAAATAATTAAGCAGGTTTTCTGGGGAAGCTGACTCCCAATCAAGGCTATCTGTCTGGATAATATTGCATGAAGGGAAATAATTCGCAACTTCCAATTTTAAAATGAACACTAAAGGTAAATGGTCTGGACCAAACTCATAAAGTATACTCATATTTTCAATCAGAGAATGGCAAGCAGATGACGTGAATATGTGGTCTAGCCATGACGTCAACCCACAGTGAGACTTGCTAACATAAGTATACGAATTATTTGGCAGAAGCACAACATCCGAAATAGTCAGACTGTATGAAGCTGCAAACTCTGTTAGGTCATTGTAATAACTGGACGAAGATCCAACCTTAGAATTGGCATTCCAATCACCCAGTATAACTACATCAGTATATTCAAGGCACTCGAGGTAAACTTTCAGCCGGTTAAGGCACTCAATGAACTCCGGTTCGTGATCTGAACTGTAAGAAGGCAAATAAACGTTAATGAAAATATAAGAACTATTACCGGCATTAATATCCCATCCGGTCATATTTCAGGTCCACGAACTTGGCATTAACACCAAGGCTCTTTTTCCATATTACCGTAATACCTCCAAACGGACGACCAATTATTAACTCACTATCTTTCACCGGTGAGGCCCCAGCTTCGTTAAACTCCGAATGAATAGATTGGAGGACAACAAGATCGTGTTCAAACAGCCAGATTTCCTGCAGGAACAGCACATCGCAGCGTGTAAGCAGTGACCTTATAACATGTAGATTCGACTTCAGGGATCGGCAATTATATGTTATACACTTAAGAACCATGACTGACCACTCTGAGCCCTGCTGAGGGCTTCTGTTTTCGAAGAAGCGTCGAACAATAACACCAGTAGGCCAGAAGCTGGCCTTCATTGCAATATCACGGTATACTGCCGGGAAAACGATCTTAAAAGATCTACTGTTCACAGACTTCCCCTGAATTTTCTCGCACTTTAATTTCCTGGCGTCACATTTCAGTTTCAGCGCTACTGATTTGGCAAGTACAATGGGCTCAGGTTCCGAATCCAACCTAGCAACAAACAATGCAGATGTTTTGCTATCAAGGGCGGACTTAATCCCGGTCAGAGCCCCATTAGCTGATGAACCCACTACAGCCTTACGTGGCCCGCTACGTCTAAGACTTGGTCTTACTGCACCGAAGCCACTTGCGCCTCCCCCACCAGGTGGCTGCGGTCTTGGTGGAAGGCGAGCAATTTCCGCAAAGGAGCCTGGTAGAACACGCATGCTCCCACTAGGTTGGGCAAGGCCTCAGTTAGGCCAGTTTGCCCGTTACTGTCGGCATTTCCAACTTCCGAACCAGATTGTACATGGCCACGAGTAACATAAAACTCTAGGTCAGAACCGTCGGCTACAGCATCGACATCATAGAATCGTGTAGCATTAGAGACCGCTCGGCTCGCAAGTCTATCAGAAATGATGAAAGGCTGCGTAAACACGCGAGCGCTATCGAGATTATCGTCAACAAAAGACTTAATTATGCTGTTGATTTCCTGGCGCGGTACCGTTGTTGAACGCAAGTTATCGATTTGTGACTTGATTTCTTCCATTTATGACTGTAAAATCTCGTACGATTTCAGTACCGTCACAAGGTCAAAATGCTGGAGATTCATCGTAGGTATCCTTGACAAATACATTGCTAAGAACTTCAGATCGGTTCTGTCTATCGACTGCAGAATAAAATAATGTTCTCAAGGGCCAAATTCGCACTCCTACGGGTAGTAAAAAGCCTGTCACAGCACGCATTTCTCTCCTCAACAGTAATTATCGAGGCAAGGATGTGTTTTGCCGCAAGAATCTCATCCAACGAGTAAAACTCATGGCAAATTTTCAGTATAACGTCTTTCGGCGAATTGTCAATCTTATTGCTAATGAAGCACAACAGTTCAGAGATACTGTCAGGCGTTCTACTCGATCAGTTATTTATCTGCGCGTCATGACCAATCCACAAACAAGTTCATAATCTAAAATCAGGTCCAATCTTATCACAAGTGAAATATCGTTTTTCCAATCTCACAGACACGGGCGCTCGAGGTGTAACCAGTTCGAAAACTGAATGACTACTGACTACTTTGGCCATGAAAAACAAAACGAAAAGGTTTGCCGAAACAACGACTTTAAATACCCTGTAAGCACTAACTTGCAACAAGACCAAATGTTTTAATGGGGTGCCAAAGATGTCTGTCGATCCGTTAGTACGTATAATCAGACATTTTGGATTTTTTGTCTTTGCTAAACCCCATACACATTTGGTACGACAACATCCCTACAAATGTAGCCTACTAGTATTAAAAAAACTAGCCTCTTAATTAATCTGAATATGAATTAAATTATAAACCACGCACTCTTAATCATTTGCAATTAGTCACCCAGCCACAATGCAGTCTCCAATCGGCAAAATCACATACCACATCCTACCACTTACTCCGAGTTCTTGTTTCCTACTGCGAAGTTCCACCGGTTTCGGCTCGTGTCGCACGGATATGGCCCGCCCACTCTGTCCTAAAAATAAATCGAGCCTTTCCGCCTAGATGAGCACCAAAAGCTAATGACGATTTCATCTGCTCGTCTGAACCTTTCTAATCCATACAAAAGACCGTCTCCATACGACAACATTTGGTTTTCTCCAAAAGAATTTCTTATTTGGATACCATACCTGTACTGTCGTCCTTGTTGCCAGTGGAACTGCCAACTACGAAAATAAAGACCGAAGAAAAGCTAAGTATGTTGCAGCTGGGGAATTATACCATGGCTGATATCAGTCGTGAAAACTTCGCCAGCTACAATCACATTGACACAGTACAATAGGTAGTGCATACTGAGAACATCAGGTTAAGTGTGATCCAGCTTCACACAGACAAACAAAATTATTCCTGTACGTGGTATTTCGTTTCAGGGCCACATTCACTCACACCTGTACGACATTTGGTCCGTAACTTGGTTATTCCTTAGTGTTAATGTTTCGTCCTTCCCATCCCCATACATTGAAGAAAGAAAAACAGAAATTGACTGTGATGATGAAGCTGCATCTGCTTTTGGGTTTATGTCTTTTGGCAGAGCTGCAGAAGAATGAAATGCAGGAACTGAAAGAAAATCCAACCACCCAGAATGCAGCTCAGGTAGACTGTGCTTAAATAGACGAGTATAGACATACACCTATGCTTTGGTCAGTTCAGGAATTGAATGTTTTGGTAAGGGCCACATTCTGTCTAGAGTGCAAAGTTGGGTCACCCATACCTTTCTTTCCAGAGAGATTATATGAGAGCCATTGGAAACTAACTAAGCACAAACTCTGTTTGTTCATGCCTTTTTGGAATAAGGCCTAGAAACTATTTAGTTCATGGTAAGAGTTGCCAGATGCTTTGGTGGCATTGCGCTCCCTCTTAAAAAAAATTCACGTAAAATCCTTTTCAGCCTTGTAACGGATGATCGTAACACTAATATTTATAGACCTGCGAGTCACAACTCCCTTGGTATACGTCACCACGAGTAAGATTTAGATGACGAGTGCTAGATTTATGGCCTAGCGGATTTAGCAAGATCGCTAAATATCTTCAGACTCAGAGTAAACAACATTGGCACAAGTTCTAGCAAGATTGCAAATGTTAGCAATCTTGCAAATATCTAGCAAGATCGCTAATTCCCTAACCAGGATCACGGAAAGTTATAAAAGCCAGGAGTTGGGACTCGCCGAGTTAGTTTTGAGTTGGAGTTGGAGTTCTTCGAAAGTGAGTTGTTCGAAAGTTAGTCTTTCGGAAGTGAGTTATTCGTCAGTGTTATCTACCCGTCGGTGTTAGTCTATAAGGTAGTTCGAGGGCTAGTGGTCTAATTGGAGTGTTCCGGGGGCCTTTGAAATTAGCAAACGCAAATTTTTACGCTAAGTTCACTTTTCACTTTTTCTTCAAAAGGCTTCGTTCTTTCACTTTTATATATGTGTCTTATCTTATTATGCTTCACGCATACTTTGTTCTCTAGCCTATGATAATATTTGTCACTCTTCATCTATATACATTATTATACTCACATAGCATTAGTAACATCAATTATAACACTGTAGTCTACCGCTACAGCCTGAAGGCCGATCAATCTTTGGCGTAAATACGCCGGATTGGGTGCTTCTTTTGATTTTCTGACGTATCATAATTTATAGGATATTAGTTCTTGGTCCCACATTTTCTGCCCAATTCTGGATTTCCATTTTCTTTCACCACATTTTCCATTGCATAGCACTCGCTATGTTTAGATATTGTTTGTGGCAAAGGTTTTCTTCAAAGTTCCGCACATACACTCAGAACGATTTCGAATCACTTACTACATCTTCTCCACGCAGATTCGTCCATTAGACTTCTCTAGTTTCCTCCACTCTCCTTCCATTTCAGATTTCAGAGAGTGGAAAAAGCAGATCGCGAAACGTAGACCTCCTTAATCGGGATAGGGCCGTTTTGGTCGAAAACAGACGGTTCTTTTTCAGGACACTAAGTAAGGACTAAACTGGAACCGGGCCGGGGTGCGAGCAATATGACGGGCCGCAAAAAGTCCTGGTACACTGTTTTGAAAAGAGCATGTATGAATGACAACTTTGTTGCCCGAAGCATCGATGTTTAGCTCACTCTTCGCTTTTAGTTTCAGACTTGAACTAGACAAATTATTCAAGGACTCGAAACCGAAGTCAGCTTTCTCAGTTGGTAAATAAACTGAAGCAGCGTCGTCTTCAATCTTAACTTCGAGGCTAACATATCTTGGATGAAGAACCCTAAAGAGCAGGGTGATAACAAAAAAGCCCGAGGTCTTCCAGCCTGAAGTGATCAGCATACTTTGACTATAAAAGGAGATTTATTCTCTGGAGTTCACCTGCCACAGGTTTCACAAATACTTAGTATTATTAGTATGCGCGCTGATATTTTACCGCTGGGAGATGGGAGGAGGTACACGGGTAGGCCGATTGGTAGAATTGGTCCTTACTTCTGCATGTTGTATGGAGAGCGAGAGTGTGTGCGACATCTAATGTGTGATTGTAGGAAATGTAGTAAGAATTGTAGGAATAAGTGAGGGGTTGCTCACTGAAAAAGGTGTACTTGTTAAGGGACGGGTTGTTCACTCGAAAAAGATGGGTTGCTCACTGGGTGTACTAAAGTTGCCCGTAACCAAAACATTTCAAAATGGTAACATTTTTGTTGTAGGCTACATATTCAAGCGGTTGATTATGGATAAATAGCAAAAATGTTAAAGGGGTCTAGAGAAGACTTGGAAATGTACAAGATTCGATTGTCTGGATCAAGAAGTTTGACAAACATTAACATTGTTGGGATCCCATCGAAATCTTTGGTCTTGTTCGGTTAGACTTGCTAAAGTTGTAGGGTCAGCCGGTCCCAGGTACTCGTGAATCAATCCCCGGTGCACGCGAGGGGTTAGGGGAGTACTCGAGGGGTAGACACTTGGGTGAGCCAAGCGAGGGGGTTGATTCATGGTGTACAAAAGAGGGGCTGCTCGGGGTACTCGAGGGGCTGCCTACTGAAAGAAGGATAAACTCTGTGAGTGAGGGGTTACTAACTGAATAAAGGTGTACTTGGTAAGGTAGGGGTTACTAACTGAAAAAAAAGATGTACTGGATAAGTGAGGGGTTACTCAGTGGGTGTACTAAAGTTGCCCGTAACCAAAACTATTTGTAACATTTGTGTTGTAGGCTACATATTCAAGCGGTTGATTATGGATAAAAAGCATAAAAGTTAAAGGGTTCTAGCGAAGACTTGGAAATGTACAAGACTCGATTGTCTGGATCAAGAAGTTGGATAAACATTAACATTTTTGGGATCCCATCGAAATCTTTGGTCTTGTTCGGTTAGACTTGCTCTTTCCAAATGGTCTGCCAGCTCTGCTTAGTTTTCCACATCCGTCACAGCTGATTACCTGGGGAGCCGTCTGGTTGCACAAAGATTTGTGCGTACGGCACAGTGAACCAATTGTATGTCTGTTTCAAAATAAAAATCAAGAGCAGACGGCTCTTCATTGGCTTCATTGGCGAGGACGGTTCTGAACATTTTTTTTACTGCTAATAGATGTCGGTTTCATGAACCTTCGGAGGACTGTTTGGTTCAGCTCGCGGGATTTGGCTGGAATCATGTGAATGCGGGTTCCTGCGCCTTCACTTTCTCGACCGATGATCGCTCATTGATAAACCCATCCAATGCTCAAGGACACTTGTCACATTGGAGTCAAGAGATATCGCACAGACCGCAGACAGCCGGTGATTAGGCAGGCTTGTACATTCTTGATACTCTGCTAGCTCGTCCATTCTCTTTTGGCTATTCGCGATGAACCCGATTAAATCCCGCTTAAAGCTTTCCACTTCGTTTTGCCGCTGCAGCCAAGAATGAACAGCCCAGGTGCATCTTTTGTCAACAGAATTGCCAAACCTTTGTCTTTGTCCATATCCACAAATGCCTTATCAAGTCCTATGCCAGTGAAGTTGGAAATAGGTATTCCAGTGCTGGCCAAATAATCATTGATCAATTTTCTCTGGCTCTCTCCACTGTCATCTCTAACCTCGAGAAAACCCGGAAAGACTACCTGTACTTCTGAGTTTGCATCTATATACTTTTCTATCAAGACCAAGCTCGTTATTGGGATCGCAAAAGTTGTCCGTCTGTTAGCACGATAACTCTCGAAGGGGTTGAGATATTGTGTTCAAATTTGGCCCGATAACTCTTTGTCAAAGTACAGGTCAAGTTCAAAGATGGGCTCTGTAGCTCTATATTTCGGGGTGGGGGAGGGGTTTCAAATTAAACAGCAAAAAAAAATATATTGTTAAAAGCTATGGAGATAGTTGATGTAGGGGTAAGGAGACGCGCTGAATCCGAATATGAAAGTTATTTTCTTGCCGGACAAGTAGTTCAAGCGGAATCAGGTGAACCGAATGAAACCGAACACAAAATTTGTCGACCAGTTTTTGGCTATCGCAACGCTACCTTTTAATTCTCAAACTTGTATAGCTCTGCGCGTGGATGCCGGCATCAGCAACACTTATGTTCTGTCCTCGTTTTTTCTTTTTTTTCCTAGACTTCAGGACGCCTACGGAGTGCGAAGTGAAGTGGAGTTATACAGCCCATGTTAGAGAGGACTATCTGAAGTTGTGCAGCAAGCTTTCGTTTCATCAAACCATGTTTTTGCTTTTGAGTGGAAAGCTCCGTTCTAGGACGCAAGCAGAAAAGCACCAGTTTCAAATTGAAGATCGACTAAAATCTAGCTAACCGGCCCCAGAGCCAACATAGCTTCTTTGAGTGATAAATAGAAAAATCTACAGAAACAAAAAAATGGCTACTGTCATCTATTGTTTCTATCCATTTCTATTCACGATTTCAGCTTAGTTTATCATTCTTTTTTTTGCACTTGGGTTTGCGGTAGAGAAATGGTATCAGATGTGCCTCTTAAACCTTAAAAGTTATCTCACTGCTAAATAAGTTAAAGCTTCGCCGTTGCTCCTTTCTAAGCGGTGACGTTAGAAACTTGGCCTACAGCAAAAACTTCAACTTTTGAACTAAGACAGGTGTCAATTTTTTTTTTTACGGCAATCAATAGCTGTCGATGACCTGATCGAAGTTTATGTCATCCATATTTTGGTACAAAAATTCCTTCATGAGATACACAAGTTTGAAAGTTTCAAGGGGTTGACAACTTGAGTAGTAAGGTACACACTGAAACCAAAAAATAGGCGATACCAGTTGCGAGACATATAGGGGACTTGCAAGCAACAGTTGACTGTTAGCTCATAATCATCTTCGGCAATGAGGGGTATTTAGCTTTTGCTAGTTAGTGTACCGGTTATTTCTTTCCGGTTTATTCGAGGGCAAGAACAATTTGTTTCCCAATTGTAAGACATGCAAGGGAATTGTATGTAATAATCGGCTGCTATCATCTTCAGCGATGAGGGTTTTGCAACTTCTGCTAACTGGTGTACCCATTATTTGTTTCCGTTGGACTTAATGTCTATCATGCGAGAGGGACTTGTAACTAAGAATCGGTTCATGAGGGGCTAGAAATTTGTGGAAATAGGTGCATACTGTGTTCGATTTCTACAAATCTGACGGTAAGAAAGTTAGTATCGATGGTCTATCGCTGTAGCCTAGGATTAACTGTTTGTGCAACGGGTACAAACGATAATGTTAAACAATGAGGCAGTTTCGTAATAAGTAATAGTGTCATCAATCATATTTTAATCCTGAAAAGTTACGAATAGCTTTTTAATACCAACTAGATTATAGATATTTTCCCAAGTTGTCGTCTGTCATGATGTCTACGATTGAAAAGGATAAAAGTTAGACTGCAAAGTCAATTTAGTCCCTTCTTCCGATATTGTTTTGTTGTTGTTACGGCAATCGATAGCCGGATCAAAGTACATGTCATCCATATTTTTGTACAAAAATCCCTTCGTGAGATCGGTTTGAAAGTTTCAAGGGGTTGACAACTTTAGTAATAAGGTACAGACTTAAACCAAAAATAGGCCGATACCAGTTGTGAGTTGTGAGGTTGTACGGGACTTATTAGCAACAGTCGACTGTTAGCTCATAATCATATTAGGCAATGAGCGATTTGCAGGTCTTGCCAGTTTTTGTACCTTTAAGTTGTTTCAAGTGTATTCGATGGTCAGAATAATTTGGTTCCCAATTGTAAGACATGCAAGGGACTTGTAGATAATAATCGGCTGTTATGCTACACTAATCTTCAGCGATGAGAGATTTACAACTTTTGCTAGCTGTACCCATTATTTGTTTCCGTGAACTTGATGTCTATCACGAGGGTGGGACTTGTAAGGTAGGTAAGTATTGGTTCAGGAGGGGCTAGAAATTTTTACAAATTGGTGCACACTGTACTCGTTTTCTATAAATCTGACTGTAAGAAAGTTTGTATCGAGTGTTTATCGCTGTAACCTAGGATTAACTGTTTCCGCAACGGGTAGAAACGATAATTCAAAACAATGAGGTAGTTTCGTAATACTGCATGGTGTCATTTTTGTTATTTTACTCCTGAAAATTTACGCAAAGCTTTATAATACCAACTAGATTATATATGATAGTGTTCCAAGTTTTCATCCGTCACGATGTCTAGGATTGAAAAGGATAAAGTTCAACTGACTGCAAAGTCAATTTAGTCCCTTCTTCTGATATTCTTTTGTCATTGATTTTACAACGCTGAACAATAGCTTTTGATCGTGTGATGATTCTTTTAGAACATACCGTTTTAAAAGCTTGGATAAGTTGACAAATTCAGCATTTAAAAAATAGCACAACAGTTCAGTCGGCGAATCCGGACAAAGGTTTCCGCGACACTTCACGTTGCCGTGGCAACGTAGGTCTAGTTCTGTGCGACGTTGGAGTTATCTAGTGTAAGGGAAGGTCGAAGGGGTTGATATATTATGTTCAAGAACGGGTGTTGTTCAATGAGGATTCAGTGGTAAAGTACAGGTCCAGGTCGTAGATGGGTCCTTTAGTCTTGTCTTTGAAGGCAGAGGAGGGGTTTCGCATTTACGGTAAAAACATGTATGTTTTATTAGCTAATAAGATATTAATTGAGGGGGTAAGGAGTTCCGCTGAATCCATATCTGAACTTGGTTTTATTGCTGGAGAAATGAATCATCAGGAATTCGGCTGATACTGTAAATTTGGTTGAAGCTCAAAGTTCTTCGAAATCGATTAAAGATTCGGTGTCGGGGCAAGGAGATATGCTGAATCCATTTTTGAACTTTATTTTAACAGTAAAAATATTCATGTAATCTGACGAAGACAAAATGGAGAAGACATGACCCAATCGTTTGAATCAAATGTTAGATTTTTGGGATCCCACCGAAATGTTTGGTCTTGTTGTAAAGTGGTCCCTCGACTCATCAGCAATAAGAGAAAAGAATTCAGTGTTGAGATTCTTCGACATTAGTTTAGTTTCATAGCATGCAGTAACTTTGTATCTGAATCCTGATTTCATCATGTGAAGCAGCACCTGGCTCCGAAGTTCGCGTCAGAACACGGTCTGAAGAGTTAATCAGCCGTCCAAAGAGACTGAACCTATAAATACCAGGAGTAGCCTTCACATCAGAGAACTGAGCCTAGCTGAGTGTGAAAAACTCCTAAAAAACTCACACTTCTAAAGTAGTGTGAGAGTAGAAATAAGTACTGGAACAACCGTTATGAGTACGTTATGAATACACATTCGAGAAGCGAGCCTATCATCTTTTCAAGATGTATATAAAGTAAATGATACCCCATACCTAATACCGACCGGTGTATCCGAAGACCATTCGTTCATTATGAAAAGATGGGAGATTTGGTAATTAATATTATAGTGACTGATTGGGACTGCTTTGCTAGTGCTCGTGTATATGCCCTGTACGCTTGTGCCATGCCAAAGAAATAGAAAACCGTGATTTTCGGGTATTTTTTCTTGATCAGCTAGTTATCCATCTTAGATGATGTGCCAGCGAAATATGTAGTTTTGTATATTTTGGCTGCTCTTCCGGCAAACCGTCCTCAGCGAAAAAAAACATCATAAGATCCAGCACAGTACCAACAGAAAATGATGGAAATGTGCGTGATAAAAGCGTATGTGTGCCAATCTGTGATTATTTTACAATTACGAGTTCTTTCGCGAAATAGCCTCTTTGTGCCCTAAAGGTGTTATTGGCGTAGTTACTTATTTAGCGATTCGTGAATTCGGATGTTCGCAGTACTAGCTGCATGTATAGTCAGTCTGGTAATACTGGAAGGGACGTTTCAAGTAATTGGTTGGTTTGGGGGAACACAAAGTGGGGTTTGAGTGGGTCTCAGAAATGCGGCATCCTTTTTCTAGGAATCTGTCGTAGAGTGGGTTTATACGAAACTCTCCAGTATCTCTGTTTAGGGCAAGGTCCGTTGTTTCGTATTTTTTTTTTATTTCAAATGCTTCACGTATGAACTGCCCCAGACCTGTCTCACTCCTGAACAAGAGCTGCAAGCTCATACGTCACTTGCAAGGCTGGTTCTGGGGATGAAATTACCTCTTACAGCTTTGTTTCCTTCCCCGAAGATGAACTAGAGGATTGACAGCCTGACGAGGACCCTAGCCAAGAAGGGCCGAACTATCGTTGATGAAGAATCATAGCTGACGTATCCGTTGTAAACATTGTTTGAATAAATGTTTCAAAGTCAGTTTGGGCTCAAAGAATATTTGAAATTACGGATTCGTCAATTCGTGTTTTTTGTGGTTATTTATAATCAAACCCCCTGAGATAATCGTATAAACTATTTTAATTGTGCATTCGGCCGTGATGATGCGCACTTTAAGGGCGCTAGAGATACATCTGTAATGAACACCCTTTAAGCACAAATGATGATAAGCTCATTGGAATCATGAAAATGCATATTTTTCTCAAAATTATTGTTTGTAGGTAAAAATTCACTTCTAAGCAAAACTCTTATGGCAAAAATGATCATGGGCCCTTGAGGACCATGAATATTTATTGTTTGATAAGATTTTTTTTTTTTACTTTTCGGTTAAGAAATACACTTTAAGGGTGCTCAAAATAAAATTCTGAGCAAAACACTTGAGTTAAAATCTATACTTTGCTTAAAAGTATTTGTTTGTACTTTATGGTTAGGGTAAGTTCTGAGAAGTGACAATTTCTGAGCCAATCTTGTCAAGTTTCATCGCCTTAGCACGGCTGTAAATACCTTAATTCTCGATCACTGGATTCCCCCACCCCCCGCCAACTCCCCTTACAGTGCCCGTTACAGTACCCGTTACCGTTACAGTACCCTTTTGCCACTGATGTATCTAGTTCTTGTCCTTGTTCTCCCCACGGTAAGAGAAATGCTTCAGATTATCCACTTGGTAGTCCAGAAGAGATTCGGCCGCGGTACCAGATATCTTGGGCACGTAAAGGGACATCGTGAGTTGATTTCTTGGGTTGAAACTTGATGAAAGCCCTGTCTCAGACAACCCACTTGTAATCCGGTGGCTTTGGGGGGAGCCGGGGCGGATTCGGTGGAGGCTGGAACCGGAAATTTTCAGATAATTCATACTGCGATTCGAGTCAGACTTGATGGACAGGAAGATGAGATGTCAGAGATGCGACGCTTACGTTTCTGACTCGTATTCAGCTGCAGATGTGGCTCGCATAAGGGTCAAACAAGTAGAGTGATTTGAACGAAAATTGGAATGTATACGCACTAGATGACATATTTAAGGGTTTCGACTTACCTGACCACGGTGGGGGGGGGGGGGGGTCAAGTTTTTTCATTGTACACTAAAATTCAAATACATTATACAAGCCATGTGGGGAAAAAAATTCGAACATCCAGTGCTGGATAGCAGTGCAGTGCTATTTTATTATAATAACAACAACTACGTTACCCTTTAAATCTTACAAAAATTATAACTTAATTTATCTGACCTGTTTAAAATGACCTGCTATCTACCAAATAAATAAATAGGTGGTAAAAGAAATGGAAATTCTTTAGATAATCCATTTAGGAGTCCGAACCAGACTCCCCCGCGGTAGGGGGAGTTGGAGGGTGCAAATCGTTTAGCATATCTAGGGACCCAACGAGTGGATCTATCGGTTGAAACTTGGAAGGTAAAAAACTAGATATTCTATTTCTAGGTTCGAACAGAGATGGGCGAATTCGGATTCCTAGCATTTTCGTCAGAACTTACAACCCCAGTAATCCGCTCGGGTCTTATAATTCCCAATGAAGAAAGGCATGCCTGAAGGTTCAAACGAATCCAATTTTCAAGGGTAATTTACATTGTTTATGGAATTCATTAGCGCTGGTGCCCAACCAAGGTCAGGTAGCCAAAACGGAAGCAAAGATAGGGAGCGCCGGCATTATGCCGTGAACTAGCATTGGGACCAAAGAATATTTACAAATAGTCTTTGATTGTGACTGTTTGTGATTGGCTTGGTTTGTTGGAATATCTTGGAGTATGGCAGATAATTTAGAAATTAAACGAGACTTACCAAGTCGAAGTTTGATTGTAATTCTACTCCAAAAGGAGCGCCGGTGAAGCTGAGAGTTAAACTGAGATAGATGCATGCGCTCGCCTGGATTGTCCGATGTTTACAAATCAGTATTTAAAGCCAAATCCTATCACAGAAGGTACTGGTGTCTGTTCAAGGTGAAGGAACTGAGAGTTAAACCGGGTGGGGTTGTTAAGGGTAGGGCAGTTTAACTCTCAGCTTCACCGGCGCTCCTTTTGGAGTAGAATCACAATCAAACTTCGACTTGGTAAGTCTCGTTTAATTTCTAAATTCTACTCCAAAGCGGAGCGCCGGCTCCGGCTTCGAGTGAAACTGAGATTTTAAAGTTCACCGTGAACTGAAAAACCAGACCCTTTCTGAAGAACCTCTAGAACAAAACTATACAAGATGGATTCCAGATAAACAAAACATCTAATCAGTATTTCGAACTTCAAATAAAAAAGGTGAGAAAAGTAGACAACTTCAAATATAAAGCGAATGTATCATTCAAAAAAGAGAAGGCACATCCTCACTCGAAATCTCTTTATCATAGAATTTTGCAAACGTCTTGGCATTGATCCAGCCGACATGCCGAACAATGGAATCGACTTGTAAACCCTTCGCCTTGAGACGGGAAGTTGCGGCTGAACGCGTGCTGTGTGCAGAAAACACTGCCGTGTCTATCCATGCAATAGAAAGAACTTCTTTAATCCACCTAGAGAGTGAGGATTTAGAAGCCGCTTTGTACGGTTTTCGATACGTGAGAAAGAATTTGTCGTCCCTTTTAGTCTGGGGTCCACTGAACCGAAAGTCTTCTCCTTCTAAAAGTGGAGGGACTTACTCGGGCAACACCTGTAGAGATCACACGACCTCCCGTACGTTCTGTTACTTACGAAAGTTACCGGGATACAGCTTTTAGGTATATCGCACATGCTTTTCTAACCTCTTACACTCGAACTATTCTGCGGTTGCGGTTTGTGCGGTTACATCCGCGATCGAACATTCGACCAATCAAAAGCAAGCAGATGTCAACACACATTCAAACATTTCTGAAGCAGCGTTGCCGCCTGTCGCAGAAATCTGCGGTTAATGACAGTTTTCACTTCTTCGACAGAGCAAGCCAAAATTCTACGACCGGTTCCTTGCAAGTAATTATAAAAAGTAAGCAAAAAATCTTTTGCGGCCAAAAGTCACATGTTCCAGACAAGAAAAAGTGGCAATAGTGTTTACAAACCAAGAATTCCAAGATATTTCACCTGAGAATTGGAGGATATTAAGAAGAATAAACAAGTAAAAATCATT
The DNA here is from genome assembly GCA_023053575.1 of Branchinecta lynchi. NCBI lineage: Eukaryota > Metazoa > Arthropoda > Branchiopoda > Anostraca > Branchinectidae > Branchinecta > Branchinecta lynchi. The sequence goes on from JAKZAP010000003.1 coordinate 25,242,661, forward strand.
CAAGCAGAGCTGCAATGTGGTTGTTCTTGAGTGTGGGTTAAGGCCTTTTAGGTAGTAGAAAGCTCCACTTGCTTATAGCAAGAACAAATAACGAGTAAGAACAATGGTCTCTCGTCCATCCACCGACTATAAATGTTCCGACAACAATGAGCGGAGGTGGACCCATTTCTTGGTCGTCCGTGTATACTCGTTGGTCTCCGACTCTCCGCCGTTAAGTCATTTACGAAGAAAACAACGTAGCCACTAGCGAGGCGGATGTTCTGGCCTGTTCACACGGGAAGGAAACAGCGTTGATTTTGTTTGAGTTGACGCTGGCGTCTGATTAGTGAATATTAGTGATGCGAAAAACAAAAAGCGAACTTGACGATGGTAATTCATAGTCGCTTTTGTTACACCATGACCATACGTATGAAGATTTAATCCCTTGTGACATTCCCTTTTTATGTCTCTCGGGAGAACCATACAATGCAAACCGGGATTTGATGCACACTCACTGAAGTCATGACCCATTGAGTTTCAACATCTGTAGTATTAACTTTGTCAGACGAGTGTAAACTAAGAGTAACGTAATTAAGGCTTTCGAGGATTACTGAAATTACCGAAATGGTAGAATAGCATGGAATAGTCAAAATAATACCAGTAGGTGAGTGTATATTTTGTGTTTTTTCTTCTTTTTTTCCGAAATGTATAATTGTATACATTTCAATTTAGTGAGTTAGATTTCGATTCAGTAGTTAATCGAAAGACGAAAGTTCACCTCAACTTGGTCTATCTCGTTTGTCTTTTAGTTCACTACTTACAAATAATTCGATGTCAACGGTGTATTTTCCCATCAAAGAAAGTCTTTGGTTTTCGTTCTGAGGCCTTGCCACATGGGTTCTAGTTTGTCTAGGACCCACATAGAAGTCCTAGTTTTTTTTTTTAAATTCAATTAAAAACGTTTCTGGTTAGTTTGTCAGAGTAGAAGCCTATTCCATCTGCGTAATATTTGTTCATTTCCACTTAGCCTATTAAACCTGAAACACGGCCTTTTTTTTAAAGAATCTACCTGTTTTCATCTGATATTCTCATATGAGAGCAAATACCTGGAATGAAATTTATCTCTTCTTGTTCTGGATATAGACACTACTTAATTGAATTGACCCCGAAAAGATACAATTTACGTTACCATATATCTTACGTTACCTGTATACGGCCTTTGGGTTTTTCAATAAGATATATATACAGTTTGTCGTACTTTTAACTAAATTTGACGCATTTGTAAAATCTGCTTTGCATCAAATGGCAGTTTCTGTATATTTTGATATTCTTAGGAATTTTCTTGTCAACCCCCGAAGGCTTGTCTGAATCAATGAGCCGGCAACCACTGTTTCAGCGCCCGCCCAGCCCAGTGTGAACAGGCTTATCACTGCTGCCTCCATTCGATTTTTCTTCTTCAGTGGTTTACTGCGTTACACCTTCTCTGTAGAGGTAACGACTTTTAATGTCCCGGGTAAGATCCACCTCCGCTCGTTTGCGTCGGGAGTCGACTCGTCTCAGCTTGGTTGTGTGACAGATATAGGGAGACAGCAGTTCTTGCTCTTATTTGTTCTTGCTTATAGGCCCAGATTAAACAGCAAATAAGTTGGACTGTCGAGAGTTTAAGATAATTCATGGTATTTATTGTTTTTTTTGTGAATGTTACAGAACTGTTAGTCAGTCCATTATAAAAGCCTCATTTTTGGACGCCGGAAGCTATGCTAAGTTACTGTCACTGTCAGAGGCGTTACTAGCTGAAATGTTTGTTGGGGGGGGGGGGCAAGGTATTTACTGACTGTTGTTGCAGAAAGAAGAACTGTTTTCAAGAACAAAAATGACAGCTTTGAAAAATAATTCACTGATTTAAAAAATGACTGTTTGGAAAACAAATCAACTGATTTTCAGGAAAAATAACTGTTTTCATGAAAAAAAAACTGTTTTGACGGAAAATTGCAGTGCTTCACGTCAACTCAGTTATTTTTCACAGACTGGCCGGACACTTTCGGAGGATATTTGATGGTGCAAAACGGATACGTCAGCTGAATTTTATTGGAGCTATATTTCAGCCGTTCTTGGTAATGGTCCTCTTCAGGCTCAAAACCACTCAAGTTGGAAAATGAACTTGTGGGAGGTTCGTTTTTCAACTTAAGCGGTTTTGAGCCTGAAGAGGACCCTTGCCAAGAACGGCCGAAGTATAGCTCCAAGAAAATTCAGCTGACGTATCCATTTTGCACCATCAAATATGATTCGCAGTCAGCTTGGGCTGAAGGAATATTTACATTTGGAAGGGTCGCCCCCCCCCCCCAACAGTTGTGACGCCCCTGTTCACTGTAAATACTGTACGGATGTCTGACGCTTGTTAGTCATGCCACATGGCTATTTCCATTTTTTTTTATTAAATTATGATAACTTAACTAATTTGAACAGCTAAAAAGGCTGAGAAGCTCAGTAGCAAAGTCGGGCTACAGTAAATCAGTAGCTTAGTGAATATCCTAGATGCTGTGAGTCTCCGACTAGTCAGCAGAAATATTTTCACATCCTGTGGTTTGATCATTAGTACAGGGGAAAATACAGAACCCTGAAGTTGCTACTCACAACTATGGTAGTCAGAATAAAGTTTACTTGCAAAAATCTCCATTATTATAAAAGTCTAACCATGTTGAGTCCCTAATATGTGTTTGTATTGTTTATTTTCTTTTTCTTATGAGATATTTTATGGTCTATTTTTGCCACTAGTTAGCCACGCTAAAAATCAACAAATTTTATTGTATTATATTTGTTTTAACGACTGTAAATTCCTCTGTAATTGCAAGGTTTGTTAATACTATAATATCTAAGTACCTATGGTGTTGTAACATATTTTTTTCTTTACAGGAAATTGAATGGATCAACTGACCAAGAAGCAGGTCTGGATTGCGAATAGCCTAAAGAAAGAGGAGAAATCTGACTTCTTATTTTTTGCCAAATACGGATATTCTTCCTTTATCAGAGACTTGAGTCCTGGACAAGCTCAGTGATACATTGAAGACAGTAAGAGACAGGCACTATAGGCCTCTGATGACTACAATGGCAGGTGCTGCCATTGGCAGCACCTAAATCTTTGGTGGCATGCAGTGAGAAGGCCAAATATCATGAAAAGTTTATCAAGGGGTTTCTCAATCTTTAATCAGTGTAAGAAGAGATTGTAGATGGTTACGGTTTGCCAATAACGGATGCTGTTTGCCAACAGCCCATAAAAGAGAAAACTGATCGACTTTTCTAAGTGTATTTGTGCCAAACAACTGACATCGCTCCTTTGTCACAGGCTAAAGTGTTAGACAAGCTAAGTGATTTGCTGCAAAAAAGCTCATGACTGCAATGTCAAAACCTGATTTTTGTGATTGTGTGTTGCATGAAACTTGTAGGAAAAAGTTTTTTCCACTTCTAAGTCCTCAGTCTTGTTAGCTGATGGGACTTCTGACACTGTGCAACTTGGGCATCAACATCAACTCCTAGTCCCATGGTCGAACAGTTAAGGTCTCAAAGTGTTGACTTTTCATATACTGACACTTTCCTCTTTTACCTGAAAAAAAGAATGTAAAGAGAGGCCAGAGTCTCAACTTCGCAGAGTTTCTGAAGCGTCAAGGAGCGTTAACATAGTAATTGAACGTGCTTTTGCACTAACTGAGAGAGATATTCTTCTTGCTTCTGGATGCAGGGGTCGTCATCTTGTTGCAGAGAAGGCCAGGTATCTCGATAAATGCTTGAGGAACTTGTGATGGAAATTGAACCAAAGTGTAAGTGATGGTAGTGTGTACAAGACATCACAAATCAGAGACAACTTTTCTATCCTTTTAAAGCAGAGTGACAGCCATACTATGAAACGGCTGAAGAATTGCCTAAAAATGATCTCCGCATACATCTTTTGCCACGCAAAAAGGAGCTCATGTGGCTGCCACTCACCGACAGATAATTTTTTTTTTCACTGACTGCGTGCATTTTTGCAATTTCCCGTGTAGACGCAAGCTCACGACCCAAGACCTGTCTCTTTGAACCCACTGGACTATGGATGGGCGATGAGATACGTGGGGGAGCAAAATCAGTGGCAACTGATGGGCCATATTTTTCCAGGCAGTGTGGTCGGTGTTTTTTGTGCCTGCAAGAAATCTTGCAGCAAAAATGCTCATGTGCTGTAACCAAGAGATCTCGTGATTTACTGTGCGCATCCGGGGGGAAATGTGTCAATGTCATTGTAATAGACGAGGAAGAAGAGGATTTCGAAGCCTAACTCATTTGTGATAAAATATGAAAGTTGACAGGACCAACTTTTGCAAATATCGTTTTAATAAATGTACTCTTTCATCGTAAATAAACATACCTAGATAAACTTTTCCATTGTTTCTGAAGGATAGTTATTAGTCAGAATTGGAATCACCGTAGCTGGTTAGCCGATAATAGTTTTCGATCCGCTTTAGAAAAATGAAATGGAACGCCAAGACATCCGAATTTGAGTGTTGGTGCGTAACATCTTTAGCACATGTCTGATCGCAGTATCCCGCCCAGATTCGAAATCAGCGTGGTAGATTTACCTAGACTCCATCGTCGGATCAGCTGCCCCCGACGGGAAAGCTACTTTTCACATTTTGATACTTGGGCCCCAGACTATTTGGTGATAAGACGTAAGATCAACGTATTTTTGTATATGCCGTACGGGGCACAGAGCTTGATCAACGTAAGCACGGAACGTGACAACGTTTTTATGGCGGCCAGGCTTTGATGTTTTCAGTACCGTATCAATCAAGAAGTCATAACTCCCTTCTGCATTGCGCCTCATACCATTAAGAGTCAATGCATGCAAAAACTGCACCCTCTCACAAGAACATAATATCTTATCTAGTTCCCATTCGGAAGACCTGAAAAGATTAAATACACATTCTACATCCCAAGTAGAAGTGAACCTAGGTAGAGCAGGTCTTCTGTTGAAAATGCCTCTCACGAACCTTTTTGTTACGGCATTACTTCCCAGGTCAAGAACCGGCAATAGCGCTGAAATCGCACTTTTTGCTGTATTAATGGCACTGTATCCAATACCTGTCTCAAACAACTTCGTCAGAAAACTCAGGACTTGCGGAATAGTTGCCTCCAAGGGCTGAATGAAGTTCTCTTCGCAGTACTGGACCCATTTTTCAATGTAAACAGTGTACTGGCGTGTCGTGGAAGAGCGCCAGCCATCCATGATGATTTCAACTGAAGCAGATGAGAATCCTCGTCTTGAGAGTCCCTCCCTGAGACGAGACAGGCCGCTAAATGTAGTGTTCTTCCGAGTGGGTGACACCGATCCTGATTCCGCGAAAGAGAAACGATATCAGAATCATTAGGCAATAAGACTGGACTACCAACCAGTAACCTAGAGAGTACTGGATACCAGACTTGCGTTGTCCAGTTAGGAAAAACCAAGATTCCGGTTGCCTCATCCTGTTTAATTTTCTGTAAGGTCTTTGACAGTAAACCAAATGGCGGAAAAGCATAGAAAAATTGCGATTTCCAGCTAACCGCAAAAGCATCCACAAACGAACATTCTGGATCAGGTTTCCATGACACAAATGGTTTAAGCTGAAAATTCAATCGTGACGCAAACAGATCAATCTGAATTTGCCCGGCATTAAGAGAATTCAAAACTTGAAATACACTTGGATCCAACTCCACAGATATCCAAGAATCCCTTTCCAAAAGAAATTCCCAAATCTTCTTTGCATAAAAGTTGCAATATTGTGACTTCGAGCCCCCCATTTTGTTAATGTATGCAACTGTGGTTGTGTTATCGGAACGCATCCTAACATGTCCTTTTATCTCGTGAGCAAAACTTTTGATTCCTAGCCAGACTGCTTTAGTTTCTAAAACGTTTATGTCTTCTAAACTTTCTCTTGAAGACCATTCACCCGCAGCGGTCTTGTGCGAGGATTCGCTAACAAACCCCCAGCCGGTCTTGGACGCATCACTTGTAAAAGATGCACTAATCGGCCTGGGTTTTAAAGATTTCGACGCATACTGCGAAATTTTTAACCACCACTGTAGGTCTACCCTGACAGACGTCGGCAACGTAACCTTAACCCGAAAATCTCCGCGAGACTCTTTAAGAGACTGTGTCTTAAATAGCTCCGATTCCCGGTAGTAAAGAGGGCCCAATTCTACAGATGGAAAGGTCGCAATAAGCACCCCAAGGGTTTCTGCTAATTCTTGGATTTGTATCGACTTCAAATTCAAAAGTTTCGAAACCAAAGATTCAATTTTTTCAATTTTCCTTTGAGGTAACGATATTCGCATTGCACGCGAGTCTAGAACGAAACCGAGGAACTCAATCTTCTGAGTAGGCACCAACACGGATTTTCCAGGATGGATTACAAAACCCAAGGAAAAAAGTAATGTCACAGTGTCCTCTACATTCTTTTGGCAATAAGTGAACGAGCTGCCAATCAAAAATGAGTCATCCAAATAAACAACAGACATATGTCCCTGCACCCGCAAAAGGGAGAAAACCGGTTTCATCAATTTTGTTAGCACCCGAGGGGCCGTTGACATCCCATTCGGCATGCACGTGTACATATATACTTGTCCTTCAAACTCGAAGCATAGCCACATGCGGTCGTCCGGGTGAATAAGACAGGAATAGTAGAAATCGACAAGGTCAACCGAGGCCATGAAACACGATTGGGTCATTAACATGATCGCGGACTGGATACTTTCCATTTTAAAATGGTGGTACTGAAGGCTTTCATTCAGTTTCTTTAAATTGAGAATAAATCTGGATGATCCGTTTTTCTTTCGAACAGTAAATACTGGGGGATAAACAACGAACTGCCCCTAAATGATGCTCTGAACCAGCATTATGACCTCTTTGTGTAGTAACAAACTAATTTCAGTTCTCAACGCTTGCAACTCTGCGAACGTAAAGCCCCTATATCCGGTACGCAAAACCTCGTCTGGTTTCTTATCAAACTCAATTCTGTAACCTGACTCAACCATACTTAAAATATTAACATCGCTCGTAACGGATCGCCACTGTTGGACAAAACCACTAATACGCCCAGCTTTAAAGCCAGTCATCAGATTTTCGGCCTGAGCGGTAGTTTCCTGAACGAAACTAATAAAATCTAAGCCAGGGTCACAAAGTCGGTACATACCGACTATTTCCGCTCTCTCCTGGGCTGAGTTGCCTTTGGCTTGAAATCTTGACGGTCCTGCCTCCTGCGGAAATTCGTCCTGGGGAACTCGTTCTGCCAGCGACGTTGACGAGCCCCCCCCCCCCCCCCTGAAAGTTTTTTGGATTCCGCCCAAAAGATTTCTTCAGTTCAGAGACATTGTTTGCCTTCGATGTACATTTCGCAATATCGTTACCAAATAAATATTCGGTAACTTGGACATGAGGTCCGCACAGAGCCGAACCGACAGCGGAATCAGAGCTGAGATCAAATTTCATGGCATATCGCCTTTTAAGACTGAGATCATAGTTCGTCACACCCAGCATATCCGTGGCATCTGTCAAATTCTTTAATATTTCTTCCTTTAAAGCTTCATCTTGTATACCAAGAGCCAGATTAGCCGCCTCAAGGACGCAATAAGTGGAATGGACAATCGTGCGTTGCACCTGCAAAGCTTTAGCATCCCTCTGCTTAGCTCTGGATGATAGACTCGACCAAATCTCCCCGTTAACTTTTGGCACAATGATCTTCTCTGCATTTGCAGGCCTGGGATGACGTTCAATCATTTCTTTTAGCTTAGCAATATCAATACGTTCAGAAAATGACTTATTAGCCACCTTGGCCAGTCGCTTGTGTATCTTTTGACCTTCTTTAATACCCGACCGATTAGCGGTAGTCTTTTTCAGCAAAAGATCATTCGATTTCCCTCCTTTGGATTTTTGTTTTTTACTATTTCCCTGATCTGGGGAGACTTTTCTCTTCCGGCTTGCGGCCCGACTTGGGGATTCATTGGGGCTCCGAGAGCCAGGACGAATAGGGCTCCGAGAGCCACGACGATTAGGGCTCCGAGAGCTATGCTTGTTGTGGCTGTCCGCTGGTCTTCGACCAGTGGGGCTCCGAGAGCCAAAAGCTTGTCGACCCCGAGGGTCCTCGTCGCTAGATTCTATGTCAGAGTAAAGTCTTCGACTGAGTGACCTTCCTCTGAACCTCCGAACATCTTCATCACTTCCGTTGTTGGAACCCAGCTCCACCAGGTCGTCCAACAACCCAATTCCATCTACACTCATTTTGAACAATACAGGCGAAAGCGTAAACATCAACTGATTTGTAAACATCGGACAATCCAGGCGAGCGCATGCATCTATCTCAGTTTCACTCGAAGGCGGAGCCGGCGCTCCGCTTTGGAGTAGAATAGTGAGGTGACGGTTATGGGTTCTGATACAGACGATGAAGTTTAAACTGTAGTTTCTGGCCGGTCAGCCACACCGTTGAATCCAGCAAAGCAACAGCTAAATCATAGCCAGTATGGTAGAGTCGAGCTCTGGAACTAGCTCGTCGGGGAAGGTATCCCGCAGTATGAAGTGTCGTCTCTGTGTCGAAGTAACCGAGATCAGCACTTTGGGAACAACAACATCTTATTTCCACCGCCATTTGAAGGTTAGCCTTATTATGTTAGATTAGGCGCCTTTTGTCTTTTGGATTTTACTTTTGGTGTTCATGTGGCGTTTAAATGAAACTTTGTGTGTTAAATATCTGCTTTAAAAGCAGATATCTTCACCTTGGTTGCAATTCTAAGCTCATTCGAGTCTAGAAAAGATATGTCATAGTTGTAACATTTTGACTCGGTACTGCAGTAGCTTATAACTTTTCTCTGCGTAAAGTCACTTAGTCGAAAAGTCCTGTTTATCAAATTGGCTCGGCCGTGCTGTTTGCGAAGCACGCATAATGTGCGAGCCGAACATTTTTAACCACTGTACCGACTCAAAACATAGTGTATCTTGCTCACAAACACTCCTATCTCTGCTGCAAGTTTTCTGTAAGTAAAATTGTCATAACAGCATTGCATCCTTCTCTCAGTTGGTAACTGCAGTATCTCCCCTTGCTCATCGCCTCCCTTTCTTTACGGCCAAGTCGGCTATGACGGTATTCCTAAAATCCTTCTGTCGACAGGATGACTAATTTGACTGGGGTTACCCACTGTTCGAGTTTAGTGTAAGGCAAGTTTTCAGCGCCCAGTCAGTGCAGGTACCGGTCGCCACTTATTAAAGTATTAAAATCAGCAGGTTTTACGATAAACCGCCTAATTTATGGCCAGCATCACTGATTTCGACGGGTGCGAGGGAAGGGTGCATAGCAAGTACCTGAGAGTGGATATTCCCTAGATCTTTCGAAATGTTAAATTTGCGTAAGTCCACCTTCGGAAAAGCTGTTCCTTGGGAATACTTTGGATTTATTCTTTCGTTTTTGTTTTCTGTAGCCTATCACAAACAAACTTGAGATTCGCGCATGTTTTCTGTTGACGCATCCGTACCAGTAATCCCTATCCTACCGTTGTGATTTTCCAGTCAATAAAAATTCATTTCATAGAATTCATGTTACCCGTAATCGCAATCGGTATTTTTTTGTGTTTGTATTAGCTAAACGTTTCGGCCTGATCAGGCTCGAATTCGATCGAAATATGAGAATATGAAAACTAATGACAACCAGTGGATTTTCTTGAAAGTGGAGTTTATAAGATTCCGTAAGTCGAAGCTAAATGCGAATCATATTTGATAGTGCAAAACAGATATATTAGCTGCATTTTTATTAGAGCTATATTCGTCCCTTCTTGGTAGCGGTCCTCTTCAGGCCAGAAGCCGCTCAAGCTGGAAACTTAAGTTAACTTTCCAGCTTGAGCCAATTTCGTTGTCGGTTTCATTTGATGTGGGTACGGGTCATATCGTTATAAAGTAGGAAAATAAACAAGTGCAGTTGGAAACAACTAACTGGACAATTTCCTCGCTTGAAGTTTTTGGCAGTTCATTCTTCAGGTTCTGATGTGGAAGAACTTTTCTCGATTGCTGGGGCCATCGGGCGAGCAAGAAAAGCCAAAATCAGTCCCATTACGGTTGAAGCTCTTCTCGAGCTCTTCTGTTCCAGAGGTAGATGGTTCAGTGACAAAGCAATTAGTGCCTTGATCATTAGTGTAGCCTTTTCTTCTTTTTTTTGTCACCCTTCATTAAGAAACTATAACCTGTTATACCAGTATATTCGACTCAATTTGTTAAAGCCGGACTCAAAGCCAGATTCAAATCTTCAGCTAAAATGGTGGATTCGGATTCGTACCTAGCCCTGGATTCTTAGATAATCGGATTCGCCCATATCTGGGTCCGAACCGTATTTTTATATGGTGGGGTATTTTTGACGGTTAAAATAAATCGGTTGACTAACCCTTTTTTGAATTATTGGCAGCATTGGTTTATCTAAAATGCATCGGAGATATTGGAATATAATTATGTAAATGTAATGTCCGCATTTATTGAGAGGAATATAAGCAGCTTATCTAGTTAAATAGAGATAGCCAGTCTAGTTAAATAGACTTTCTTTTTGGTTGCAAGACCAGAGCTAAATTCTTGGTTTTGGTCTCAACGCAGGGCTAAAATCTTGGTTTTGTTCTTAAATCCAGTGCGAAAATCTTGGTCTTGGCCTTAGTCTTGACGTTCTGATCTTGGCGACATCACTGTTTAAATGCCCTACCCTAGAATCCCCAGTTCAGAGCCTAAAACTGTGTTTAAGTACTCCACTGAAAAATATACTCAGTGTCAGCATTCCAGCTCCAGCAGAGACAAAGATCATCCAGAAGAGGGCTTTTTCCCCCTGACAGTATACTGAGAACTGACGCTAGTGATGCTAGTACCGATTAATTGAGAGCTAGGTCAAGCAAAGAAAAGCCATCAACATCAAATGCTACCAAAATATTTCAGTTACCAGCGAAGAAAAGGGAGCCGAAAACAGCGAAAGTGACAAAGATGAAAAGACCTGCGAAAAGAAGATTCAGATGAAATGTCAAGATACGAATACTGTCTTAAAGCATGGGTGGATGGAAAGGGTGGGCTACTGGGATACCTGTGATGGCCGATGGGTGTCAACCCAGTATGCATAGAGCCTGTATCTCGGAAGAGCTTGCGAACTTTCGTACCGGAGACCTCGACAAATACTTGCGTGCTAGTGACACTAAAAAGTCCCCCCCGCCCCCCTTCCCCCCATACGTGGCGCCCCTGTCACGGTCACAGATGGCTATGGGCTAGGGTTCCGGTAGTGTCAACAAAATAAAACTTTTGAACTCACGGACCCCTTGGCATGTCAGTGCATACTAAGAAACCGGGAGTGAGTATTTTTAACTCACGAAGTCCAACTCCCATGCGCTAGGGTTCCGGAATTGCAAAAAAAAAAAAAATGAGATCTCAAGGTGATGTGTGAGTCTGGTAGCAAATATTATCAACAACTCATGAGAAGTATCAATAAGTATAATACCGCACAACCGGAACCCTAGCCCATGGAAGCTGGGTTCCGTAAGCTGATCGTATATGCCACTGGAATCGACGTCCATATTGACACGTGTCCGTGAGTTCGTAATTTTAATCTTTGCCACTACCAGAATCCTACCCCACGGTAATTGTGTTCCGTGAGTTAAAAATAAAACAATTTACTCTTTATGGCCCCACCATAAGGCCTGGTAATGGACAGGGTTTATTCTATATTCATATAGTCTTAAGCGAAACAAACCAAGCAATTCAAAAAAGAAGACGAAGAATGGAGACAGACAAATTGACAAGAAAAATCCACTAACGATCTCCCATCAACAATGCGCCCTTGCCGCCCCCCCCCCCCCCCCCAAAAAAAAGGAAGGAAAAACAAAGAAAGGAAATTATGTTTTCGATAAGAACAAGACCAAAGGTTTCGATGGGATTCCGAAAATTTAATGTTTTTCAGACTTCTTGATGCAGACATCGAATCTTGAACATTTCCAAGTCTTCGCTAAACCCTAACATTTTTCGTATTTATCCATAGTCAACCGCTTCAATATTTAGCCTACAATAAAAAAATGGTACCGTTTTGAAGTTTTTTGCTGACGGGCAAACAACTAATCAAATGAGGAAACCAAGCTCATATAGGGATTCAACGAGCTTAATTGACCTCAAAAAGGTATTTTAGAATTGTGTTGTTGTTTTTCTACCAAATTACTGTTATACGTCTGTTATACTTTACAGTTATAGTAACGCCACAACAATTCGATTTCATATTGTTATTGATTGTATTAATTTCCTCAGACGAACACGCAGTAAAATGCAGTTCTGAAACAAGTGGTCTGTTTATCGCCAGCGTGACTGGGTTTTGACGCGCTTCCTCACACAGTCGTCTGCCTTCTGAAGAAAAATAATTACAAAGGTAATCAGCGATTTTCTTGTGATCATCGAGTCTTCCGTCAGCAGAATTTAATGTTTTAATTTCATAACAATCAATTAAATCATTTATACTCTTCAAACTTTCTTCATATTCCCATTAGAATAGGCAAAATAATCTTAATAATATTTTATCCGAGCTCTTCTTCGTATAGAATTTAATTGATTACGATACGTTTTATAATGTGCATGGTTCTCAGTAGAAGGTTCATTTATATACAGACGAAAAAGCTTATTTTATTTTTTTTACTGAAAATACAAGTCCAGGTGTCATCCAGGGTTTTCTAGAGAAATTTCTGTTCCCTTTTTACAATCCTGAAGGGGGCAAGTCAAATGCATTACTTTTGTTATAGTTTCTGAAAACAGATCATATACTTTACTTTGGCAGTCTTCATTTATTACTGGAGAAACATCTTGCTCGCCCAAGATCTTACTAAACTTATTTGAAGTTGTTTCATTCATTAACCAACAAGATTGCGTCATGCTAACCTTAAACCGCTCCTTATTGTTTAGTCTTGTTTTTGAAAACTGGAAAAAATTATCAGATCCATCCGTAACCACCACATAAGCCAAAGACCTCTCAACAAATTCACTGTCACAGAAAATATTGTCAAATATCGTCGCTGATTTTTTCGTTGTTCGAGTTGGAACAGTGACTAACGGATAATTATCCGGAAATCATTAAGTTTACAAAATCGCAACTATCCTTTTTGTTTCAAAGATTTATGTTGAAATCCCCCATTATCATTTTACTTTTGTTTCAATCGTTTATCTGTTCCAGTACATTCCCAATTCCTGAAGAAATACTTTATCATTATAAGAAGGGACTTTATACTCCAAACCAAGGATCAAGTTTTTTCCATGAGTCTTCTTAATTTCAATAAACATTGTTTCAGGTGTACCTTCAAGCTACAGGGAAAGATCACCCTACCCCCCCCCCCCCCCTCACCTTATTAGCAAAACAAGGCCGCCTTTTTCCATGGAGGATCGTTCGCGACCTTCATGTTTCTAACCCGGAAAAGAAAAATCCAAAGGCAGCGATTTCTTAGATACGAAAGTCTCGCACAAGCCAATCATTGAAGGTACGCGAATTAGTGACGATATAGTGTCACATAAAGATGAATATGGAGTTCGCAAACCTTGGCAATCCATAACCGAAAAACCATACCATTATGAGCAGTATTACCCATTCATTTGAATTTGAACATCCAAGAGAATTGTATTTGATGGGGGCGTTACAGTCGTTTTCAGTTACTGGATTTCTAATACTATCGTCGTCACCCGCAATAGGCATTCCAAAAACACAATCAGCTGAAAACGGATTGTTTTCAAATTCATTCAAGAGCACATCATCTGATTAAATTGAATATGCGGGGAAATTAGAAGCACTAAGCATATGTTAACAAATAAAGAAATCTATTAAAGCCCAAGGTTAATACTACTAAGAGATATGGTGAGTTCAGTTTTATTTTTTGGCACTACCGGAACCGTAGACCACAGTCGTCTATGTCAGTGAGCTGGTCATGTTCAACCAGTTACTTTGCTAAGTTTTCAACCAAATAGTTGTTGCTACCGTTACCTTAGCTCTCAATACATTGGTTCCAAGTAGTGGTTTTTGTCCCACGTCAGTGAAAATCCCGGCATCATAGCTCTCATCTAAAATATTCCGTGAGTTCTATATTCCTTGTAGACACTACTGGAACACAACCTCTAATTATATAGTTTCCGATACTTCCTACCGTGAGCTATTTCCAGTTTCCGAGAGCTATTTCCAGGCTATATCCATTACTACCGGACCGGGAGCCAGCACAGACAAGTTTCCGGTAGTCAATGACGTCAGAACCCGGAATCGTAGCTCATATGGTTTGGTTTCCGTGGGACATAGTCTAGTTGGAAATTATTAGAAATTGTCGTTTAAATATACAAAATCTGAAAATCCAATCATACTTATACACTTCGCGGTCACTAGCCAACTAGTTGGCTACTGTAAAAAATTCCCATAGGAAAGCCGGCGTTGCCGACTAGTTGGCTACGAGAAAAATTCGTATATGATTTGTGTTTGTGTTCCAACTCGTTCGCCAAAGTAAGAAATTTCGAATAGGAAATCTCGCGTTGCCGACTAGTTGGCTACGAGAAAAATTCGTATATGATTTGTGTTTGTGTTCCAACTAGTCCGCCACTAAGAAATTTCGTATAGGAAATCCCGCATTGCCGGATTTGGCTACTGTAAAAAATTCCCATAGTAAAGCCGGTGTTGCCGACTAGTTGGGTACGAGAAAAATTCGTATATGATTTGTGTTTGTGTTCCAACTAGTTCGCGAAAGTAAGAAATTTCGTATAGGAAATCTCGCCTTGCCGACTAGTTGGCTACGAGGAAAATGCGTATAGGATTTTTGTTTGTGTTCCAACTAGTCCGTCACTGTTAGAAATGCCGTATAGGAAATCGCGCGTTGCCGACTAGTTGGCTACGAGAAAAATTCGTAAAGGATTTTTGCTTGTGTTCCAACTAGTCCGCCACTGTAAGAAATTTCGTATAGAAACGGTTGATCCTTATACAACTAGTTGGCTAAGAAATAACGGAAGATTTTGTCCAACTACTTGGCACAAATAAGAAAATTCGTCGAGGAATGCACAGTTATCAAACTAATTCGCTAAAATAAGAACAATATTATAGAGACATATTGAATAATCAATTAGATAGCTGTTAGTTTATTGCGTATAAGATAATACGGCACATAGCCAACTAATAGAGTCAAAATCCTTCTTGAGACTGAAAGCTTGAAACCGACTAGTTGGATATTTCGAAATTTCTACGTGAATTGAGACAATCCGACTAGTTGGATATTTTCTAAAATCTCTGTACGAGTGAGAGACATACCCAACTAGCTAAATGAAAAGTTTTCTCCTAGACGAATTCTCGTCGTGGCCAACTAGTTGCCATCCGGGATTTCTAAATGAAATTTTTGCGGATCCAACTAGTTGGCTAAAATAAAAAAAATCCTATAGGAACGAGGATGAATATCCAACTAGTTGGCGAAAATAAGCAAACTCGTCAAGGAATACAGAATCATCACTAATTCTCTAAAATGAGAAAATTTCTATAGAGACACATTGATTATCCAACTAGACCTACGTTGCCCGGGCAACGTGAAGTGTTGCGGCAACCTTTGTCCGGCTTCGCCGACTAAAGTGTTGCGAGAGAAACACTTTGGTTTTGTTTCTCCGCTGTCGGTTAAATGCTGAAATTGTCAACTTATCGAAGCTTTTAAAACGGTATGTTCTAAAAAGAATAATCACATGATCAAAAGCTGTTCTTTAGCGTTGTAAAACCAACAACAAAACAATATCGGAAGAAGGGAATAAATTGACTCGGCGGTCAGTTGAACTTTATCCTTTTCAATCGTAGATATCGTGACGGATGAAAACTTGGAACAATATCTTATATAATCTAGTTGGTATTATAAAGCTATCCGTAACGTTTCAGGATTAAAATACCATAGATAACACTATTAATTATTACAAAACTACCTTATTGTTTTACATTACCGTATCGTTTGTACGCGTTGCGTAAACAGTTATTCCTAGGTTATAGTGATAGACCATCGATACAAACTTTCTTACCGTCATATTTACAGAAATCGAATACAATGTACACCAATTTTCAAAAATTTCTAGCTCCTCGTGAACCGATTCTTACTTACAAGTCCTTCTCCCGTGATTGACATCAAATTCACCTCATCGCTGAAAATGATTATAGCATAAAAGCCGATTATTACTTACAAGTCCCATGCATGTCTTACAATTGGGAGCAAAATTGTTCTTACCATCGAATACACCTGAAACAAATAACAGATATACCAACTAGCAAAAGCTGCCAACTCCTCATTGTCGAAGACGATTATGAGCTAACAGTCGACTGTTGCTTACAAGTCCCTTACATGTCTGACAGCTGGTATCGCCTATAAAAGTTGTAAACCCCTCATCGCTGAAGACTTTTGTAGCATAAGAGCAGATTATTAATTACAAGTCCCTTGCATGTCTTACAATTGGGAACCAAATTGTTCTTACCATCAAATGACAGGTACGCCAACTAGCGAAAGCTGCAAACCCCTCATTGCCGAAGATGATTATGAGCTAACAGTCGACTGTCGCGTACAAATCCCCTACATGTCTCAGAACTGGTATCGCCTATTTTTGGTTTCAGTGTGTACCTTACTACTGAAGTTGTCAACCCCTTGCAACTTTCGAACTGGCGTATCTCATGAAGGAGTTTTTGTACCAAAAAATGGATGACATATACTTTGATCAGCTCATCAGCGGCTATCGATTGCCGTCGTGAAAAAAAATTCTACCTATCTTATATAATCTTGTTGGTATTATAAAGCTATCCGTAACTTTTCAGGATTAAAATACCGTAGATGACACTATTAACTATTACGAAACTACCTCATTGTTCTACATTATCGTTTGTACCCGTTGCGTAAAAAGTTAATCCTAGGTTACAGCGATAGACCATCGATACAAACTTTCTACCGTCAGGTTTATAGAAATCGAATACAATGTGCACCAATTTACAAAAGTTATAGCCCCTCGTGAACCGATTATTACTTACAAGTCTCTCTCCCGCGATAGACATCAAGTTCACCACTGGATAAAAATAATGGGTACACCAGCGAGCAGAAGTTGTAAATTCCTCATCCCTGAAGATGATTGTAGCATAACAGCCGCTTATTACTTAGAAGCCCCTTGCATGTCTTACAATTGGGAACCAAATTGTTCTTACTATCGAATACACCGGAAACAGATAACAGGTGCACCAAGTAGCAAAAGCTGCAAACCCCTCATTGCCGAAGATGATTATGAGCCGACAGTTGACTGTTGCATACATGTCCCCTACATGTCTCACAACTGATATCGCCTATTTTTGGTTTCAGTGCGTACGTTTCTACTGAAGTTGTCAACCCCTTTAAACTTTCAAACTGGTTTGTTTCTTCGCTGTCGCTTAATGCTGAAGTTGTGAACTTATCGAAGCTTTTTAAACGGGATGTTGTAAAAAAATTAATCATATGATCAAAAGGTATTCTTCAGCGTTGTAAAAACAACAACAAAATAATATAGGAAGAAGGGACTAAATTAACTTTGCAGTCAGTTGAACTTTATCCTTTTCAATCGTAGACATAGTGACGGATGAAAAACTGGAACAATATCTTATATAATGTAGTTGGCATTAGAAAGCTATCCGTAACTTTTCAGGATTAAAATACCATAGATGACACTGTTAATTATTATGAAACTACCTCATTGCTTTACATTTTCGTTTGTATCCGTTGTGTAAACAGTTAATCCTAGGTTACATTGATAGACCATCGACACAAACTTTCTTACTGTCAGATTTATAGAAATCGAACACAATGTGCACCCAATTGCAAAAATTCCTAGCCACTCGTGAACCGATTCCTACTTACAAGTCCCTCTCCCGTAATATACATTAACCCTTAACCGAAAACAAATAATGGGTACACCAGCTAGCAAAAGTTGCAAACCCATCATCGCAGAAGATGATTGTAGCATAACAGCCGATTAGTACTTACAAGTCCCTTGCATATCTTACCATTGGGAACCAAGTTGTTCTTACCATCGAATACACCGGAAACAAATAACAGGTACATCAACTAGCAAAAGCGGCAAACCCCTCATTACCAAAGATGATTATGAGCCAACAGTCGACTGTTGCTTAAAAGTCCCCTACATGTCTCATAACAGGTATCGCCTATTTTTGTTTTCAGTGTACCTTACTACTGAAGTTGTCAACCCCTTTGAAATTTCCAAACTAGTGTATCTCATGAAGGAATTTTTGTACCAAAAAATGGATGACATATACTTTGATCAGCCCATCAATGGCTATCGATTGCCGTCGAAAAAAAAATTCTACCTGTCTTAGTTCAAAAGTTGACTTTTTTGCCGTAGGCCAACTTTCTAACGTCACGACTTAGAAAGGAGCAAAGGATAAGCTCTAGTTTCTTTAGCAATGAGAGAACTTTTAAAGTTTAAGGGGCACATCTGATACCGTAACTCTACCGCAAACCCAAGTGCAAAAAAAAAAAATTATAAACTCAGCTGGAATCGTCGCAGACATGGACAGAAACAATAGATGGCAGCACTTTCGGACCCGTGGGAAAAAGCCACTTTTTTGTCTCTGTAGATTTTTCTATTTATCACTCACAGAAGATATGTTGGCTGTGGGACCGGGTAACTGCCGCATATATTTAACACTTAAAGATTTTAGTACATCTTCAATTTGAAACTGGTGCCTGCCTGCTAGCGTGCTAGAACGGAGCTTTCCACTCGAAAGCAGAAACATGGTTTGATGAGACGAAAGGTTCGCTACACAACTTGAGATGGTCCTCTCCGACATAGGCTATACAACTCCACTTCACTTCGCAAACCGTAGGCTCTGGCTCGAGGACAAGCAAAAACCATCCTTATTGGCCCCAGGCAAGAGTTCTACGGAGCTTCCCAAAATGTAATGTCATATTCATCAATCCGGCCTAAGGTCCACACTTTCCGTAAAAACCGCACAGGTTAGACCCTTCCCAGTTACCAGGAATAAAATGAAATCGGAATCATAGGAAAAAAAAAAAAAAAAAAAAACGAGGACAAAACCAAAGTGTTGCTCTCGCAACACAATTAGATGGCTGTTAGTTCATTGACTATTAGGCGCAGTGGCGCATAGCCAACTAATGGGATAGAAATCCTTGTTGAGACTGAAAACTGTTCCGACCAGTTGGATATTTCCGAAATCTCTATCCAAATTCATACAATCCGACTAGTCGGATAATTTCTATAATCCCTCTACGAGTGTGAAATTTATCCAACTCGTTAGATATAAATTTTTTTTCTATACGATCTCTCGTCGTATCCAACTAGTTGGCAATGTGGGATTTCCTATACGAAATTTCTTACAGTGGCGGACTAGTTGGAACACAAACAGAAATCCTGTACGAATTTTCCTCGTAGCCAGCTAGTCGGCGACGCGGGATTTCCTATACGAAATTTCTTACAGTGGCGGACTAGTTGGAACTCAAACAAAAATCCTGTACGAACTTTCCTCGTAGCCAACTAGTCGGCAACGCGGGATTTCCTATGCGAAATTTCTTACAGTGGCCGACTGGTTGGAACTCAAACAAAAATCTTATACGAATTTTACGAATTTTTTTCGTAGCCAACTAGTCGGCAACGCGGGATTTCCTATACGAAGTTTCTTATAAGGCATATTCTCGACGTTCCCCGAGGACTCCACTTGAGGAGTCCCTGCGTTTTTGTTTGTCCAGGGGACTCGCTCCCCGTATTCTCGCGAGTCCCCACGGACTGGGAATGCTCCGATTATCATCACCATCATCAAAAAGGACTCCCTTTCATATTCGGAGGGGAATCAGTTTTTGCTGGTGTTGGTGCATGTAAAATTAATTAAAAAGATTCAAAATAAACAAAACCAAAAATAAAGTGGAACCAGACTGGTTTAGTTAGCTGCACTATTTTTTTAAGAACAAAATCCATTTTAGAAGCATTCCCCGTGTTCTCGTTGTTTTCCGAGGCGGAGTCCGCGTGGAGTGACTCCCTCTATTCTCGCCGTTCCCTTCGATTCCCCGAGGACTCCTCCAGGAACGGCGAGAATACGCCTATAGTGGCGAACTAGTTGGAACACAAACAAAAATCCTATGGGCTACGAAACCGGTAGTTCTCACGGAAAACAAACCAAATGAGCTGCGATTCCGGGATCTGACGTCATTGACTAACGGAAACTTGTTTGTGCAGGCTCCCGTTTCGGTATTAAGTGGAAATTGCTCACGGAAACTTCATCGCACCAGCTTCTCGTCCGCTATAGTCTCACGGAATTGTGTGCTCAAAAGCTAGGGAGCCCGTAGTTGGTAGCAATATCCGTTTTCATCTGGTAGGGTGCAATCTCTCTATACGATTACTGTCGTCACAACCAACATTAGTTGCGTTTTTTGCCTTTTCTCCGTAGGTCGGTTAACCTACCTATTTGCCACTATTGACCGTTTTTTCGTCTCGCCGGTCGGTTCGACTGAGCTCTAAAAAACGGCTTATAAGAACAATGGCGCCTTCCCGTCGCCGGCGCCTATCTCTCCAATGAGAATTTTGAATTTCGCGCCATGCTAAGAGCGTAGGTCGGTTGGATGGAGCTCCCGCCTCAGTCCACAGGTCGGTTAACCGACCGGCGAACGCAGCCAAGAAAACAGCTTATAAGAACTTAGGTCGGTTAACCGAAGGAAGAAAACGACTTATAGTGGGAAATCTTTGTAGGTCGGTTAACTGGATGACGGCAAAAAACACAACTATTTAAAAACCATCAAACACGTGATAAATTCATAGCAATCGGATAATTTTTCATTGATTTGTTAATTTCTATAGACAGAGTAAGTTTCAAGAGCCGTTTACTGGTAGCTTTACCCTAAATATTTTGTTTTTAAGGGGGATATATTAATAGTAGGGAGGCTTGGAATGAGTTGGACCAGAGTTGGACAAGCTTATTTCCTCTGTAATATACAGTAGAGGTATGCTTATTTGAACACTTTTTTAACTGTTTCACTACCTTGTCTTTCTTACTTGCAAACTTGATATCAGCTAACAGCCAACTATTTCAGGGTTATCCTGGCACAAACTTGAAGCAGAAATTCAATTAAATTTCTTTGATTTTGAATTTATTAAAAAGGTCCTTTCTCTTTTGAAGGAATCTGACAGTTCGGACCGCCATCTTCTCCATTGAAGGTGCGTTCCTCACAGCAAACTTTTCAAATTATAAAAAACAAAACAGAGGTGTCAGCTGAGTCACTTTCATAGTTGAATGGTGAATTAGCGAAGTATTCAAAAAGTGACAAAAGCGTGAGTGATTATTACTAGTATTTATAGGAAAAAATGCCTGGTTTCGGTTTTAGTTTTGTCTTCGGCGATCGTTCACTGTTAGCAAACATTCACATAAGCATACCTCTACTGTATTTTGCAGTATAAGCTGTTAAACATCAAGTTTCCTCAAAATATCTCATTCCCTTCGAGAGATATCGTGCTTACGGACGGACAACTTTTGCGATGTCATAGGTATCCCTCCACTTACATTTTGGGATCCCAAAAAGTTGTACACATCTTTGGAAATAAAAATGAAAACAGAAAACCAAAAGATGTGTCTTCTTAGAGGAATTCTCAGATTACTTATTTCCCGTCATCTGGGAATGCTGCTGTTTAATACAGCGGCTTCAATAAAATGGTTATGGCTGCTGTGAGGTCGGAAATCTAACCTCTAAATTTCTGTTGCCATATCTTGCTCCACGTCAACCTTTATAAACAAGCACTCTGGGATAACTCGGGTTGCTGCAATTCGGAGTTTGCCCCTGGTCAGTCCAGCATTACAGCCCCAGGTGGAAGGGCGTAATAACCAACCCGAATCTTACCTGATAGTTCCTGGACTACCTCTTTTATCCAGGACACCGTGCTATCACTGCACAATATCTCTACGCTATCACCCACCAGCTTTGTTTAAAAGTTAGTGGGTATATTTTACGCCGGGCCTTTGAACCCAATTATCGCGTCATCAATCCCATCCATTATTATATCAAGGTCTTCCGCAGTTAAAGTATTTTCGTTTGTTTCATGGACGAGTTTGGAGGGGTATACCCTGGGCAGCCGTAGCGTAGCTCCGGCTTTTGTTTGCCTTAACATTTTGGGCCATCTTTTTACGCTTTGAGGGTTGCCCCTCTTCTGCAGAATGACTCAAACCCCTCTACGCCCCCCCCTTCTTTTGGGCTATTCGAGTCTTTCTTTGTCTTGGGGGCTGGTACCCCATCTGGTTTTGAGTTATTTGACGCAGCTTTGCGGTTCCTCTTCTTTCCTTTATATGCAGGAGTCTCAGCGCCAACACCACTTCCCCTGGGTGTGTCATTAGCGGAAAGGCCTGCGGCCCAGCTCTTTTTGTTGCCCCCCCCCCTTTTGGAGATTTTCCCCTCAACAAGCATCACTGCTTGTTTTGCAGGATCCTTCTGAAGGGTTTGTCGGGCATTTTTATCTGCCGTTTTGCTGGAAGCCAGCTGATCTATGTCAATAAATTGACTCTCCAACCATGGAGTTTCATTGCTTTGGCTCTCTAAGACTTTGTAGGCATTTTTGTCATTTACAGCTGATGGAACGTCACCGCCTGGGGTTGGAGCAACCTCGCAAGCAACTGTTTCCATCACTGATGCCAATGTTGATGGAGAATAGGGGTGGTCCTAAGCGAGCAAAATCTCTGCAAGGGCCAACTCTGCAACCGTCACATCTTGGGGATTTAGGGATAGTAAATCTGTGTTGATAGTAAATAGTAAATCCATGTGCGGCAATGGCTGTGGGAGGGTCTGGAAACTCTGTGACATGCAACAGAAAAAACGAATGGGCCGAATGGGATGCAAGTTGGATAGTACTGAGTTTATGCAGCCAAGTTTGTTATTTGGCGTCCAGACCGGATCCGACCACGGTACGGTAGGAGGAGGTGGAAGCTGAAACCGGAAAGTTGCAGACATGCTTCGATCCAGTCAGACTTGAATGACGAGAAGAGAAGCTGTCAGAGATGAGAAGTTCATCTGTTCTACTCGTATGCGACCACAGTTGGGGAATTCGAGGGGGAGTCGTGAAAATTTTCTGGTTGGTATAGGGGTCAAACTTGGAAAATAGAGAGACCGGATGCCCTAGATGACATATTTCAAGGTCCGGCCAGGATCTGAGCACGGTGGGGGGTGGGGTACTGGAGTTTCTTAGACTTCAGTGAAATTTGATAGTCGGTAAGATAGATGCTTTAGATAATCTGTTTATGTCGCTGAGCTTGACTCTGCCACGTTGGAGGAGGGGTACCGGATGTATGGCACTCCTAGGGATCAAACCAGTGTGATTAAACATTTGCCCTAGATCATCCAAGGCGATGCCGGGAATGCCAAGACTCGCGTGAAACTATATGTCCTATTTCTAGGTCCGATACTGGGGGTGCTGAAGGGGGTATTTGATAATGTTCTCTTCAGCTTTCTTGTACCACCTACTCGTAACAAGTGCCATATGAGCTCGTAGCTCTTGTTAAACAAGACCGTCCTAAAAGAACCTTAGGTTACACCTACATAGTTGTTTCACATGCCGTTAGTGGTTCAATACATTTAGTTATTTTAACTTCCAATTATTTTTACTTATTTGAGTATAATGATAGAAGAAGGTATATCAAGTGTCTAGAAATGGAGTACTTTGTGGGGTCATGGTTAAAGATGAGAATTTCAAATCCCTCTTTGCACCACCTGGAAGGAAATGGGATCATGGTCAAAGCTGACAATTTTCAAATCCCTCTTTGCACCACCTGTGTAATTAAATTTGCCTAGGGTGCACCAGTCAGGGTTGTGTATATACAGACCAAATAACGACCAAATATTTATTGTTTTATTCTGAAAAGGCCATATGAAATGCCATAAACCGTAGGACTTTCATCTGTAGCTCAGAGCTCACCAACTCTTCTCAAGGCCAGGGGCGTCCCAAGCCTTTCTTCATTGGGGGGGCGAACCTGGTAAAAATTGACCGAATCGGTACCTGATATTGACCGAATTTATAATTTTTTTTCTTCTAAATACAGCTAGTTGCCTTCATGAAGCTATAACGTAAAAAGTTGCATAGTATGTACAAATCAAGTCTAAAGAGAAAATATGGCGTGTTTTCACGCTCTTCCACTTCACGCTCTTTTCAGGGATACGACGTCACTAGCCTTTTACCTTTGGGGGACATTCAGTTTTGCCAACAGGACTTGAAAATGTGCTGACAAAAAACGCAGTTACTGCCAAGCGACAACGTCGTGAACGGCTGTAACCAGGAAAAGTCAATGCGCCGCAGGCAAAATTTTTGAATCCGCCTTTTTTCTGGCAAATTCTAGCTTTTCTACCTCAAAATTCCAAGCCCCAAACGCCAATTAAATGACGTACCCTTCTTCTAAATGGTGAAGACTCCTAAATGAGCCGCAGGCGATTTTTTTTTGAAAACACTCATGATCTAAGTGCCTTTTTGCGATCCCAAGGCTACCTAATAAACACAAATGGCACAATACATGGAAATAATCTGTCAGCCTTTTTTTTTACCTTTGGATAATCACCCAGACAAACACAGTTATGGCATCCATATAAACCTCACACGGACTAGTTATAAGACATGGGATCTAGAGAAAATAAACAGTTAAGCTAAGTGCATTTTGTCAGCATTATTTAGCAATGGTAAGGCTATCTACCTGCAAATCGTGAACCATTTTCTCCCATAAATACATAACTACGAAGCTCATTGAAAAATACAAGAACAAGCTGCTCTGAAACCAAATAGCCGATCCAAAATGTCTTCCAAATCTGTGCCCTTGTGAAACTTCTGCACAGAGCTTATCGCTCATCAACACTCACTCCTGATTTTTTTTGTATAATTCTAATCCGGAGTTAAATTGCCAATATGGGAACTAACTCATGCTTGGCTAACCCCAGTCTCCCCTATTCAAGTTTGATTGGGCTTATAAATTTGAGTTTAAAATGTTGGAAATCAAGTGGAAAAAGTTTAAAGATTTGGCTAATTAGAATTGGGAATTTGATAAACATTTCAAATTGTTGTTCAATAGTTCAGCAGACAAGATGAGGAAACTTCAAAAAATCTTATTTTTCCAGATTAGTAGCAGATTAGTAGCTTCGACTTGACTGTTGAACTCACATGGATCTCTGAGCATGTCTTCAAAGGGAAGCATTCCTGATGGGAAGCTGGATGCAAATAAGGTTAGTATGCTAGTGAGCGTCAGTACAGTAGGATGTACCTATTTGAGCAGTAACTGAAGTTTCAGCAGTGCAGTTTTGGGCTAATGGATCCATAATACTGATCGAGGTGTTCTCATGGGACTTTAATTAGTTACTTTTGGCTAACTGAGACTTAACTTTCGTTACACGAAGTGCACGAAAATGCCACTTTTCAGTGTAAACAAACATCTTAATAAGCATACCTCTACTGTATTAGCCTCGAAATTTATAAAACTATTTTTTTTGTCAGTGTAACTAGCTCCGAAGTATCAAGAAGTAACCAAATCTAATGACGTAGGGCTTAGTCACACAGCAAAGAAATTTTCTTTTGTCATTTTTGAAGCCATTTCTGAATTTATGTACATTTTAGTTTGAGTAATATTGTATCTACTATCCAGGTCTGTTCCCTCCAGTAACAGCCTGACCAGGACGCATGCCAAGAAAGGCTCAAGTATCTTTGATAAAGATGGTAGCTGACTTTGCTGTCTTGAGCCATAATGTTTAATATTGGCAGTTTCAAGTAGTTTTTATGGCACTTGAGCTTACTCAAGTGCCATATAGCGATTGTAATTTCTGTCCGTCAGTCGGTCTGTCGGTCCCGGTTTTGCTAGTTCGGGCACTTCCAGAAAAGCTAGGACGATGAAACTTGGCAGGCATATCAGGAACTGGACCAGATTAAATTAGAAATTGTCGCTTCCTCGATCCGACCATCTGGAGGGGAGTGGAGGGAGGGGGAATCCGGAAAAAATAGGAAAAATTATATATTTTTAGCTTACGAACGGGTGATCGGATCTTAATGAAACTTGATATATGGAAGGACTTCGTGTCTCAGACCCTCCATTTTAAATCCAGACCGGATCCGGTGACACTGGGGGGAGTTGGAGGGGGAAACCGGAAATCTTGGAAAACACTTAGAGTGGAGGGATCCGGATGAAACTTGCTGGAAAGTACAAGCAAAAGTCCTAGATACGTGACTGGTATAACCGGAACGGATCCGCTCACTTTGGGGGAGTTGGGGGGGGGGGGGGAGAAGTCCAAATTTGTAGTGATCCCGCGAGTTCCATGCTTCCTGCTGTGCTGTGACGATGGAAATTGACAGGCATGTCTGGGACCCGACCAGATTAAATAGGAAATCGTCAATTCCCCGATTCGACAATCTGGGGGGGGGGGGAGTGGAGGGAGGGTGAAGCCAAAATTTGAGGTATTTTTAGCTTGCGAACGGGTGATCGGATCTTGATGAGAATTGATATTTAGGATGACCTTGTGTCTCAGACATCTCACTTTAAATCCGGGCCGGATCCGATGACACTGGGGGGAGTTGAAGGAGGGAACCGGAAATTTTGAGAAACGCTTAAAGTGGAGGGATCGGGATGAAACTTGGTGGGAAAAACAAGCACAGGTCCTAGACACGTCATTGACATAACCGGACCGGATCAGGGCACTGTGGGGGAGTTGGGGTTGGGGTCCGAATTTCTAGCGATCCCGCGAGTTCGGCATACTTCCTGATGTCCTAGGGCGATGAAACTTGGCAGGTATGTCAGGAATCCGAACAGATTGAGTTGAGAACAGCCATTTCCCCGACCCGACCATCGTGGGGGGAGTGGGTGGATGGGGAGTCCGGAATCTAGTGGCGTGCATAACTTTTGAACGGGTGATCGGATTTGAATGAAACTTGTCTGGTGAGCTATCGCCTCGGACGTTCAGTGTCACGTCTGGGTCGGGTCCGATACCTGTGAGGATGGGGGGGGGGGGGAGAAACTCAAGAAACTCTAAAAGCAGAGGGATTGGGACGAAACTTAATGGATGGAACAAGCAATAGGCCTAGATGAAATTGACCATGCCAGATGGTTTCGGGGCTCTGTGGGGGGAGTTGGAGGGGGTTTCCTGGAATTCCGGTAGTCGTGAGTTAGAATAGTTCCAGATGTAAGACGACAACGAAACTTTGCTGGCATATTAGCGACCCCAATTATCTTGACTTAAGAACCTGACACAACATACCCCCGGAAACTTCCGTTCCTAGATCCGAGCATTTTTTGGGGAGCAAGAGAAGAGAAATATGGAAATTGACTTCTATAAATTGCGAACGAGTGGTCTGATTCGATTGAAACTTCATGGGTGATACGAATCGATGGCCTCGACATGTAAAACATGCGTTCGAACCATATGCGACCACGATTAGGGGAATTGGGGGCGGGGGGACCTTTGACATGCACAAAAACCAAACGGATGGACCGAATGAGATGCAAATTAGACAGTGCCGAGTTTATGCGGCCTAGATTTGTTATTTGGCGTCCGGGACGGATTCGGCCAAGGTAGGGGGGGGGGGGGGGTACTGGAAACTTGCAGATAGGCTATGCTCCAATTTCAGTCAAACTTGATGGACAGGAACAGGGAATTAAGAGATTGGGCCCGGACCGGCTCCGACAACGTTGGTGGGAGGGGGGGGGGGGTACTGGAACTTTCCAAAAATGCTCAGATTCGAGTGAAACTTGATAGATGGTATAAGAGAAGATGCTTTAGGTGGTCGATTTTTTTTATTCCGAACCAGATTCGGCCACGGTAGGTGGAGATAGAGTGAGTACCGGAAATCGTGTAGCACGTCTAAGGATCAAACAAATGGATTTATTGGGATGAAAGTTTGAACAGTCATGTGCATTTGCTACAGACAATCGAGACGATGCCGGAACTGCTCAGAAATGAGTGAAACTAAATATCCTATTTCTATTTCCGAACCGCATTTTTGGATGGCGGGTGTATTTTGTGACGTTCTCATCTACTTTCTTGTACAGCCTACTCGTACAAGTGCCATATGAGCTCGTAGCTCTTGTTTAATCTAGAAATCATCTAGAGATGCCAAGTAGTATATTTTATATGCAAATAGTTTTAAAGCACACTTCGTACTATTTACTGTTTTATGTTCAAATATTCAAAACTATCTGAATACCGTAAAGCTAAGCTCGGCTGTTTAAAAATTATTCAGTGACTTGCCTGTTTAAGCCTTTTCCCGGTCCATCGACGTCTACCAAGATCTCGGCAAAATTCAGAAAATCGGTTTTACGCACCAATAGCATGACAGCTAACACTCGTCCGGAGCATAATGCGCATGGAAACTAGCGAATCGCAGCAAATACAAAGATTAGTGAGGTGTGATCGGGTTCAAAAAATATGGATCTCAGAGTTTAAGAACTAACTAATGATGCTGCGGTAATAGTTTGCATTGGCATTATAGGTACGGCAGGTCCTTTAAAAAACAAATCTTCTGACAAGATTTACTGCTTATTTTATGTTACCTTAGTGCGCTGCTCTCTGGGACAACCTTCAGGGGGCACGACCGGTAAACGATCTAAGTGTCATAGCTGGTCAAGTAACTGGTAAAGTCCTGTAGAGTTAGTTACCGCACTTAGAGGTCCAGACCAGGCCACATGTCGCACGATAGTGTGAATTGCCACTCTGTTTTGTTCTGTCACTCTTGTCCCAAGTGGGACATAAAAATCACTCTATTTCAGATTACGTCTAAATGTGTCATTTTTGCATCAGGGATTCCGACAAGAAGTGGCTATTTCTCGTGTTTTTTTCGTGAAAATAAAATTAAGATATGTCGTCTTTGTCGTCTTTGCATTGGCGATTCCAACCAAAAGAGACTATTTTCACGTTTTTTCGTGAAAATAGATTTTCACTCATAATTCAGTCGATGTTTTGGGCCAAAAGTCACTCTCTATATGTTTTTGATGGACCCTGGTCAAATATTCCACCAGAAACTAACAGATTTGTGGCAGTGACTGTGAATACTACCCTGAGCTCTGCTCTCAGCAGCGGAAAGTGTTAGTGACACATTTGTTTGTAAATATAGATAACCTTGAACCTTGAGAAAGCTTGAGAAAACAGTTTTTGATGAACCCTGGTCCAAATAGTCCAACAGAAACGAACAAATTTATGGCAGTGCCTGTGAATACTTCTTTGAGAAAGCAGTTTCTTGAAAGAGTTTAATCTTTTGAACACTTACAGGTGAAATCCCACATATTCGCTTTGAGGCAGGCCTTACAGGAAGAACAAAGTTCGAGCAGAAGTCTAAAGGCAAGTGAAATTCACCTTTTTTGTCGGACAAATACATTACTATGCCAGACATGTTCATCTAAGAGGTCAGTCTACCACAAACCCCTGATTTTTGGATACCCTATGCCAAACGGTGGGTAGATCTAGCGTTTGGCATACCCTATACCTAACGCTGGAAACTCTGACCCAATAAAATATTGATGTTTGAGTGAAGCTCAGAGGTTCATCTATAGTTAGGTAGGTCAGGTTAGAGTCCCAACAGGTATCTAGCATTTGGCATAGGGTATCCAGTGTGAGGCATAGGGTATGCGAGCAAGGAAGCAAGATTTAAAAGAAATAAGAAATGTTGGGAAGTTCCTAAAGTTAGCATTTAAGCACGGAAAGATTTCTTCTGATGGAGAACTGATGTACATAGTTTAGCCGATCACTTTTTTGTCGGCGTGTCGGTCCGTCAGGCCACTGTTCTCGAGTTAGGGCACTTCCAAAAGTGCTAGGACGATGAAACTTGAAAGGCAGAACAGCGACCCGACCAAACTAACTTAGAAATAGTCACTTCCCCAATCCGACCACCGTGGAGGGAAGAGGAATCCGGAATTTTGCGGTATGTATAACTTTAAATCGGGTGATCAGATCTTAGTGAAACGTGGTATCTAGAAAGGCCTCATGTCTCGATGTACCACTTCAAGTCCGGACCGGATCCGATGAATGTGTGTGTGGGGGGGGGGGGGTCTGAGGGGTAACCGGAAATCTTGTGACACGCTTAGAATGGAGTGATCGGGATGAAACTTGGTGGGAAGAACAAGCACAGGCCCTAGATACATCAGTGACAGAACTGGACCGGATTCGGGCACTGTGGGGGAGTTATAGGGAGGGGGGGGGGGGCGGAATTCCGGTGATTGTGTGTTAAGGCACGGTACTTCCAGATATGCTAGGACGATGAAATTGGGCTTGAACATTAGATTCTTGACATTATTGGCTTAAAAATACTCATTTTCCCGATCCGACCATCGTGGGGCGCGTGGAGGGGGGGATCCTGAATCTTGAGGTATACATAACATTTGAGCGGGTGATTGGATCTTAATAAAACTGGACGTCGTGTCCTAAATGTCCTATTTAAAGTCCGAACCTTATCCAATTGATGGGGGGGGGGGGGGGGGGGACCGGAAACCTTATGACACGCTTAGAGGGAGAAATCGGGATGAAACTTGGTTGGAAGAACAAACACAAACCCTAGATACATCAGGCCGGAATTCTGGCCGAAACCGGAAGTTTTGCGGAGTTATCAGTTTCGTCAAAGTAGATATGACGAATAGGGGTAATACACATGCTTATTTCATATCTGAACTTGGTTTTCTGAGATGATTACCCATTGGTCTTAATCTGTTTCTAAATTTTGACGGTAAAAAGGTTTAAGGAGTCTGGCGAAGATCGGATATCTTCCAAACCCAGTTGTCTGGATCAGATGTTAAGTTTGTGGGATCCCATTGAAACCTTTAGTCTTGTTTCTTGTTGCGATGGCAACACGAGCTAACGAGCTCGTATCCCTGCCGGTCCCCAGTGACCGAAGTATATTGTTACGAAGTGTTTTTGAAATAAAAGAACCTGAACCTGAAATGGCCTTATTTTTTTTTTATAAATCTGTCCATCTATCTGTAACCAAGAACTAATAATCAGATAGAACCTCCCATTTCCCAGTACCCTGCCTGATGCAAACGATTGGAGGTTAGGAGCGACACGTCATGTTTCGTTACCTCTACAATAGCTATATCGCTATGAAGCTGCGTAGAGTAAACTTTCAAAAGTCAAAGCCGATTTGTGCTCTGGAAGCGCTCCAGAGCGGGTCAGCGTGCCTCCTACACTTATTGTCCTGCGATGCGAGCAATGGGGAAGACGGGAGTAGACCGGTATCAGTTCAAAGCTGGAGCAAATAGGCCTACCTCTAGCCCCGCTCGGTTTTGTTGGACCAAATTTGGTCAGGACCAAATAATCAATATGAGTACTTGTTCTTGCTCTAACGCAGCAGTCTGAAGCTAGTGTAATCTGGGTAAAGTAAAACAAAAAAAAAAAATAGTTATCACAGAAAATGACCCACCAAACTAATAGTTGTTTTGTTTTTTTGCAGGAATGCCTGGAGGAACGGAACCAAATGGTTCGTAGGATCCAGCAAGAAACAGACAGTCTAACGTTCAGGAACCAACAGCTGACCAAAAGAGTCGAATTCCTTCAGAATGAACTGTCAAAAGTAAGAAACTGAGTTAGAAATTTTTTTTCCTGAAAATTACAGTTAGCCTCATTTAATTTTCAAAACCTTAAAAATCATATTGTATCACTTCGGGCAGAGAGCAGTAACAATGGCCAGAAATTATAAGTACAAACTTCAATTTAAAGACTGCTTAAAGATGGTCATCGTAACTGCAAACAATAATGGCATTAATCGTATCTCACATCATGGTTTCTGGATCTGCACTTTTGCAGTTACCATAGTATTTGATATTACGGTTCGTTTTATCGTCAATAAAATTGTATCTTATCCTTACTTTGCAAAGACGACAGTTGCCGAATTCGCCCCAAAAGAAATACTTACATCCGCTCACATCAGAAATGGCAAGCTTCTTTGACAAACTCCTATTCTCGAGTATTGGGGATGAGGAAAACGAGATGAATTCTTCAGCCAGTCTAATTTCTTGTTGAAGCACAGCTCGCACTATTACTGTTTAAGTTTAATATTCATAACTATTTGAATGATGAAAAGCTAAGTTCTGCTTTTAAGAGATTATCCACGGCATTGTCTGTTTTAAGCTTTTCCGATGCTCTTTTGACTTACAGTACAATCTCGGCAATATTCAGAAAACCGGTTTTACGCATCAAAAGCACGAAAGGCGAACACTCGTGGTGAGCATAATACGCATGGAAACTAGTGAATCGCGGCCTCCGGGTTTAAGAACTAGTGAATGATATTACGGAAGTAGGTTGCATTGGCATTATAAGTGTGACAGGTCCTTTAAGCGTGCATATTTTTTTTGTATACATACTGTGCAAATGCCTAACAAATAGGCTGCTCGTAATAAGAACATTCGTTCGTACCCATCACAGTAACTGGCCAGATACTCAAACTGCAAAACTTTGGACCGCGGTATCACATACCATGGTAGCCTATCTGGAAAACGCAACGAATATAACAAACCACGATCCTCACTTAGTAAGTAACCTCTCCAACGGAAAATCAACAAGACGAGACGACTGACGAACCGTCAGTACTCGAAAGGAAAAGCCAACATCTTTTTAACACTATTTATTACTTAAACGACACCTGAACAATGAAACAATGAAACCATACTTGAACACACCATGCATTTACAGACATGACCACGGAGAGCATTCTTCTCCTGAGCGTGACGTTCTCAAAATAGGGATGTTCGTTTCTGGAGGTTTTTACATGCAGACTCCAAGACAAAAAGCGTAATTCATTCAAATCTTGTACAACGCTGGCCGGATCGTATTGGAATTTCTTCTAGATATACGTTTGGGCTTAACTGGTTAAAAAATATTCCAGAAGAAGGGTTGATTGGAGACATTTTTTCATTTCTAAAATTGTTCGGCACTGAAACAAGGACAGATGCAAAATCGGGTAAAAATCATAGTTTGGAAACACTATTTCGTATTTGGATTCGGTTTTCTGCAGGCAATGTTAACGGAAGTCATACAGATAGGGATGATACTTGGTACTCTTCATTCATATATATATATATAAATTATTATTTTAACCTCCAGAAAATTTGGAGAAAGCTGTAGCTCTACATTAGACTGATATTTATTCCATGACTTTGGATGTACGTACTTGGATTTATTATTTGTGACATTTTTTTAGATTGCTAAGTTCCTTATCAAGGGTTATTAAAGTTTAATGGAAAAGGGCTGAGACAGGACAATCTAGTTACTTCTTCATAGGCTTGAAGACCCGATGAAAATGCATTTCTTCGTTGCTCAGCTATATACAGCATAGACTGGAGAATCTACTGCTGCAATCTACCAAGGGACTATTAGGAACTTTTTCAGCAGGGGGATGGGTGTTAAACACAGCATGAAGTGTAGAATATACTACTATAACCTACCACAGGGCTGTTAGGAACCTTTTTGGGCTGAACCAGTATTTTATTTCAGAATGCAACTAAAGGAAGTGCCAACAGACAGAAGGCTCAGCAAATGGAGTTTCCTGATGTCCTCGAGGATGAATTAAGATCCAAAATCGAGGAAAATGCAAGACTAGCCAGCCAGGTAGGGTCTGCGTTTGTTGTGGATTTCGTTTGATGTCAGAAGTTTCATAACTTATAACACAGGGGTGCGCGGTTTCATAGACAACACTTGGGATGCAATCTGCGTCGCGACAAACGTTATGCATGAAATCTTATGCATAACAAGCTTTGCCAGGAAGAGTCGAAAATAGTAACTATTAGTTACTATTTGCGTTGCAACCTCGTAAACGTTACTACGCTGACCATTCCAACGAAATATAGTAAGTAATAGTGACAATTGCGTACCATGCTCGGGAGCGTAGTAACTACGCATCTCTGTAACGAGACTGGTCGGATTCGCCTGTGGCATGATATTCTGCTGGAAGATAGAAAAATCGTTCCAGCCTTGACGGCAAAAAGCCAGAATACGTGACGTCATGCGTAGTAGCTAGGGTAAGTAGGGTGGAACACGGTCTTAGTCTTTTCGGTAAAAATAGTTTTATTGGGATCCAAAGTCGTTAAGGACGGAAACGGGATACCCATGACCATAGGGTTTGTCCGTCTATCTGTTAGCGTGACATGGGAAAGGGTTGAGATATTTGGTTCAAACTTGGTGTGAGATCCATTAGGTAAAGTACAGGTCAAGTTTGCAGAGGGCCCCGTAGCCTTATATTTAAGGGAGGATTAAAATAGCATTTTAGTCGAGATGGAACGGGCACTGGTGAGATGCCATACTAAACATACGTTAAATCTACGGTTTTAAGATCCGGATAGGATCGTGTTAGATGTGCATAAACACCCATAAACCAAGCTCCAAATTAAGTTCAGTTCCCTTAAAGTGCGCGTTGTTGCAGCAAAGTTCATGGTATATTTTTACGGCACTTGCCTTGCGGCCAAGTGCCATATACCGATCACATTTCCGTCGGTCTGTCGGTCGGTCAGTCCGGTGTTTCCTAGTTAGGGTACTTCCAGATAAGCTAGGACGATGAAACTTGGCAGGCATATCAGGGACCTGACCGAACTAACTTGGAAATAGTCACTAGCCCGATCCGACCATCGTGGGGGGAGGGGGAGGTGGTGGAATCCGGAAAATAGGGACATCCATAACTTTCGAACGGGTGATAGTGGTTTTTTGAAATAAATTCGTTATTAAGTCTACCCCCTGAGAGTAAACATTTCTTTGCTTTTCAGGTAGCTGATCTTCACCGGTCGCATGGAGAAGAAGTCAGCCGACTGCGGCAGAGAATCATAGAGTTAGAACATCAAGTGAAAGAGTCGATGCTGAGAAGTCAGTCGATAGAGAGCATTAGCAGCAAGAAAGGTTAGTTGTAATGACCCAGATGATTGTTGAGGACGTTATGCTTTTCCGATGTTGTGATTAACATGATGTTTACACCGTCAAAATTATCTGAACAGTTAACGCAAGTATGCGCATTTTCAATACACAAGACTTGGGATGTAATCTGTCGTGATTTTGAAAACGTTATGGACTAGCATTGCCAGGACAAAAAAACCTGTTGACCGGCATGATATCTTATATCCCAATGTCTGTTGGAACTGCGCATCCTTGTGTTCTCTGTCATGAAACTTTTGGGAGTGTAGTTATTGAACCAAAGTC
Organism: Branchinecta lynchi; assembly: GCA_023053575.1. Taxonomy (NCBI): domain Eukaryota; kingdom Metazoa; phylum Arthropoda; class Branchiopoda; order Anostraca; family Branchinectidae; genus Branchinecta; species Branchinecta lynchi. The sequence goes on from JAKZAP010000003.1 coordinate 25,277,818, forward strand.
CAACTGAGGTTACTAAAAACTGTAAACAAAACAATATTGACAATACAAAAAATGGTAAAGAAGCAAAAACTTGCTCTTCACCATCCGTATTATTTTTCCGGATTCCACGGATCCTTTTTCGTCGAGACCGTTCCGGAAGGCGAACCCGTGCCAAAAAGTCTGGAAGTCCAGCGTTTTAGACACCCTGGATTCTGGTAAATACTCCTTGATGACAAGCTGACTAGGCAACATATATTCAAACAACTCATGAAACGGACGCGTTAGCTAGGATGCTTTGGCAGCGATATTTCGACCCTTCTTAGGAAGCGTGCTCGTCAGGCTGTCGAACCTGAGGGACAAGCACGATCGCAAGTTATTTTCTTCCTTACCGTCGTCCCTGACGTTCGACAGCCTGACGAACACCCTTGCCAAGAGTAGATGAGTAGATTTTTAATTCTAAAAAGTAACTTTCACAGCGTGAACGCCGAATTTGACTTCTACGTCCAAACATAGCAAAACACTCGAAATATCGCAGCCGTATCCGTGTTTTGCATTGTTTGAATTAAACCAGATTCCGGAATCTGGAAGGGTGTCATAGAGGGAACACATTTCAGAGTTAAAATAGATATGTAAGTGGATGGGGCAGGGGAAAAGGATGATGATGATTGACAGTTCTGATTGTGAGTCAAAATATATTTGAAGGAAACTAGGAAATATTATGGTTTAACCGAAAAGGGATGAGATGGAACAATCTAATTACCCATCACATATTCACTTAAAGGACCTGTCTTACCTATAATACTAACGTAACCTACTTCCACAATTATTCCGTATATTTCTAAACCCGGAGACCCCAATTTCGTACGGTATATTCTAACACCTCTAACAAAACCACGCTGATTTTCTCACTTGCCGTGTTTTGCTACCTTTGATGTATATTACGCTGTCGACGGTTGTCTGTGAGAAGTTTTCTCATCAGAAAAACCGGTTAAGTGAATTGTTTCCCTGTTTTACTACGTACGTACACTACGTTGAAGGGTCTCAGAAAAAGCGTAAAACAGCCAAAAGCGTGTGTTATTTATTGAAAGCACAGCCTGAATTTGAAGTATTCAAATATTTTAAAATACTGTCAGTTGATGAGTAAATAGTGCCAGGGGTCCTTTAAATAGGCATGAAGGCCCAATAATGTTACTTAGTGACTCCGCTATTCACAAATAATCGATTGTCAAATAGTGGATTTTTCGGTTTTCCGATTTACTTTGTACCTGTGTTGTATGGTTGACAAAAACGACTTGTGAAACTAAGTGTTCAGGCGGTGAGCTCACTTGCACACTGTCAAATCTTATTAGTTGCGTTTTTGATTGCCGTTCCTGATCTCAGTTCTTCTTATTTCTCGTTTTCGGTCACCTTCCGAGTTAGCAATTTGTTTAGTTGTCGTTTTTGCTGAACGGAGACCGTGTCAGTTCTCGGTTTACAACACCTGCGAGTGAAACGGCGAACTGTGACGCAGATGCAGTTCCCGGTCCGAGTTCGCCTGTCATGAATAAATTAACCCAAAAATTTAAAGTTCGGGAAAGTGCGTTTGGAAAGGGATGATTACAACTTGTATGTTTTGACTACAAAAATGGCCCTTTCACTGTCAAATGTAGCTATCCTTTACTGACTTATTTAGGCGATTTTATGAATGATGTGCCGGGAAACTTGTTTTCCGTTTTTATTCAACCGCGGATTGAAACGGCGGAGGCGTCAGGCGAACTGGGTGTAAAAACGAAAATTAAGCTGCAACGGCGAACTCACAGGGGAACTTACACAGGCGATCAAAACGCAACTATTGTGAGTATGAACATGTCAGGTTTATCGCACTCTCTTTTCAGGGTCTGACACGGAAAGCTTACATTTCCGACCGCAAACCCTACGAATTGAACAGGAAGAAAACCACCTGAAGAGTCGAATCGAAGCATTTCAGAACCAGGTTCTGTCGCTGGAAAAGGAGAAAGAAATGTGGAAACTGAACTACCAACTTCTCACTGCCAAACAACAGCGTTCTATAGAGGTACGATGGGAACTACTTTTAGTAGTTCTAATTGCTTTAATTAGGGATTACTTTAAATTTAAGTAGGAATTACTTTAATTAGTTCTTTAATTTTCCAGCTTGAGCGGCTCCGATTTGAACGATGCAAAACGGATACGTCAGCTGATCTTTTTTGTTTAATTTCACAAGCTGACTTCACATCTTGAGGGGCTTGAGCCTACAAATGACTATATTTGACGGTGCAAACGGATACGTCAGCTGATTTTTTTCATTTTCCAGTTTGAGCGGCTTGAGCCTGAAGAGGATTTTATTTATTATTATTATTTTATTTCTTCAACGACCAACAAGGGCCATACACACAAAAATAACAACAATAACAGCAACATAAAAGCAAAAACAACAGGCAAAGAATTAACTCTCCGCCGGGACCGCATACAGCACATGTGTCCACTCCTTCCACAGCGGAAGAGAGAGCCTAAAGTAAGGCCCAGAAAGCACCAAAAGGAGCGGATTAGTCGAGCTGAGGATCCTAGACTGAACCGAAAACACAGCTTTCCTCTTAAGCTCCCCAAACGAAGGTAGACCACCACCAGCAAACATACCAGAGGCACTGCAATTCCAGGGAAGACCATGAAGCCACCGGAAGGAATTGTTATAAAGAACCCGAAACCTGTTCTCGCATTTAGAGGGTATACTCTGCACAAACGCAAGGCAGTACAAAGGTGTGCAGTATGACCTGAAAAGGAAATCTTTAACTGCAGGCTCACATTTCCCGAGTTTACGAATTAGTATGTTTGCTCTGGAGCACAGAGACCTGGAGACAGCAGCAACGTGCGTTTCGTCACTCATGGTTGAAGTAAAAGTGTAACCAAGGTATTTGAAGGAACTGACGAAACCCAAAGGTACTCCAGACTCCAGACAGAAGGGCATCGGGAATATGTTTCAGCTTCAAGTTCCGTGGGATGAACGCCATACAAAGCGTCTTCTTTGTGTTGAAAACTATATCGTTTTCACAGGCAAAACGATCGCAAACGCCCAGCAGAAGGTTAAGAGCAGCCACAGTTGGAGCCAGGATCAGAAGATCATCTGCATAGCTTATGTTATTAAAGCATGTATTGTTGATGAAACAGCCAACTCCTGTGCGAGAAAGCAAGATGTTCAGTTCATCAACGTACAGATTGTACAGTAGAGGTGAGAGTACCCCTCCTTGGCGTACTCCGTTCTGTACACTAAATGGCTGACTAAAAAAGCCACTCTATTTAATCGTGAATTTCTGCACCTTGAACCAATGATGCAGGGTACCAATTACTCGTACATCCACTCCTTTTTCACTCATTTTGTCAAACAACTTTTCATGGTTTACACGGTCAAATGCTGCTTTCGCATCGATGAAGCACACAAACACCGGGCTTGAAAACATCCAAAAATATTGGATCACTGATTTAAGAATAAATATACAAAACTCGGTCGAGGATTTTTCCTTGAATCCGAACTGATAAAATGAAGAATCCACTTGTGGCAAGATTAAATCATACACACACTTCTCAAACAGCTTCGACACAACCGCCGCCAAGGCTATTGGCCTATAGTTGCTGAGAGAAGTCATGTCGCCGACACTAGATTTTGGTACAGGCACAAGGCACACTTCTGTCAAAGAATCGGGCACAAAACTGTGGTTTAGAAAACCGTTAAACAAAAGTGACAGCACACACAATAAAGAAGGGCCTCCGTGCTTTAGATGATTCGCAGTCACTCCGTCTAAACCACCAGACTTGCTACCAGAAAGCCCAGACAACGATTTAACAACACATTCAATCGTTATAAGCTGCTTTGCTGAGTCAAGTAGAGGTTTCGAAAACGCACGGGATTTTGCGGCGTCACTGTCGGAGGTAACTGAAGTGAACACTGCACTGAAATGGCTCCGCCAAAGCTCAGCAATAGCACGTGGACCAATCGCATCACCGATTCTGTCCGAGGCTTTTGCTGTACACGTCTTTTTAGATGCCGACACTTTTTTCCAAAACATATGAATCTTGAGAGAGCTGAGGCACCAAGCCAGCGCTGAGGTTCTCAAACTCTCACCATTATTTTTACACCAACGGAGAGAACTACGAAACACTCCATGTAGAAACTTCCTTTTAGAGTCACTCTCATCACCTATGCACCGCCCCCCATGTACCCACACTAGAAACGGGTCCTTAGCGGCTAAATAATGCTGGCGAACATGTCGATTCCACCCGGGGATAAGTTCCCTTCGCTTATTCAAAATGTTAGGCACACGAAGAGGAAGAGTATGACAAGCACTAACCATTAGGATAGAAATAATAGTACAGTACAAGACCGCAAGCCCGTTAGTATGCACATGGTTAGTACAAAGGGAAGAATTACAATGGAAAATAGAATTAATATCAAGTCGAAGAATCCTCCTCTCAACCTCCATACCATATGCCTCCACCTGGGCCAAACTTGCTCCCTCCCAATCAACGGCTGGGGGCGGAAGGACAGAAGGCTGAACACACGGGATTTCCTGTGAACGAGAATCACACATAATATCAAACACAACCGGAAAATGGTCAGACCCAAATATATCATATCTCACACCAACATTACAAATCAACTGGTGTAACGCGTTTGAACTCACAAGGTGGTCAAGCCACGACGTACTCCCTGTGTGGGATATGTATGTGAACGTAGACGGCTCTAAGAACACTGCGTCACTACAAACCATATCATTCTCAGATATCATTTCTTTCAATTCATGGCTAAAAACGGTATCCACAGTATATTTTGAGTTAAAATCACCCACAAAACATACGTGAGTATATTCGTCACTCAAAAAGGAAACCAACTTACCCAAATACAGAGAGGATTCGGGAAGATTTTCACCCGAACAAAATGGTAAATAAACGTTTACAAAAAGGCAACTGACTCCATCCACTTGAATGCAGACAGGCTGAAGTCTATCATCAGAAGGAATAGGGAAAGAAAGAAGGGAACTTAACCTCTTACGGCACAATACAGCCAGACCACCCTTAGGCCTACCGCGAAGCAGTGCCTCGTTAGCCTTTGTCGCACAAACAGCAAATGAAACAAAATCAGCATGAATACCATCCGAAAAATTAGAATCAAAATCAATTAGCATTGTCTCTTGTAGAAATACCACATCACAATCATCGCAAAGGGCTTTGACAGCCGCTATATTGTGTTTAATAGAATGGCAATTAAACGACGATATACGGAGTTTATCGCACATTTATTAGTCCTCAGAAAGACCACCTTGGCCAGACACAACGCTAGGGGGAGAAATTATCGGCCTTGGTTCATAAAATGTTCTCACCAGAATTCCAGCTGGCCAAAAGTCAGGGGACATCACTTTCGTACGCATAGTAGCTGGAATAACCAGCTTAAAAGATGCACTAGCTGTACTGTTTGTTACTACTGCTGAGCAGCTAACAGAGCTGCAGTGAAGCTTGTTTGACACAAAGCTTTCAACAACACTATGCTCAGTTTCAGGAGTAAACCTGCTAATAAATAATTTCGATACCTTAGTTTGCAGCACCGACCTCATGTTGGGGATTACAGACCTCACGTTCGATCCAGTCGTAAACTTTGGCCCTTTAAGAGCCTCCTTTGCAGTGACTCTGGGACCCTGGGCACCAATTGGCTGAATACGCTGATTGTTAGCAGGCCTAGCTGCAGCACGTGCGTACGTATCAACTTGCGACCGAGCGTTGGATCTAGAAGACAAATTCTCGGCGCCACTACGGGTTCTATCAGAATTGAGATTCCCGGCACCATTACGCGATCTATCCGGATTTTGTCTGGTAATGTTCGCATTATCCAAACTCTCGCTATGTTGCGTTTCCCTCGCGGCTTGGGATGACTGAGAACTCGCCCGCGCCAAGTTCCCGGCACCATTACGCAATCTATCCGAATATTGTCCGGCAATGTTCGCATTATCTAAGCTCTCGCTAGATTGTGTTTCAGTCGCAGCTTGGGATGACTGTGCACTCGCCGGCGCGGTAGCAGTATTCGTTGACTGTTGCCTGGCAACGAGATCTTGAAGAGTAGTTTTTATTCCACTGAGCTCGGATTTCAGATTGGAATCATTGGCGGGAGCAAGATTTTTCACCAGTGCTTTTAATTCGTCAACCTGAGACTGTAGAGAACTGTACGAGCTAATAATGCTCGCAAAGTCAAAATGTGTTAAAGGCATCGCAGGCAGGCGGAGTAGATTCCTTGCAACGAATACGGGGAATACTTTCCGATCAACTTGGAGCAGAATTGAAAATAGTTCGTTCAAAACTGGCACTTTGGAAGTTTGCCCGGAACGCGTCTTGACAAAATCAGGGAAATCCTTCGTAAGAGTGTCAATAATTTCACTCGGAGTGTAATTAACCAAATTTGATTTGGCTCGATTGATCTCATCAGCGGAGTAAAAGTCAGCACACAATTTAATAAGCAGATCCTTAGGCGTACCGGCATCAAGTCGAGTGATAAAGAAGCATAGAAGCTCATCGATAACAACTTTAGTCGAAATCCTAATTGGCAAACGACAACAAACGAAGACTTACTCGCAAGGGGGGCTAATACACCCCCCACGAATAGAAAAGGCAGGTATGCAAATAATCCAACAAGATTGGCAGTGGACCAGTCCAGCGTGATTCACGATCGCACAGTATTACAAACGCGTGTTGACTCATCAACCGCCTGAAACTGGCATTTGTCAAGAAGGGCCCAAGCATAGTTCTAATAGAATTTAACTAACGTATCCGTTTTGCACTGTCACAGCTGTCATACATGATTCACAGTCAGCTTGGGCTGAAGGAATATTTACCCGAAGAGGACCCATACTAAAACGACCATATGTTAAAACCTAGAAATGTGGTTTACGTCGTTCAGTTAATCGTCTCATTTGCCTTAGGCATCGGTGCTTTTTTGTCACCTCTGATTTTGAAACTATAATCTATGTAGTTACATGATTTGATTTTTTTTTAAGGTCGGATTTGAATCCTTACCATCAAATGGTGGATTCGGGATCGGACTCGTACCTAGCCTTAAGTTCGGATTCAGATCCGAATTCTTTCATGATCGGATTCGCCCATCGCTGCATAGAGGTACCACAAATCCGGAACAAAGAGTTCGTTCGATGACTACCGAGCCTGTTTAACTGAATAAGTGATGGTAAACTGGACTGTCGTATCTCAGCCCTGTTCGTTAAGCTTTGAGCGGTTCTGGTAATCGTGAACCCGCGTGCTTTGTCGGTATAGAGATGGGCGAATCCGAATCCAGGATTCGTTCTTTTGGCTGGATTTGAGTCCGGATTCGAATCTTCTGATTGTCAGCCTTAATTTGGATTCGGATTCTAAACCTTCAATCTTACGAATCTGTTCACATATCTGGTCTACATCGTTCCAGTTTCTTTCCCCCAATTTTTATACAGTGGGCTTAGGCAGAAACAAATTTATCTCCGCCCCCCCAACCATCCTGTTTAATCCATCACCTTATCTGATTAACTTAGATACCAATGTTGTTTATTACCTCTAGTTCTTGTACTATAATCTATGTACATGATTGATTTTTGTTAAGCTCGGAATCGAATCCTCAGCATGAAATGGTGGATTCGGATTCGCACGTAGCCCGGATTCGGATAAGGATTTGAATCCTTTCATGATCGGATTTGCCCATCTGTGGTCGATACTCAGCTCTGTGCCCTTCGAAGTCTGCACAGTAATTCTTGGCAAAATCCGGAAAGTCCGTGTCTAAACGTAGACTCTTTAATCCCAATCTGATCTTCAGCTTTTGTTCACTCTCTGTTGTGGGTCATTGTCAATCCAGACAAGATTTCAGGCATCAAATATCCCCGTACTCAAAAGAAACACATTTCGATCAAGACATACAACAAAAGTGGAAGAAGACATCACAAATATTCGTAAGGGTTTTACTGTTTACAAGAGGGTAGCTCTCTAAAATTCACAAATACGCCGATGCCAATAAGTCACAGATGATTCATCCTGCTTGCGAAAGGAACTTAGGAATACCTGCATCGCCAGTTTGCGTGAAGAGAGAGATAGAAGAGAGCAAGGGGATTTGAGACTATGCAATGAATAACCGAAGAAAGTCAGGGAAGGAGCACTTTTTGTTTACGTTTTCGTGAAAGGGAAAGTCCAGTATGAATTGGTCCGGTTACTACCCTCGGTGACGCCAACGAAACTGAAAAGTTTCGTTTTTTTTAACTGAAAAGCCAGCTTATTTTTATACCTTCGATTTGAAGGCAATAAATTATTTTGACTACTGAAAGGGATTTTTGTTTTTTTCGTCGCCTAGTCTAGTAGTGACGTTGGGAATATCCGCTGGTTGTTCGACAAACAAATTTACGACGAGCCGCGGAAAATTTGAATGTCTACAAGAGCGTGCGTTTCAATTGCCAACAAAGTGAAGATTTCGAAATGTTCGATTCCAGACTGCAGAATCACATCGGAAGATAGCCCTCTATTTCGTGCTACCCCCTATAGGTTTCCTTTGTGCAAGGACCCAGTCAACAGAGAGCTAAACATTTCAAACATAGAGACAGTTATGGAAGAAAAACTACGTCAGCTAAAATTCAATAATCGTGGATAACAAAGCAACGAAGTAACACGTTTTTGTCGGTTCTTCTAGACTAATTAAGTAAAAACATGATGGGTAACCAGACTGTCGTATCTTAGCCCTATTCTGTTAACCTTTAAACCTTTTTTTTTCCGTCTTTGTAAGAGATTCAGGGCCTACCTAAGCACCGTACTCGCACGAGGTTCCGAAAATATTCGTATGACGGGTGTAGTGGGGGAAAATTCTCTATTTGTTCGAATGAGCAATTTTCGGACCCCCTCGCTTGGGACTTCGACGAGTCGCCATCAACACAGAAATGCCTTATATATAATTCCAGGCGAGGTCCAGGGTGTTGAAAATGAATGAAAAGAAGAAGAGAATAGTGAAAAAATCCCTTATTTAGTGTATATATTTTTTCAGACGGACGAGTCTCCTTCTTCCTCAAAACTTATCTCCCCGTCTGACGTCACAGTTAGTGACGTAGATGAAGTCCGCAAGTTCTTCCTAGTGCGCTTGGGTCAGCTGGTGACGTCAGCGCAACTGGCTGACAGCAAAGCAGCCTTCCTGCATTCCGAGGTGAGTTCCTAGCAGGGCGACAACCCTTTTTTATGGCTTACTCAAGCTCGAGCTTACTCAAGTGCCATATAGCGATTGTAATTTCTGTCCGTCAGTCGGTCTGTCGGTCCCGGTTTTGCTAGTTCGGGCACTTCCAGATAAGCTAGGACGATGAAACTTGGCAGGCATATCAGGAACTGGACCAGATTAAATTAGAAATTGTCGCTTCCTCGATCCGACCATCTGGAGGGGAGTGGAGGGAGGAGGAATCCGAAAAAAATAGGAAAAATGAGATATTTTTAGCTTACGAACGGGTGATCGGATCTTAATGAAACTTGATATATGGAAGGACTTCGTGTCTCAGACCCTCCATTTTAAATCCAGACCGGATCCGGTGACACTGGGGGGAGTTGGAGGGGGAAACCGGAAATCTTGGAAAACACTTAGAGTGGAGGGATCCGGATGAAACTTGGTGGAAAGTACAAGCGAAAGTCCTAAATGCGTGACTGATATAACCGGAACGGATCCGCTCACTTTGGGGGAGTTGGGGGGGGGGAGAGAAGTCCGAATTTGTAGTGATCCCGCGAGTTCCGTGCTTCCTGATGTGCTGGGACGATGGAAATTGACAGGCATGTCTGGGACCCGACCAGATTAAATCGTCAATTCCCCGATTCGACCATCTGGGGGGGGGGGGGGGGAATGGAGGGAGAGTGAAGCCAAAATTTGAGGTATTTTTAGCTTGCGAACGGGTAATCGGATCTTGATGAAAATTGATATTTAGGATGACCTCGTGTCTCAGACATCTCACTTTAAATCCTGGCCGGATCCGATGACACTGGGAGGAGTTGGAGGAGGGAACCGGAAATTTTGAGAAACGCTTAAAGTGGAGGGATCGGGATGAAACTTGGTGGGAAAAACAAGCACAGGTCCTAGACACGTCATTGACATAACCGGACTGGATCAGGGCACTGTGGGGGAGTTGGGGTGGGGGTCCGGATTCCTAGCGATCCCGCGAGTTCGGCATACTTCCTGATGTCCTAGGGCGATGAAACTTGGCAGGTATGTCAGGGATCCGAACAGATTGACTTGAGAACAGCCGTTTCCCCGACCCGACCATTGTGGGGGGAGTGGGTGGATGGGGAGTCCGGAACTCAAGAAACTCTAAAAGCAGAGGGATTGGGACGAAACTTAATGGATAGAACAAGCATTAGGCCTAGATGAAATTGACGGAGCCAGATGGTTTCGGGGCTCTGTGGGGGGAGTTGGAGGGGGTTTCCTGGAATTCCGGTAGTCGTGAGTTCGAATAGTTCCAGATGTAAAACGACAATGAAACTTTGCAGGCATATTAGCGACCCGAATTATCTTGACTTAAGAACCTGACACAACATACCCCCGGAAACTTCCGTTCCTAGATCCGAGCATTTTTTGGGGAGCAAGAGAAGAGAAATATGGAAATTGACTTCTATAAATTGCGAACGAGTGGTCTGATTCGAGTGAAACTTCATGGGTGATACGAATCGATGGCCTCGACATGTAAAACATGCGTTCGAACCATATACGACCACGATTAGGGGAATTGGGGGTGGGGGGACTTTTGACATGCACAAAAGCCAAACGGATGGACCGAATGAGATGCATTTCGACAGTGCCGAGTTTATGTGGCCTGGAGTTGTTATTTGGCGTCCGGGCCGGATTCGGCCAAGGTAGGGGGGGAACTGGAAACTTGCAGATAGGCTATGCTCCAATTTCAGTCAAACTTGATGGACAGGAACAGGGAATTAAGAGATTGGGCCCGAACCGGCTCCGACAACGTTGGTGGGAGGGGGGGGGGGGGGGTACCGGAACTTTCCAAAAATGCTCAGATTCGAGTGAAACTTGATAGATGGTATAAACGAAGATGCTTTAGGTGGTCGATTTTTTTTTTTATTCCCAACCAGATTCGGCCACGGTAGGTGGAAATAGAGTGAGTACCGGAAATCGTGTAGCACGTCTAGGGATCAAACAAATGGATTTGTTGGGATGAAAGTTTGAACAGCCATGTGCATTTGCTACAGACAATCGAGACGATGCCGGAACTGCTCAGAAATGAGTGAAACTAAATATCCTATTTCTATTTCCGAACCGCATTTTTGGATGGCGGGTGTATTTTGTGACGTTCTCATCTACTTTCTTGTACAGCCTACTCGTACAAGTGCCATATGAGCTCGTAGCTCTTGTTTAACAACCTTTTATTTTATTTATCTAAAATGATCTGCAGCAGTCTTATCCAATCCGCCAACGAGAGCCACTACGTTGACGAAAAAGAAGAGCTAGAGGCTCGTGTGGCACTTGCAAGGCTGGATCAGAGGATGGAAGTAGGAATTTGCCAACTCTTAGCTTTGTTTTGATCATTTGTAAGCAATCTCTTGAGATAAGAATGATCGTGGGTCCTTCAAAATCACGAGAATGTATCGTTTGGTACAAAGTTATTTTGGCGCTTGGCTGTGATGATGCGCACTTTAATGCCGCTACAACTTCATTTGTAAGCAAAACCCCTGAGGCAAAAATGATGATCAGCTCATCATTTTTCATGAAATTGTGTATTTTGCTCACAAGTAAATTTTTTTTACTTTATAAGAAATTCACTTGTGAGCAAAACCCTTGAAGAAAAATAATCATGGGCCCTTGGGGACCATGAATAGTAAATATCGTTTGGTCAAAAGTATTTTTACTCGTGGCATAATTTTGTATTTATTTATTTAACTTTTTTGCCCGTGAACAACAAAGTGAAAACACGAAGTACATAAATATAAGAAGAAACAAAAGAAGAAGAATAACACAGACCCAAGTAAAACATAGTATCTAAAGTGTTAGCGTGTTCTTCAGTACTTTAAAAACACTCTGAGCGTGTCGCAATATTTCCGGTTCTAACCCCTTCGACCCTCCCCACACCCATCGGATCCAGTCCGGACTTGAAATGAGACATCTGAGTCACATTGCCACGGGTTTCATTAAGATCCGATCACCAGTTCCGAAGTTATACATACCTCACGATTCTGGATTCCCTCTCCCCTCACGGTGGTTGGATCGGGGAAGTGACTGTTTCCAAGTTAGTTTGGTCGGGTCTCTGATGTACTTGCCAAGTTTCATCGTCCTAGCACATCTGGAAGTACCCTAACTCGCGATCACCTGACCGACCGACAGAGAGACCGACCGACGGCAAAATGATCGGTATATAGCCACTGTTACCCGCTGGACTTTTTTTTTACTAAATTATTTTCCAGTGCACCGCCCTGCAAGAGCGGATAGACATTCTCCACCGAGAGAAAGAGGTCACAGATCGAAGTCTGTCCCAAGCCCGGTCGGAAGTCGATTCCCTTCGATCTGAACTGCAGACGACTTTGTTGAATTATGAAACCCAGATGAACACCATGTCCGAACACATGGCGTCTATTGTGGATCAGCTTGCGGCCAAACAGGAGGAGAACGATGCGCTGAAGGGGCAGCTGACCTCTCGAAAGTAAGGCATTTTTTCTTAGACCGCTTACCACCATTGTGGGGCCTGATTTGGGTCTTTAATAAGGGCCGGCAGAAAACAACGTCTTTTATTCCCAACAGAAGTTAAGGGCACAATAAACACTAAAATCAACACTCATTTGCAACTGTCATTGCAGAAGTAAGGAGTAAACTTATACCACAAAAAGGTTATCTACTTCAATATTGCCTTATACAGGTTTCAGTTTAACCTTAGCCATTACCGTATAGAGCCGAGGGGTTGTTCCCTCTCCGACACCTGGTGTCCATATCGGCGCGCTATCTTACGCCACCACGCAGGGTGGTTTACAGCTTTTCGGGGAGTGGCCAACCCCTGGAGCAGAACCATTCGTAAGCCAACCGTGTTCTGAAATATATAAAAATAAAAGTCACAAATGAAACCACAGCAATAAAACTAGAGTGATTTGCAGGAATTTTTCGGTAAAATTGTATTGCACCTTACAGTACACGAAAGCCACAGGGGTAGTGTATACGTTACTTGGACGTTAAGGTACCATACTGGTACCACCGCTTTGAAGCGTTTGCGGACGATTAACAAGTGACAGTCTCATGAACAACTGGATTATTATCTCAGTCTAATTGAATCGAGTAGCAATAAATGGTAGAACACTAGCGTACCGTGCCATGAATGCCTAGCGTAATACCCTCGTCATGACCGATAGTGTACCCAACCCGTTCGGTACTACCTTCTTCGTTAGTTTTTTGCTCGTCAATGCTACTTTTTATACTTCAGCTTTTTCATTTTACCAATACTTCATATATCAACAAAGGCCACGGTAGAGGTGGCATGATGTGAAATTAGAGTATGGTCCGATGGATGACTTAATCACTAGTTGAATTGCTCTGTCTTCTTCACCTGATCGAATCAGACAAAATAACTTCAATAAAAGGGTTACTCCTCCATATTGTTTTCGCACGGGGCAACTGCCGAAGATAGTCAGTTCTTGTTTACTAAATGCGAAAAATAATGAACAAATAAATAATCACCCCTACAAAGCTCCATGGTCCGATAGGGGCGATTATGTGCGAATGTGTGGAACTGAATGATTTGAGAGTTGAAATATTTGGGAAGCAAATTTTCGGGGAAGTTGGTTGGTGGAAAAGCTTAAGGAGAAAAGTTCGTTTGGGGTTAGGCAGCTTGGAAGGTTTTTGCGGATAGGCTTGAAGCATAGCTCTATGCTTCAAGCCTATCCGCCCAACTCTTCTTATCTAGAAGAGTTTTTGTAGGTAAGATTTATTAGAAGACTTGATGTTTGTTTTGTATTTTGTTTTACATGCAATGGCCCTCGGGCTTTAAGCAAGTATATATCAAATCATCAAAACAAACAATACCAGTAGAATAAATTTTTCTTATATCGTTGCATCATCAAAATGCACATACTCATCTCCCGTAGTCATTAGTCACAAAAAAAAATAAAAAACAAAAATGCAAATAGACAAATAATATTGTTTGTGTGGTAGTCGTTAGTTGATGCTGCATTTGAGGGTGAAGATGCATTCTGGACCTGATTTTATGGTGAGGGGTGTCCGGACAGAAGATGGGAATGCCCAAGTTGACAGTCACCGATGCCAGGGTGGCCTACTACACATGTAGAGCTTCATGCGTTCATTGTGGATACCGGACGTCAGTTCACACCATGATTTGCAGACTGAACTCATAGTAGGCTATCAACCACCCGTCATACTCTAGGCCTTATGGGCCAGCCCACTCTAAGGAGCTTTAAACAAGACTCATGACCTATGGTCCGTATATAAACAAAAGGTTTTGTATTAACTGGTACTTACAAACGAAAAGACAACCTTACACAAATAAAAAGAGTTGTTAACAGGTTAATGCCCCGGAAAAGAAGATAAGAATAACGGAAAAAGAAGAAAAGAGTCGTGGTGACCACAGGGTAAATAAAATACTTTAAGAGTTGACAGTATAAAAGATATGAAGCAGTCAACGGCAGGGGAGTAGCACTGCCTAACAGTGGCGGAAGTAAGGAGTACGGGGTGCAGATGGCGCCGCCGCAACACCCATATCTATGGTCATGATTACTTGGGGAGTAGAGTAGAACATAATTTAAAGCGTCATGAAAGAAATTATCTTTTCATGGTTTTTCGAAAACACCATAATTTCCTCCGTGAAATTAGCGATTTTTTGTTAGAACTTGTCACTTCTAGCCAGCCTTCCCGCTCTCCAAAGCGGCGGCTGAACGCAAAACAGAAAACAGAACGCGCCATGGTTTAAAAGTGGGAAAATCAAGCAAAACAAAGAAGTCCAGAACAGACGACTTTGAACAACACATTGAAGTTTCTCATATCCTTTTGTGAGAAAAAATTGTGGGCGGACCTTGAAGCTTTCGGTGAAGTTTGGGTTGCAGTGCTTGCAAAACTCGGCTCGACCTAAAAAGCGCTAAAAAGTCTTAGATGTGAACCTAAACAAGGGCGAAAGGCGGGGATTTCAAAAGCTTGTAATTCCATAAGGATCCAGGGATAATAGAAAAGACAGAAAAAGCAAGATGGCTTTCACATCAATGATGCCTAATCTGCATTCGATGTCAAAATAGTCATTAACAAATTAAATCATTAATAATCAACGGTAGGCAGTCCTCGTCGAAGATGTGGTAGACTTCCATCCGAATTTGTTATTTTCCCACATATTTCCTTCTGATCAAGTTAAATCTGAGAAAATGAGTTTAGAAAAATAAGATTAGTATTCCATCCTGCGCAACAACTTGGCACGGCATACATGCGTGAGATAGACAAGTAATGTAGCTACTAGACTGAGGGGAAGGCTGCAGAGATCTTTATTTTATGTCCAAAGGAAGGCTGCAGAGATCTTTATTTTATGTCCAAAGGAAGGCTGCTGAGATCTTTGTTCATAGTTTATGTCCAAACAAAGGTCGCTACAACCGGAAAGCACTTGGGCGAATTTATATCGCTTTCTGCGCTCCTTACATCTTGTATTGTTCCGGTGTTTATCACATTCTGCGAAAAAAAAGACACTAAAGCTTTGAAGACTATAATCATTGTAAATTTTTGGTGTACCTTCCTCGTTCCTGTCGCAACCACAAATTAGTTCAGAAGTTCGGCGTCCAAGATGTGATTCGCTCACTCGAGAAAACGTCAGCGTCAGTAGTATCTACATCTCGTCATCCTGGTCTTCGAGTACATGATGTTTTTCATGAATTTTTCAGGCCCAGTTAGTAATTATGTCTAAATTTGTGTGTGTGTTAATACTGTTATTTATCTTGTGTTATCTCGCGTTATTCCCTTTACTCTGCTACCACATCCTGTATTTGGCGGGTTATAAATAAAATATATATATATATAATATATATATGGATAGATAACATAGATATCGCTTTTATTCTTTTCGAACTACCATGGTGAAATCCAAATTTGTCGAAGTCGTCATATATACATGTAAACACTCGTATATAAATATGTCAGTATAAATATTTCAACGTCATATATAAAAGTAAACACTAAATAAGATTAAAAAATTTAACGAAAGGTGGTACAGACGTCTTTTTATACCGTACATGATCACATTTTACGTGTTGGAGTTTTGGGATCACCACTGAGGCCGCTCTTGCAGGTCGTTCGCGCAGTATTGAATGGTGGCGGAAGAATATACTTATGGATAGGGTGCACAAGCATTTTCTTACCAGAAGCCATGCACAGTTTCAAGCTACGGAGTCAAGGGATTCGAGTTTAAATTTGTGAAGGAACTAATTGTAAGGAATTTTGGGGATCGTGACATATAACCAGTAGGTCACGTTTTTGTATTTTTTCCATCCGATAAGCCTGGTCCTCGGTAAGGCCAAAGTGCCAAGCTTCCACCAAGTATTCTAGCCCCGAGCGTAGAAAAGAAACATAAAAACGGAGCAAATCTTGTTCAGGGAACCTATTTTTAGCAAGTAATATCAGCATATGAAGGCCGGTGTGTCCACGCTTTACCATTTCTTTCGTTTGGAGTTCCCACTTTAAATCAATAAATCAGACCGAGGGGTTTTATTTTGTTTACAAAGCAAAGTAACTGGAACAGTAGGTTCAAAGATTGGCCTTTCTTTCAGGAATAAAATTGTAAGGATTGCGGACTTCTTTTCATTCACAACCATGTCGGAATTTAAAGTTTCGGCTTGTATCTGCGAAATTATATTGGCCGCTTCATTCACTTAGCGTTGTGAGATAGATATGATATTATTATGTAAATATTAGCGTTATGCCGTTCCCGTCAAAGATGTGGTAGACCACGACCACACACTGTCAGAAGTTGGATAACAAATAACACATGGTTGCTAATCCTTGTGTGCATACGTTTAACAAGGATGTGCAAACTTGTGTTACCTGTTATCGAACTTCTGAGGGTTTAGATCTTTGGATACAAAACCTATTCACAAAATACTAGAAGGTGTCTCACTTTTAGGAGAATCTCTTAATCTTCGCATCTTCATCTGTAAATCTTCACATTCATCTATACCAGCGCATTCTGAAAAATCTGATAAGTATGCTGAGCTTCACTTGGGTTCAGGGCTAGCAGGTGCGGAGTGTGTTAGTTTGCCAAATGTCTGTCTGTCTGTATTCTCGCTGACGTCAAAATGACATGCCTGCAATATGTTTGAAAAGTGCGTTCTGTTTTCAACATACGATAGCATATGAGTTTGCCGTTTAGACTGTCAGCAGTTCAATAACAGATAACTCATGTTTGCGCATCCTATATAGTTTTAAAAGATATACAGATTTAAATTATGGCCCATTTAAATGTTACCTTTCCGCGAAGCACAAAACTTATGGGCCATACAGACATTTTTCGTTAAAGGGAAACAATAGAAATATCCTCGACATCTAACATAATTTAATACAAGGATGCGCAACCATGTGTTATCTGTTATCAAACTTCTAACAGTGTAGAAGTGCTTCTTTATTTTTTTTTCTCAAGTTTACACCGATGGCTCAATCTCGTGTACTGCTGAAGTATGTGATGTTACAGTAGTTTTGTTGCTTTGCTGTTATATTCCGTTATTTCATTGGCTGGCATTGATGTGATTCGACCCTTGTTATGGAGCGGTCAAACGATCGGGTTTTATTTTCTGCGCTTTTTCTTCCTAAAACTACTCTTCCGTATGGAATTCGCCGTATCCCGGTTCAGCACTTCCAAGCCGACTAGTTTCTGAAAGTCCTCCTTTGTCTCACTATTAACACTTGTGACAGAGGTAGTAAAATAGATCCACACGTTGATGAAGAGAAATCTGAATCTGCTTCCCGAGTAACGGTAGTCTTTGCACAGTAGAAAGTAGGAGCTATGATGTTCTGCTCAAGGATCCATATTTACTATCTCTCTTGTCACAGTTTTTGATAACGAGAGAAAGCAGGGCTTTCAAAAAAAAAGTGTCTGCTGGATGCAAGGAATGGAATAAGACGAATTGAGGATGGTGCCGCAACCCGGGGCAGGAGTCCCAATCCGCGGCAGCATGGAGCATTTGGAGCATTTGCGCTCTGCGTAAGATCCGAGTATGTTTTTTAGATCCGAGCGTACAGTAAAGGTGTACTTACAGGAGGGGTATCCAACCTCAGACGAGATTTCAAATTTCCAGTCTTTCCTTCATAATAATTCATCTGGCTTAAAAATGAACCAACAAATATGACAAACGTACTAGATCGAAGCTAATTGAATGGTTTACATAGTGAATAATAAATACTGCTTCAGTATTTCTAGTTAAACATATTTTTCTTTTCAAACAATATCATTTCATTCTAACCTTACCTCGATTGACTTACAAAATGATGAAAAAGGTAGAGTTACCAAAAGTCAATAGCCAGAAAATCCCTTTTCACAGCAGCTTCAAAACAAAGAAAAGGCACAGAATTTGAGTATTTTTGGACTGGTATTCATTGCCTCTTGACTGTCAGGACAGCATGTACATTTCATTTTAACATTTTCGCGGCAATAATCAATGTAGTGTAAAAGCGAGGGCAGGTGCCCCTTCCTCTATTTGAACGCCGTTCTTTTCAATACCTTGATTTTGTTCCTTGTTTACATAGCGGGCAGGAGGAAAGGGAGAAGTTCAAGCTTGAAATCAGTGAACTTCTAACTGTTACAGCAGCGCGGCTGTCCTCCGACAACCTAGTATCTACAAAAAAAAAAATTGAATTTTAGTTACGAGTGGATCCCACCTAATCAGACCAGGAGGAATTCAATGGTGAAATCAGAATTTTTCTACGAGGATTAAGGCGTATTCTCGCCGTTCCCCGAAGACTCCTGGGGAAATCGAAGGGAACGGCGAGAATAGAGGGAGTCACTCTGCGCGGACTCCGCGTACAGAAACAGCGAGAACACGGGGAATGCTTCCGAAACGGATTTTGTTCGAAAACAAAATATGCAGTTGACGAAATTAGTCTGGATCCACTTTATTTTTGGTTTTGTTTATTCTGATTGTTTTCAGTTATTTTACATTGCACCAACACCATCAAAATTGATTCCCCTCCGAATCTGAAAGGGAGTCCTTTTTGATGATGGTGATGATAATCGGAGCATTCCCCGTCCGTGGGGACTCGTGAGAATACGGGGAGTGAGTCCCCGGGACAAACAAAAACGCGAGGACTCCTCAACTGGAGTCCTCGAGGAACGGCGAGAATACGCCTTTAGTTTTTTAGATCTGACCTACACTGTAAAAAGAATCTTGCAGTATTTGATACTGGGATTAATCTTGTCTTTGTTGAGATAAGATTATCCCTAATTCGGATTAATTTTATCCGAATAGAGATAAGATTAATCCCAGTAGCAAATACTGCATCCTTATCCTGAGAAACTTTTTACAGTGTAGTATCTACACAAGGTCTCAAGTTTATTTTCGGGCTTTACCTAGTATGTATATACTATAAATTTGCTTTTTCTCTAAAACCTAGTATCTGACAAACCTACACTCCACCAGCAACACGATCACCAGCATCGTCACTTTATTGTTTACAAAACTACAATAATTTGCTGAATGTATAGCCTACGAAAAAAAGAAGCAGCTTTAAAAAACAACCTTTTCGCGTTTTTCTCGGAAGCTACTCAGGTGCATATACTAGGTTTTGTCAGAGGACAGCCGAGTCTTAGTGGCATGGAAGTAAATTGAAAAGTTTTGTTCACAAAAATTCCAATTCCAGAAATTCTCCAACCGCTGGTTTGAACGCTATCTATCGTGAAAGACAACATTCCGGTAAAGTTCCTACACGGCGTCACCTATTGGCAATAGTGTTTCAATTTCGCAGCACTAGGTGCCGTTATAGTAACGGCTGAAGAAGAAACAGTAGAAATTGGGAAAAACTATTTTCGGCATTATACAATAAAAGTTGCCTGGCATGGGTTTTCCTGGGCGACTGTTCATTGTAAAATAAGCATACCTCTGCTGTATTTGCGCCCGTTCTTGGTGCTAGAGATTCTTCCTAGTTCAGAAACGAATTTAGAATACGCACATATTTGTGCGTATTTAAACGCGAAGTTTAAGAAATGTCAACTTTTCCGTGTCGAAACTGATGATGGTGCCAACAATACTGGCAGGAATTCAAGTCCTCAATGACAACACTATCAGAAGTTGCAAATAGATAACAGATGTTAGCGCATCCTTGTGTTGAACCTTATGAGAATATATCTGTTATAAGCTTTTTAAAGCCCAACTGAAAACCCAACTTATTTTTGTATCATTTAACTTGATACACTGCATTATTTGAATTGTTTTAAGGGATTTTCTTATTATGATGAAAGTATGATGTAATATGGTACAGAATCCTACGTACATATACCTATCTACGTCCGTCGTCAAAACGCGAAATTCTACAATGAGGTGGCAAATTTGAATCTCAAGATAGACGCGGCTTTTCTGTGCCTGGTGATCAGCTTCAGGAAGGTTCTCACTGCGTGAACACGTATTTTTTATAAATCATTTTCGTCAAGCATACAGCACAGTTACAAGCGCATAAGGCGTAGTCTCGCGTTCCCCGGGACTCCTCGGGAAACTGAGGGGAACGCGAAAATAAAGGTAGTCACCTCCTCGCGGACATCGCGAACGGAAAACAGCGAGAACAAGGGGAATGCCTTCATATCCGATTGGGCTATAAAACAAAAAAAATTCGTGCGACTGAATCAGTCTGGGTCCATTTTATTTTCACTTCCGTTAATTCTGATGGTTTTAACTTGATTTTACATTGTTATTATTTACAAACAAAAAATCATAACCACGATGAAATAATCTTTTTTCTTAAAAATCAGTTTCAAATCAAAAATAAAGTCTGTATTTATCTTAGAAATTCTTTGTATCCATCCCCAACATCCGTTTATTCAAAAATATTAGACCAGCAGCCCCCGAAATCGATTCCCCACTGAATTTGAAAGGGAGTCCTTTTTTGATGATGGTGATGATCGTCCTAGCACTCCCCGTCCAGGGGGGGGGGGGCTCGTGAGAACACGGGGAGTGAGTTCCCGGGACACTCAAAAACGCGGGACTCCTCAGAAAGAGTCAAAACAAATCCGACAGGGCTATAATAAAAATTCATTATTCGGGAGTATCGGAGCAACGAAGTAACGCAATTTTCATCGGGTCTTAAAACCTCTTGAAATTTTAACTGAAAAGGTCTGGGATAGGACAATCTAGTTACCGATCACTTATTTACTTAAATTGGCTTGAAGACCGCTGAAAATGCGTTACTTCGTTGTTCCGCTATTGACGAATAATCGATTTTCAAATAGTGGAATTTCCGTGTGATTTATGGTACCTCTATGCGCTTGTATCTGTGTTACATGTCTTACCGGAAAGATTTATAAAAAAAAAAAAAAAATATTCATGCACTAAGCAGTCTTTACCAAGCTCACCACCCTGCCCAGTGAAATGCCGCCTTTGTGTTGAGAGTAAATTTCCCGCATCATAGTAGAAATTACGTTGTGGGGACGGCCGCAGATATTCTGAACGTCATAACTAGAGGAGATAGTTGAAAATAAAAAAAATCTCCCTTAGCAGAATCCAAATTATTCAGTGTATCAGTTCACAAAATGACACAAGTGAATAAGTGAGGGGCAATTAGGTTATCCTATCTAAGCTCTTTGCGATCCAACTTTTAAGTGTTACGTTTCTTAAAGAATAACTTCTAAACGGGTCATAACAGACATATTTGCACAGGTACGTCCAAAACCGTGTTGTATGTTATCAATGATTCTTACAGTGCAGGCTCTGATCCTTTGTCCGCAGCGTAAATCCAGCATGAGTCAAACCTAGTGCAGGAGAGTGAAACAACAAGTAATGAGGGGCAAATCCGCCATAATTTGTTTTTAAAGCGCTCGAATTTCAAACTTCCACTTTTTCGCAATATTGTGGCGGATTTGTCTGTAGAAGAAGGTTGTTACAAAGAGATGAAATAATATTGTTCCATATCGTAATGCCATATTAGAAAAATACTAAGATTGTCGTTTCGCTTCTAATGCAGCGTTTACAAGTACAGGAAAACTTGAACAGAATCCGATCTTGGTGACAGGATTACGTTCACACGCAGAGGGAAAAAATAAATTCTTCAAACCAGAAAATCTGACAAAAACAAATTCACTTGTCAACAAAAAATGTTTTGATATCATTTATAACATTAGTACTGATGATTGCTGCTCTTAAAAGCTAGCTAGACTTTTTTAGTACTTTTTTCCAGCGCCGCCGACAAGATTCCTTTCAAGTAGAACGGAATTCCTTTCATCATGAAAGGATTCCCGTCCCGCTAGACTTTTTTTCTACTCGTCTTCACGAACGGAATCCTTTCGAGTCGACCGGAATTCCTTTCTACTCGACGGGATTTCTTGTCCGTGCAAACGCTACATAAGCGTGTGTTCCAGCAGTCAGAAGTTTCAGAGATAGCACAAGGATGCGCAGTTTGAGCAGACAACACTTGGGATGTAATCTGTTGTGATTTTGAAAATGTTATGCATAACAGTCATTGCCGAAGAGCCGAAAAATGCCGAAAACGGATCTGCTGACTTTTTTGTTTGTCTTCGTGATATCGGAATATTCGCCAACCCAGTAAATGCAGAATTGAGAGATGTGTTCAAAGAAGCACTTCTGCTGTCGTCGTGCTCCACCCTACTTACCTTAGTAACTAAATAAGACGTCACAGCTCCTGGCTTCTTGGCGTCAGGGCTGGGACGAATTTTTCTACTTTTGGCAAACCATCGCGCCATGTCCTAATCTTGCCAACTGCGTCACAGAGATCGTAGTTACCACGCTTTCTACAATTCCGAGCGTTGAAAGCAAACAGTAACCATCACTTATAGTAGAGGTATGCTTATGTGAACACTTTTTTAACTGTTCCACTACCTTGGCTTTCTTACTTGCATATAAAAAAGTAAAATGGAAAAGACAAATAACAAACTTGATATCAGCAAACAGCCAACTCTTTCAGGGTTATTCTGGCACAAACTTGAAGCAGAAATTCAATTAACTTTCTTTGATTTTAAATTTATTAAAAAGGTCCTTCCTCTTTTGAAGGCATCTGACGGTTCGGACCGCCATCTTCTCCATTGAAGGTGCGTTCCTCGCGGCAAACTTTTCAAATTATAAAAAGCAAACCAGGTGCAGCTTAGTCACTTTCATTCATGAATTACCAAAATATTCAAAAAGTGACAAAAGTGTGAGTGATTATTACTAGTGTTTTTAGGAAAAAATGCCTGGTTTGGGTTTTAGTTTTAATGGCACTTGCAGCTCCGCTCAAGTGCCATATACCGATCACTTTTCGGTCGGTCGGTCGGTCGGTCTGTCCACTCATCGAGTTCGGGCACTTCCAGATGTGCTAGGAGGATGAAACTTGGCAGGCATATTAGGGACCCGACCCAACTAGCTTGGAAATTGTCACTTGTTCGATTCGACCATCGTGGGGGGAGGAGGAGGTTGCGGAATCCGATGAATCTGAGGGGTGAGTCGGAAGGGGAACCGGAAATAGTGTGAAACTCTCAGAATAGAACGATCGGGATGAAACCTGGTGGGAAGAACAAGCATAAAGTCTAGATAAATAACTGACCGAACTGGACCAGATTCGGACACCGTGGAGGGAGTTGAAGGGGGGTTCCGGAATTCTGGCGATCCGTAGTTGATGTACTTCCAGGTGGGCTAAGACGACATAACTTGACCGGCATATCAGGGACCCGACCAGATTAACTTGGAAACAGTCACACGCTCGACCAGACCATCGTGGGGGAAGGGGGAGACGGCAGAATCCGGAAATTAGTGGCACGCATAACTTTCTAACGGGTTATCTGATCTTAACGTAACTTGATATCTTGAAAGGCCTCATGTCTCAGATATCCCGTTTCAAGTCCGGACTGGATCCTATAAACTGGGGGGGGGGGGGGGCTGGAGGGGAGAACCGGAAATCTTGTGACACGCATAGAGTGGAGTGATCAGGAACTTAGTGGGAAGTACAGGCATAAGTCCTAAGTGCATCAGTGACAGATTCGGACCGGATTCGGGTACTGAGGGGGGGGGGGTCAGGAATTCTTGTGATCGTGATGTAAGGTACTCTCAAATTTGCTAAGACGATAAAACTTTACTGGAGAATTAGAAACTTGACATCATTGGGTTAGACATCGTCACTTCTCCGATCCGACCATTCCTTAAGGAACTCATCTTAACCGCAAAATCCAAAAAATACTTTTAAGCAAAATTTACTTTTTCAAGATCGTCAAGAGTACATGATCCTTTTGCCTTAAGGGTTTTGCTTATACTCTAATTTTTAGCACCCTTAAAGTGCTCATCTTAACCGAAAAGTAAAAAAAAAACTTTTCTACCATCACTTCCATCCTATGACCCCAGCCTTGTAAGTTTGGCATCCTATGACCCCAGCCTTGTAAGTTTGGCGCATCTTAACCGAAAAAGTGAAGAAAAAAAAATTTGACCATTACTTCCATCTTACCCAGCCTTGCCAGTATTTCTTTCCCTTCTTGTTTTCTTTTGCTTTCTCTCTCCTATTTTTATATTTAAAGTGAAACCATAGGTTAAATTTTCAGCTCCCTTAATTTTTCCTTGTTCGTGTATTGCTTACTACATATGCCTGCAAGTGCCATATGAGCTTACAGCTCTTGCTTCTTCGACGATCGTTCACTGTTAGCAGACGTTCACATAAGCATACCTCTAGTGTACTATTTCGACAAGATTGGAACAGTCAGCGAACGAGGTTGGAACGGAAATAGTAACGAATAGTTATTTTTGTAAGAAGGGTGGAACACGCTATGTATTCCTTATTTGCCGTTTGCTTGGAATCGACTGCTTTCGTTTTTCTGATTTTCAGAGTTTATTGCACGCGCTAACCACTAAATTGTGTAAGCTGTGATCGGTCCTCGTTATATACTGTGCTTCTTGTTATCAAATATATATAGCGTTTGTTTCATGAAAATAGTTACTTCGTGCGCCGCTGATCGCCAGCAAACGGCTTGCACGCCACTGGCTTTAAATTGGTCTTTCAGTTATACTATTTTGTTTATTATTTGTCGTTATTTATCTGTGAACCATCGACATAATTATAAGCTAAAGTCCGACTGCTGTACAGGAGTGTTGTTTGCTGCTATCCACAAATTTTGAAATTTGGTAAAAACAAAAACAGTTAGAAAAACAAATTTTATACAAAATTTGATAGTGCCACAGCCCGCATGAGTTCACCTCTGGTGTGGAAGGTACATGGCAAGAAACACGCTGTTTAGCCGGTTATCCATAATTTATTTAGCCTACCTTTTTGACCATAAATTGTCACAAAAAGCCCCAATTGCCATATTTTGGCGTCCGTCTTTTAAACGAGACTAGGTATTCTGTTTTATTACAGACATTAATCTATTCCAAAAACAGAAGAAATCCAGGTGCAGAAACTGAAAGACTCTATCCTTGACCGGATATATTTAAAAATATGCGTTAGATTTTAATTTTTTCCGAAGGGGAACCAATGACATTCTAAAGGTGTTGCTTCTGTCAGAAGCCAGTCGGCTTCCACACAGCTTGGAAAATATATAATTTGGAAGGGATCCACCACGAAAATACACTAAATCGGTTCAGCACTTGTGCTGTAGAAGTCCAATAATAAAGTTCGTAACTCATGAATAAACAAGACCAAAGGTTTCGGTGGGATCCCCAAAATCCAACATTTGATCCAGACAATTGGGTCTTGTCTTCGCCAGATCCAGTCTTCGCCAGACTCCGATTTTTAGCGAGCAGATTTTTAGTATTAAAATTTAGAAACATATTAAGGCCAAATAGCTAATCATCTGAGAAAACCAAGTTCAGATATAGATTCAGCATGTGTGTTTACCCCTATAAGTCATATCAATTTTGACGAAAACTTCCATCCTACTTCTGCCAATTTTCCGGTTTCGGCCGAATTTCCAGCTACTTGTCCGGCGAAAAAAGAAAGCTAAAAAACGAATTCAGCGTATCTTCTTTCCCCTATATCGAACATCTGATCAACTTCAACAAAAATATAACTTAAAACAAATTTTCCGGTTCCAGCCGGATTCCGGGCCAACTATATGTCTGGGTAAATCGTTATATACGGGTTCAGCATCTCTTCGTACCCCTAAATCGGATATCTAATTAACTAAGTATAAAACTTTTACTTTTAACATATTTTCTGATTTTGGCCGGATTCCGGCCGAAAGTCCGGGTAGAAAATTATTTTCACATAAGTGCTCAGCATGTCTTCTTACCCCTAAATCGAAAATCTAATAAACATCAGATGAAGCTTTTACTTTTAATAAACGTTTCGGTTTGGTCGGATTCCAGACGAACTACTTGTCCGGCGAGAAAATGGTTTTCATCATTGTGTTCAGCACCCCACAGTCGACTGTCACATTAGCTATTTAAAAACATTTTGTTTGCCCCTTAGTTTGAACCCCCTCTCCCACCCCATCTAGGAACTTGACCTCACCCTTGACACAAAGAATCCTCCCACCAAGTTTCATCAAATATCTCATTCCCTTCGAGAGTTATCATGCTCACAGACAGGCGGACAACTTTTGCGATGTCATAGGTATCCCTCCACTTGTGTTTTAGAATCCCAATAATCCTTAATAGGAACAAAACCAAGGTTTCGATGGGATCCCAAAGGGGAATACTTATTAGGTTTCTTCATCCAGGTCACATTAGGACGCGATCGTACCATGTTCCCGATATAATTACAAATACTTACTCCTATACCGACACTACCTAGACAAGAGAAATTATTAGAACTGACGAAAATACCATTTTCGCTGAAATGCAGCGATTCCGACCGAACGATAGTGACCGATCGTTGGAAAACGAAGCCGGTAGATCGGTTTTCTGTGTCTCCTTGTGACTAGATTGAAACTCAAACATCCAATGAAGACTTCACAGAAAATTTCAAAGCCGGAGAATAAAGCAGATAGATCGATTCAACATGCCAGCTTATCCGACACTCAAACATTTTATCAATAAATTATAAGCACTAACAAAGTTTCGGGTTTTGCGGGAACCCCGCCGAATATCTGTCCGACAGGAAAAGAAAGTAGTTTGAAGTGTAGTGATCCAGCTTATTTTCTTACCTCTACTTTACTTGGCAGTTCAACCGGCTTCAGAAAAACTTTAACTTAATTTCACAGATATCTGGGTGTTTTTTTATTCCAAATGAATCACACGTCGGGCGCGAAAACAAACTTCTGATGTGGATCCAGCATGTCTTCTCACCCCTAAAACGACCTTTATTGAGCTTGAAAACAAAAAAATAACATTTATTGTCAACGTTCAATTGAAACACTCTCCACCGCCCCTCAGTGTAGGGCTAGGGGGCCCGAGGGGTTGCTAACTCACAAAAAAGATGTACACCAAGTGGCGCCGTGCCGGTGCCGTGTCGGTGCCGTGCCGAGGTGTACACCGGTGGCGGAGAGAGAGCAACCCCTTGGGGGGCCCATCTCCGAATTTTCACTCTGCATCCCCAGTCGTCCGTTCTAATTTCCGAGAATTTTAACTTACTGTTTCATTTTTATCCACGTAAACGGCACTGCGCTCTTTTTTGCATTTGCCGCGTTTGGCCATTTTGGGGTGATCACACTCGGTCAAAACTGGGATGTCGACAGAGACTGAAACAGCTGGCACAGGTTTGTGAAACCGAGCATAGTTTCAAAGGAGTCGTGTATACTAGAACACTGGAATAAAATCTACTGTGACTTTTACTTTAAAGCAAATTTAGACAATGTTAGAAAATCTACGGTTTTATTTCACTTGACAGAGGGTACCTAGACGTAGACAGCTCAGTAACTGAACGATATTTATATTATCCTACGCGAAACCATGTGAGGTTGCCCGCATTTAATCAGAATACCGCAAAACTCTAATTTGGAGTCCCAGTTTCCAAAAACACCTGTGCAAGTAACATCTGCTTGCATTTTGTCGTGTGGAAAGTTTTCAGAAAAGTATTCGCTACAGGTGGTTGGAAGTTTTGGACTGTGTACTTCGCATTTTGTAAGTATGAATAATTTGGTTTTTGTGAGCTATTCTAAGTATCTTGCAGGTCTGCTAGTTCGTTGTGATAGATAGAATTATTTGCCAAGTATCGCGAGGGCCATGGCCTTACCTAACCCTGGATTACTTAATTCTTATCGGATCTCAGTTTAGTCGACTGTTGTCACAAACCATAATGATAGCGTTTAGCCCCGCCAATGTTTTGTTTTTCAATCCCGTAGTATCTTTCGTAATTTGACATTCTATATTCTTGAAGTCGAATTAGGAATCAACTTTTCGTACTTTCTGTTGCTACTCCTCCAGTAACAATGACGTTAATGTTCAGCTTTTTTTTACCAACTCAACTATTCATATCACATTAAAGTTTCACCGAAAAGAGCTGAGATACGACAGTCTAGTTACCCATCACATATCTGCTGAAGTTGAAGACCCGATGAAAATGCGTTATTTCCTTGCTCCTCTATTCACGAATAACCGATTTTCGAACAGTGGACTTTCCCTGTTGATTTGTGGTGCCTCTGCGCGCTTGTATGACGGGAATCCGAAAAGCATAACTAACCCTCAACAAAGTAGGCAGGAATCCTGTGGCCCCACCAGAGCTGTCGAGAGATGCACCAATCTCTGATGTTGTCCATCCAACTGAACCACGTCTTTTGGTGCATATCAGGAATAATTTTCAGCTCTCCACTTTTGACGACTTGGCTAGCGGATTCAGCCATCTCAGCACATCGGACGTACCTGAAAGAGTGTGTATTGTATACCTGACGGGACCGATTTATGAAAAATAAATGTGTAAGCAGTGAGCTTTGGCCATTGAAAAGCCATGTTGTGTTGAGAAAACGAACTCAGCATGTCTTCTTACACCTGAATCGATCATTTTATTAGCTGTTAAACAGTATTTTGTTCACCCCTTTATGTGAACCTCCTCCCCCATCCCTAAATGTAGGTCTGTCTCTTTTCCCAAAGAATCCTCACACCAATTTCCATCGAAATATCACATTCCCTTCGAGAGTTTTCGTGCTGACAGACGGGCAACTTTTGCGAGGTCATAGGGATGTACCCCTCCACTTACGTTTGGGGATCCAAAAATAATTTGCCTGTTCAGTTAAACTGTAAGATCTGGGAATCTTGGAAAAAATGGAAATTTACTGTTTGGCGTATTTAAGACTTGCAGTCGACAGTCCGAATTCCGATTCGTACAAGTCGCAAACAGTATATTTTAAGGAACTCAGTTATCGTCAGATTCATTTCAGAACCGTTGATTGTCATGCCTCGAAAGCCAAAATCCGACTCCCGACTGAGGGACTACAAACTACTCGCACAGGAAGCCGACGAAGACTCAAAGTCCCTCTTAAAGAGTCTGGGAAAGCCTGTAAAATCAGCCGGTCGAAAATGCGGTGTCAAGATCATCTTATGCACTGTTTTCACCTGCGTTATACTTCTGATCATAGGAGTAATAACCTTATTCACCTTAAATGTGATGTACCCAGGTGAGGGTTTCGACATCAGTGGTTTGAAAGAAATGTACAAGGAGTTGATTAACAAGAATCAAACCTACTATCGAAACTTTACTGAAGAGTACACTACGGACGATACAGACCTGCTATTGATACCAGATAGTAGGAACATATCAACGATACTGAATGAGACATTATTAGCAAAGAATGAAACGTCGTTTCCAACGACAGTGCTGCCACTTAACGGTACGGAAATGCTGAATGAGAATGTAACGACGATTGGGCCGTTAGATGGCCGAGGTGAGGATGACGTGGATTTGACGCTGATGGAGAAAATGAAAGGAAGCTACTTGTGGATGGTAGGTTTTAATGGATCTTTTCTTGCGTCTTGTTAACTCTGTGCGATCTGTGCATGTTGGTGGGAAACTTTTTTCAAAACCAATTGTTCTCTTACGTTCAGAGAAGGTGGATGCTTATTTATTTATTTATTTGCTTATTTAAGACCCGCTTCATAGTTAAAGTTTAACTGAAAAGCCAAATAATTTTTGTTTCATTTAATCGGATACTACTGAATAATTTTTTTTTTTTTTTTTTAAGAAAAATAACAGAGCAATTGAATATGTTAACGTTCTTTAAGTACACTTTAAACACGGTGACTCATACAATTTCGGAATATAACACTAAACAGTTCCTGGACTAAACAGCTGGCTAAGAATGTCGCGGCCTGGCAGGGGAGGATGTTAGAGGAGGTTTGAGGGGATTTGAATAGTACGAAGGAGTGTATTGGTGAGCATGTGCAGCGCCCGAGCACCAGCAGGTAATTTATGGGAACTATAAGGTTATACCGAAACCACAAATTGTTTGATTTTTAGTCTTTTGTTCTTTGTTATTATCTTCAAGGAGAAGCAACAGTTTTGAATTACTTTCATAACTTTCCGAAATATCCCGATGTGACGAAGGAAAAGCAAAAAAAAATCACAGAAAAAAAAATAATTCGTTCTTTTAGGTCTCAAGAAAGCTGAAACGCATGGCTGTTAGCTAATAATATCTGTCTTTTAGTTTATTGTTTTTGTTTGACTGCAGTTGTTTGAGGTATCAATGAGGATCCCTTCATTCGAACCAATCAATGTAGCTTTATCGCAATGACACCAGATTTACTCTTTAAAACTCAACCCTTCCTAACTAAGTATCCGTGGTTGACCGTGGAAACTGGACAAGGTCGGCACAGCTGCCGTAACTTTTAGGGCCCAACTTCCAAGGTGGTATTCAAATCGGTACTTGCATTATGAAGAGTATGATTTAATTATCAAACGTCGTTAGTGACTTCTAATACACTTGATATTTTTCAAGCCCCTAAAAGCATTCACTCCCCCCCCCCCCTGCCTTTTGCCAAGTGGTATCAGTCGTTTATTTTAGCCTCGCCGAGGTCCTGGGCATTCATTTTAATTAAAAACAATCCGAGTCGTTTGAAAAAATTGTTACTTTTGGCTCTGCCCAGCTTCAGTCGTAAAAACCTGTCCCTAAAGACCAGCCGAGTCGTTCAAACCAGGTTGCATAACCCCGTTAGGTCGGAGACATGATTCAGGGTGGCAGCTATTCGGCTACCTGTTCTACTCCCATGTGATTTGTATCTGCCTCACTTAGGTATCAGTCGTTTATTTTGGCCGCGCCGAGGTCCCTGGCAATTATTTTAATTAAAAACAATCCGAGTCGTTTGAAAAAAAATTGTTACTTTTGGCTCTGCCCAGCTTCAGTCGTAAAAACCCGTCCCTAAAGACCAGCAGAGTCGTTTAAACCAGGTTGCGACCCCGTTAGGTCGGAGACATGATTCAGGGTGGCAGTTATTTGGCTACCTGTTCTACTCCCATGTGATTTGAATCTGCCTCACTTAGGTCTTTCAGATTTTAGCCTGTCAAAATTACAATAGGTTAGTTGTTAAAGTGAAGTCTGACTAGATAACACTGATATAACGATATTCCTTATAAACCAAAAGTGAGAGAGACAAGGTTATGTGCATGGATTTGTGGTCAAAGTATGACTACAAGTGAAAAAAGAAGTAGAATTTTAAACATAATGAAAAGCCTCCGCGAAACAAATGGGCCAAGAACTGATGGAAATATGTCGATTACAAAGCGAGGTTGAGCTGGAACAAGACTTGAAAGGGGCAAGGAAGATACTAATATACACCCGAAAGTCGTTTCCCAGGACAGGAGGGGTTCTGCAGATGCTGGAATAGCTCATTCTAGTCGGGAGGTAAATCTTTGGCCTCTATGCTAGCAGCGGCGTTACTATCCAAAATGTTTTTTTTGGGAGGAGCAAGGTATTTACCGACTGGCTGGTAATGTTTCCAATGGTAATTTCAAACGACTGTTTTGACGAGAAAATCGACCGATTTCAAGAAAAACCGACCGTTTTTAAGAAACGACTTTCGAAAAACTGATTGTTTTGAAGAAATCGACTGTTTTTACGAAAAATGGGGGCGCTTCGTGCCGATTCAGCTATTTATTTTTAACGACTGTCCGACAAAATCTGGGGGGGGGGGGGGTGCGTCCCCCGGAACCTGATGCTCCTGTGTGCTAGTGTCAAAGCAGCACATCTGAATAGCCTTCCTAAAATAAAGGATATGCACACTACTCGAAAATGATCTCTTTTATGTTCAAGTTATTCTAAAAGCGAACTTCTTGTTCTTCATTTGCTGTGTATAGCACTTCTGTCGCGTATTGAGACTCGAACCTAATTTCGTGGTAAGGTCGCAGATGAAGATGAAATATGCTGCATTGGGGAAAGATATAGTGTTTCTATCGGGCGAAAGACGGAAAACTTGTTTCATCAATGAATCGGGTTTTGTTTTTACACAGAACGAATCAAATTCTGCAAACCAGTTTTAAGTTGCAATTTTTCAGATGTAGCTCACTGTAACGTTACCTGTTTTATTTTTCGTCATGAAAGTACAGTTTGTCAAATGACAAATAAAACGTTACGGTACACGGTACTTTCATAATGAAACAAAAGTCCATCAAAACTACACCCGAAAAAAAACCCCGCAACTCAAGTCTCGTCGGCGAACCGACGTCTTTTCCTATCTGTAAACTCCTGTCGGGTGAAGACCAAAAGTTTGTTACGTCCGTAAATCCGATTTTTTTTTTAAATGCACTGGCAAACCTGTTTTCCTCGTTTCGTTTCTGAGGAAGTGTGTTTTTTAACGTGAAAATTACTTTTTTTGTTATTATAGTTCGTAACAAATCTGCTTTGTTCTCGATCGGCACTATTTTGTCACTTTTTTCGATGGGACTTTTTTCGTGATTTCATAGCTATTCTTTACTTTTCACCTTACTCATCGTTCATCCATAAATACGGATTTTTGTTTAATGCACTGGCGAACCTGTTTTCCTCGTTTTGTTTCTGAATAAGAGTGTCTTGAACGTGAAAATTACTTTTTTTGCTATTAATTCGCAACAAACCTACTTTGTGTCTGCTTTGTTTTATATGGCCAACATTTTGTAACTTTTTTCGACGGACAGATTTGTGATTTCATAGCTATTTTTTCCTTCTCAGTAGGATCGCAAAGAGACGCTCTGCTCCTCAACTTGTCACAAAATTTCACATGTGGCGCTCATAGTATTCTCTATTTAGAGGAACGGTGTGTCATTTGCTTGGCGATTTGGCTTGGAATTTCTTATATTTGAAAAACCTTAAAGGCTAGAATCTTTCTAGACAAAAAGCAGATTAAAAAAATTTACCTTCGGCGCTTGCTTTAATTTGTCCCGGGACAGGCGTTGAAAGCTTTCCTCTTTAGCGAAAGCTGAAATGTAAAGCTGAGGCTATGAAGGTATGCATACATAAATTTTGATTCCAAGAATAATTTCAGCTGATGCATTGTAGCTAATTTTACACCGGCTTTATTATTTGTTAGTCAGGAACGTGCGCCATTGCCGCCTAGTCGCAACAGTTCTATTTTCTCGGTACTTGCGAGTCGTATATTGCGATCCAGGAGTCGTTGAAATGAGGGGTCTCACCCCCCCCCCCCCTGGCCTGAGTGCTTCTGGCCACCCCTGAGCTTTTGTACCACTGGATGCGCGGTGGAACAGACCCGAGAGGTCGGAAGCCTTTTCTACATATTTGTTTAGTGATCGAAGAAGTTCGTCCGGTTGAAGGAAAACGAAAAGATAAAAACAGTTCCTGGATAGAGTTGATAGTCCCTTAGTAACAGATTAAGCCAATCAAAACCTAGTAAATTTTCTCTAAATGGTGACAAGATAGCTTTTCGGTTATTTATAAGAACGTGGTCGTGTAGGTAGGTAGTTCAGATATAACTGCAAAGTGTTTTATGTAGATTCAGGGCAAACCGCTTCTGAGGACCGAGCTGAAAGTTTGCGTTTGAGTTCATTCGAGTAGGCTATGCGTGAGGCACTGTTGACACGATTTCGGTATCATTTGCCAGAATTTGAGACTTTACCTTTACAGTTTTCATGGCATTGCCCTTCGGCCAAGTGCCACATAGCGATCGCAATTTCGGGGCACTTCCAAATAAGCTAGGACGATGAAAATAGGCACACATTTCAAGGACCCGGCCAGATTAACTTGGAAATAGTCACTTCCCCTTATCCGACTATCTGGAGGGGGGGAGTGTAGGGAGGGGGAATCCGGAATTTTGAAGTATGGAACTTTCGAACGGGTGATCGGAGCTTGATGGAGCTGGGTATTTGGAAAGTTATGGTGCCTCAGACGACCCAGTTCAGTTCCGAACCGGGTCCGGTAGCTTTTGAGAGGAGTTAAAGGAGGGAATCGGAAATCTTTGGAAACGCTTATAGTCGAGGGATCGGGATGAAACTTAGTGGGAAAAACAAGCACAAGTCCTGGGTATATCGCTGATATAACTGGACCGGATTCGTTTATTGTGGGGTTAGTTAGGGGGGTACGGAATTCCGGTACTTCCTGATGTACTAGGACGATGAAACTTGACAGGCGTATCAGGGAACCGAACAGACTGACATGAGAATAGTCTTTTCTCCGATTCAACCATTGCAGGGGGAGTGGAGGGATGGGGAATCGGGAATCTAGTGGCATGCATAACTTTTGAACGGGTAATCGGATTTGAATGAAACTTGGCAAGTGCAAAGAGCTATCAAAGCTATCATTCGGTTCTGGACCGGATCCGATACATGTGGGGAGAAAGTTGTAGGGGTACCGGAAATCTTGTCAAAACGCTTAGAATCGAGGGATCGGGATGGAATTCGGGGGGGGGGGGAGGGAGTACAATCACCGAATTGTATCGGAATTCTTTGGGGTGTTGGAGCCAGTTGGAGGAGTTTCCCGGAATTCCGGTGATGGCGTGCTAAGGACGATGAAACATGACAGGCATGTTACCCGACCAAATAGACCTACGGACCCGACACAATGCCCTAGGAAAACGTCCGTTCCTTTATCCGAAAATCAAAGGAATGGGGTGTAACTTGGACACTACCAATTTTATGCAGGCTAGATTTATTATCTGGCCTCCTGACCGGATTCGGCCACGGTAGGAGGATGAAGCGGGGAGCGGAAGTTGCAGATGTGCTCCGATCGAGTCAAACTTGATGGGTGGGAAGAGGAGGTTTCAGAGATGTGACATTTATGTGTTGGAGTCGTATTTGGCCACAGTGGGAGAGGGGGGCAGGGGTGTCACTAGCCTTTTACCTTTTTTGGGGGGGGGACGTCCTATTTGTGCCGACGGACTAAAAAATGTGTCGACAAAATGCGCCAAAATACTGCCTTTTTTCCGAATTTTTTTTTTATACCTACCATACAGTTTGTAGCTTCTAACGTGTTTCAAACCCAGAATGTCCATCCTAAAATGCCATCTAAATGAAACACCGATACTACCGAGAATACTACAAAACTACTAAGACTGTACACTACAGAAAATACTACAAAATGCGCGCCACATGCGGAATTTTGTGTAAAACTAACTGTAACGCATCAGTTGAGGTTATTCGTTTAATGTAATTTTATCTACTAAAGTTCACATATTCAGCTTTTCATTTCAGCTTTCGCTAAAAAGCGAAGCTTCCAAGGACTGTACCCAGAACAAGTTAAAATAAGCGCCGCAGGCGAAATTTTCTGTATTCTGCCTTTCGTCCGGAAACATTTTGCTATATCTACCATACAAGTTCTAGCTTTTAACGAGTTTCAATCCCCCAAGAATGTCAATCCTAAAACGCCAATTAAATGAAACACCGATCTTCCAAATAGAGAGTACTACCAAATGCTCCGCAGGCGAAATTTTGTGTAAAACTAATTTTAATGCATCACTTTTTTTACTGTAAATTCGTATATTTAAATTCGCACATTCGTCTTTTCGTTTCAGCTTCACCTAAAAAGCGAAGCTTGCAACGATTACACCCAGAATAATTTGAACTAAGCGCTGCATGTGAAATTTTTTAATCTGTATTTTTTCCGTAAAAATTTGCGCCCGACAGTGTTTTCAGTATTTGATTTCTTAAGTATAAAAAGAACCCGATGTGCCGAAAGAACATGGTCACTCGACAAAAGCATTCAGCATTAGATTTCTTCGGTGTGTTTTCCCGACAAGACTGTAAAGATCTTTATTTCTTACATGTAAATAGAAGCCGATGTGCCGACGAAACTTAAAACTTTTGGGATGAGACCGATAAAGGTTTACAGAATTTGAATTATTGCGTATAAAAAGAACCCACTGTGCCGACGAGAATACCGACGCCCCGAAAACCATACAGCATTTGATTTGTTTTGTGTTTTGCCCGATTGTATTGTACAGAAGTTGATTTCTGACGTGTAAAAATTAACCCGTTGTGCCCGAAAAAGCTGCAGCATTTGATTTCTTATGCATAAATAGAACCCGATGTGCCGACGAGTCGACCGACGCCCAACAAAAGCATACAAAATTGTATTTCTTCTGTATTCCTTATGTATAAAAAGAACTCGATGTACGACAATACCGAGGCCCGATAAAAGCATGCCGAACTCGATTTCTTCCGTGTTTTGCCCGACAAATATTTGCAGGGTTTTATTTCTTGCGTATAAAAAGAACCCGAGGTGCCGCCGACGCCTGACAAAAGCATACAAGTTTGATTACTTCTTTATTCCTTCTGTATAAAAAGAACCCGATATGCCGTAGAGAATACCGAGGCCCGACAAAAAGCATGCAGGATTCGATTTCTTCCTTGTTTTGCCCGACAAATGTTTGCAGGATTTTATTTCTTGCGCATAGAAAGAAGTCGAGTCGACCGACGCTCGACGAATGCATCCAAAATTATATTTCTTCTGTGTTTGCCGGCGCTCCGTGCCGACAAACAAGTGAACTTTTGCCGGGCTTCGCCCAACGAAACTACTTTCTCAAGACCTTTGGAGGGCGATTCCCTCCCCCCCCCCCCCATAGTGACGCCCCTGGAGGGCGGGGGTGCCAGAAATGTTGTGGCTCGCATAGTGGTCAGACGGAGTGGAGCGATTTGAATAAACTTGAACAGTAGAGTAATCATACGCCGTAGATTACATATTTAGGGTCCGGAACGGATCCGGTTACGGGGTGACCGGAATTTTCCGAGAAATGCTCAGATTCGAATGAAACTTGACAGGTGGTTAGAGAAGATGCTTTGTATGATCCATTTATTTGTCCAAGCCAGATTCGGCTGCGGTGAGGCGAGTTGGAGGGGAGTACCGGAAGTAGTGTGGCACGTCTAGGGATCAAACGAGTGTTTTTAAACTCAGAAAGTACAAATTTTGATTGCCCTAGATGATCCGAGGCTATGCCAGTGTGCTCAGCCTCGAGTGAAACTAGATATCCTACTTCTAGGTTCGAACCCAGAGGGGTTGAAGGGGGTATTTTGTGACGCTCTCATCTACTTTCTTGTATCAGCTACTCGTAACAAGTGCCATATGAGCTCTTAGCTCTTGTTATATTCATTTCAGGATAAGAACTCAAGACTTTGACGTTTGATTGTTAAAAATTTGCTTTTATGTGTTTTGTTTTTAGGAGAACCACGTGAAGGCGTTACCATTAGAGATCCTCATTCCTGTTTGTATAGGAATGGGGCTCCTTCTATTGATCCCGTTCATAATTTGCTGCCGAAGGAAGATTC
This sequence comes from Branchinecta lynchi, assembly GCA_023053575.1. Taxonomy (NCBI): domain Eukaryota; kingdom Metazoa; phylum Arthropoda; class Branchiopoda; order Anostraca; family Branchinectidae; genus Branchinecta; species Branchinecta lynchi. Next base: position 25,315,523 of record JAKZAP010000003.1, read on the forward strand.
GAAGAAACCGCCGGAGACGCCTTTTGGGGGTAAAGTACATTCAATTTCCGGCACTGTCTGAAGTTTTGTAACATTTACCACAAGACGCGCAGTTTCAACAGCTGAAATAACTCACTATCTGATGATATTACCGACTATTTCCGTATGACCTTTTTGATCTTATGTTTTCGCTAAAAGTAACGTTAACTCACTCAAAAGTTAACTCATAACGCAGTGTTCTGTAGCTTTGTCTAGTGAAGTTGCGCATCCATTTGGAGAGTTATGAAAATTCTGACAATGTGGTTAGTAAACTAGGATGCACGGAGTCATTCTTTCTTTAAGTCTGCCAAGTCCCTTAGACTTCCTTAGTATCCACACCGTGTAACCCTTGGTTCACACTGCTCCGTCGTATGCGACACGATTTTTTATGGCACTTGCCCTTCGGCCAAGTACCATATAGCAATCGTAATTTCTGTCCGTCCGTCAGTGTCTCAGTCGGTCCGGGTTTTGCTAGTTCAGGCACTTGCACATCAGCTAGGACGATAAAACTTGGCAGGCATATCGCGGACCCGCAAATATTAATTTGGAAATAGTCACTTCCCCTCCGAGCATCGTGGGGAGATGCTCGGAGGGAATCCCAAATTTTATAACTTTTGAACGGGTGATCAGATCTTAATGAAACTCGATATTTGGAAAGACCTCGTGTCTCAGATCCCCCATTTCAGATCCGGACCGGATCCGGTTAAATTTAGGGGGAGCTGGAGTGGGGAACCGGAAATATTGGGAAACACTTAGAGTGGTGGGATTGGGATGAGACTTGGTGGGAAGAACAAGCACAAGTCCTAGATAAATCGTTGAGAAAACCAATCGGATTCGGGCACTGGGGGGGAGCTGGTGGTGGGTCCGGAATTATGGTTATCCCGCGAGTTTGGTAACAGACTGGCTTGTGAATAGTCGTTTTTCCCATCCGACCATCATGGGAGGAGTGGAGGGATGGGAAGCCCGGAATTTAGTGGCATGCATAACTTTGAACGAGGAATTGAATGAAACTTGGCAGGTGGAAAGAGGTATCGTCTCAGATGTTCCGTGTCAAGTCCTGATTGGATCCGAAACTTGTGGGGGGGATTAGAGGGCGGAACCAGAAATCTCGTGAAATGCTTAGAGTCGAGGGATTGGGATGGAATTTGCTGGGAAAAGCAAGCGTTAGCCGTAGATACGTAATTGGCTCTGTGGAGGGGGGGGGGGAGCTGGAGGATGTTTCCCGGAATTTCGGTGACCGCCAGTTAGGATAGTCCCAGATTCTAAGGACGATGGAACTTTGCAGGCTTATTCGTGACCCTCGGAAAACTTGTGTCCTGGATCCGACTATATAGTTGAGGGAAGGGGAATCCGGAAATCACTGGCTTCCGTACGTCGCGAACGGGTGTTCCGATTTGAATGAAACTTTATGGGTGATAAGAACTGATAACCTAGACAAGAAAAACATGCGTCCGAACCACATGTGGCGACGGTTGAGAGAGTTGGAGGGGGGGGGGGGGTGGAAAGTCTTACACTAAAACCAAACGGATAGACAGAATGGGATGCAAGTCTTTGTTTTTTCTTTTATTTCCCTAAAAGAAATCGCATGCGTTATGTCGGATCAGTTGAAATTTTCTGTTCTGCGTTGCTCGTCGCACGATCTGTGTCGTAAGTCACATGACGCAGAATGTCGCGAAATAGCAGCAGTGTGAACCAGGAGTAAGACCCCTTATCGGGAAGAAACTCTCCAGAATAACCCCATATCGACACTGTCAGCTCAGAAGGCAATAATCGAGTTTTTCTAATGTTTTCAAGAGGTGAAAAAACGTTTCTAAAATTCGTTTGTAATTTGGCTCCTAGTACCTTCGGAATCCCTGTACCAGTAGCTCATTTTCAGAAAAAAAAATGTCGCTTAAGACCATATGGACAGATATGTTGACCACAGGCCCGTATCCAGGAATTTATTTCAGGGGGGGGGGTGCCTTTCGGGGGGGGGGGGGGGTTGCCTGCTGGTCGGACAAAAAAGTAAAAAAAAAACACATAGATCAGAGGGAAAAGCCTATAAAATGATTATTTTTGCATGTTCCGGGGGGGGGGGGGGGGTCAACCCCCTACCTCCCTCCCCCCTGGATACGGCCTTGATTGACCATGCTTGTCCCCATCGCCTCAGACTTCTGAGCAGCCCTCTTTCGCACTGCACTGTGTGCGTCTATACCCTCGATGACTAACTTAATGTGCCGATGAAGAATCGCCGTGTACCTAGCGGAAGAGCCGGAAGCGTCACCACAGCTGTCCGCAACGAACGCCGTGTATTGTTTGACACAGGATTTGAGTAATCGTTCGGGGCGACGTTTCTAGTTCTTCCCGAGGTTCACTGGCGTCTTTTGGACTTGAGTCATACAGAGTTTTGCGCAGACAGGAACTTCGAAATTCTGTAGCTCAAGATGTAGTTTCCTACAAACAGTTATGACACAGAGACGCATAATTTCTACAACCGATGTGAACGGCGATGCGGTCCGGTTGTCGGCAGGAACACTGAAGTCGTCCGCAGCATGACCGTAGTTGGTCAGACCAGATCACTGTTTTGTAGGATATAAGAGAAACAGGGGCATGGACCCTAAAGAGGATGTGGGCAATCACGAAGTCATTTAAACACGCATTTTGGGACCGAGATGTGTTGTTAGCAGACCCATTATACAGTCGTGGTTCTATTCAGTTCATGGCTTAGTGAGCATGGTAAACAGGCAGACCAAAGGCGCTCTTGGTTTACAGTTGACATCACTCCCATCAAATACGGCTCTAGCTCGGTGAATGTCTGTGGGGTATTCAACGCGGATCAAATAGAAATCCATAAGTTAAACGTGTTGGAGCTTGATTTTGAAGCAGTGCATCGGTCAGAGTTGGGCTCCTCTAACGTCTGATAGCAAACTTCTAACGTTGATGAGTACAGCAGTCTTAATTGGCTCTCGTCAGAAAGAACTTAACCATCTTATTCATTCCAGGTGCTTGTTACTGATCTGAGGTCGAACGAAAAAAACTTTGCCATTTCGGACAGCTCTGACGACGAAGATGATAGAAGATAATATTCTCATATTTATATATTTGTTTGCATTTTTTTGTAGTGAGTAATTTAATATTGATATGACGATTTAATGGAGTGTGTACCTTTTCATCTTCACCAAAAGCTGTCAGCTGGAAAAGACCACTCCATCCAGTCTTGTGGCCGAGGGGCTACCCAGTCGTAATCCCAGCTGTACACCCTTTCTGGGCAGGGGCCGGCACTGGCCGTAATAAGCGTCCTAAAGATGTGTTTTTTAATGTTTTAACTCGTGGAAACCGGTGCCGGAACCGGGCTCTTGCTGTACTCTCAAATCGAGAGTGGGTCGCTTATAACGAGGGATTTTAAGGACATAGACAGAGGTGCCTTTTATAGGAGGTATGGTAGGGATGTCCCCCCCACAGATTTCCTAGGTGCAGAAAATCTTCCATCTTTGTACTATTGGTTGGCCTTGAATATGCTTCAAAGGGCAAAATGCAAAGCAATGGAAAATAACAAAAAAATAGAAAGAAAGAAAAACAAGAGAAAGAACGTAGCTTGACTTACCCGATCTGGGACGCCCTATCAATAAATCACGCTTTTAACCCAACACAGTGCTAACTATTCCCAAACTAAATACTGGATTATACTAAATATTATACTATGACCCATACTAAATTATTGGTTTCAGTTATTCCAGATCTGAGTTTTTTTGCATACAGATTTTCGGATATGGATGGTCCGAGGCGAAAAAAAAAAACAATGATACAAATATTATTTGTAGGCATGGCTATTGGGAGTGCTTTGATGTTTGCTTGACTGGACAGTAGACTGTTGGTAGAGGTTTCTGCTGATTCTGGTATGTTAGATCCGTGTGGCTCCTTCCCACGGCGCCACGTATCCCCCCCCCCCCAGTGCTGTCGGCCATTCGGTAAAAGAAAACGAGTCGGCGCGAAGTGTCGTGATTTTTCGTCAAAATAGTTGATGTTGTTCATGGAAGCAGTCGGTTTTTCTGAAACGCAGTCGGTTTTTCTGAAAATCAGTCGATTTTTCGTCAAAACAGTAGGTTTTTCTTGAACACGGTCGTTGTTCTGCAAAACAGTCGGTAAAAATTACCAGCCAGTCGGTAAATACCTTGCCTCCCCACCAAACATTTTAGCTTGTAACGCCTCTGCTTCCCACTGTGGCAAGTAAAGCCGTATCCAGGGGGGGTAGGGGGTTGCCCCCCCCCCCCGAAACATACAAAAATAACGATTTTATACGCTTTTCCCTCTGCTCTGTGTGTTATTTGTACTTTATTGTCCGACCAGCAGGCAATACACCCCCCCCCCCCCCCAAAAAAAAAAAAAAAAAAATATTCCTGGATACGGGCCTGGTGGCAAGTCTTCTCTCTTCTCCATCTGGATTGACTCACCCAGCTTTACAAAAGTGCATCATTCACCAGCGTAGAGCTCATCCTTTCACACCTATCACAGTATCCGCGTTCCTGACTTATTTACAAACCTCTTCTCAACAGCTCAAAATGTTGGTCTGTTTATATCCCCAACTAATTGACTTATCAGCATTGTTTGAAATCCTGACGGCTCTCGGTAAACAGACGGTGACGAACAGGCTAATCAGTATTTAGTGCTCAGGGGTTCGTCGCCTTCGTTGTGGTTACATTTTCTGGCGTTGCCGGCAAACCGGACAAGCTTGTGTTCCGTCACAAGTAGGAGACACACCCAGAATGTTTAGGGGGGGGGGGGGTCTCCTGTTGGCTAAGATCACGGGCTTGGTTGGAGGGTCGAATAGGGAAGCCATTTTGGGGGTCATCCCTGGATTTGAAAAGGGGAAAAGTAGTGACTTAACTACTGACTTAAATTTACCCCCAAAAGAGTATTAAATCTTTAATCCGTATCCCAAAATTCATTTTGTGTCTAAAAGCAGGGGCTTCACGTATGGGGGCCCCCCTCCCCCTCCGATGTTGCCGACCAGTCGGTAAAAAATAGCCGAGTCGGCGCGAATCGCTGCGACTTTTCGTAAAAACAGTGGATTTTTCTTTCTTGGAAACAGTCGACTTTCCTTGGATAAAGTTACTTTTCAAAACTAACTTCTACAAAAAATAGTAGATATTGATCAGTTGGTTTTTCATCAAAACAGTTGTTTCTCCTTAAAAAGAGTCGTTTTTCTGCAAAAATAGTCGTTAAAAATTTACCAGCCAGTCGGTAAATACCTTGCCCCGCCTCAAACATTTTGGACAGGCCTCTGAAGTTAGGCATAATTATGACATCGTTAACCTCAGGATCTGTCTGTCCTTTTGTCGCCTCAACCGCTCCCCAGGGGATAGAGAGATTTTGACGAAAGACTGAGGAAAGGTAGTTCAAGTCAAGAAGCTCCAAGATGAGCTTTATACCTTGAGAGTTAAGGGGCTTGGTACTGGAAAGGTTCTTGAAACAGGGGAAAAAGGTTCTTGTTTCTTTTTACTTTTACTTAAAATACTTTTACAGTACGTTTGTGTTTTTATTCGTTTCAATTGTTAATGCAAGGGTTTTGTTATTTCGTTTTACAAATAAAAAAGCGTAATTTTCCTATGTCACTGGCATGTCTGAGGTTATACACCATAATACTTGCCAAAAACATTTAATCCGTTCATTTTTCTTTAGATGTGCCACTTTTTATTTGAAAACTTTGCTGTCAGAATATCTGTTAACTGCTGCTTGGCATTCTTTACAATTTGCTAAGAAGAACTGAACTTGGGATCCTCTCAAAATAAGACCAAAGGTTTCGATGGGATCCCAAAAATCTAATATTTGATCCAGACAATTGCGAACGAACTACCATACTTGTCCAGAAAAAAAGGTCAGAAACGAGTTCAGCTTATCTCCTTATCCGTATAAAGAACATCTAATCAACTTCAAGTAAAACTTTAACTTATAAAAAAAATCCGGTTTCAACCGGATTCCAAACGAACTATATGTCCAGGTAATAAAAGATTGTCATATACAGGTTCAGCGTGTTTTCGTACCCCTAAATCTGTCATCTAATCAACTTCAGATAAAACTTTTGCTTTTAACAAATTTTCCGGTTTGGCCTGATTCCGGCCGAGCAAGTTGTCCTGGTAGAAAATACTGTTCACATAAGGGTTCAGCATGTCTTTTTACCACTTAATCAAACATCTAATCAACTTCAAATAAAACTTTTACTTTCCGGTTTTAGCCGGATTCCGGGCTAACTACTTGTCCGGCGAACAAATGTGTGTCACCATCATGTTCATCATGTCTTCTTATCCCTAAATCGAACATCTAATCAACTTCAAATATAACTTTTACTTTTAACAAACTCGTGTTCAGCATGTCGTCTTACCCCATAATCGACTATCACATTATATGTTTAAAAACATTTCATTTGCCCCTTAAACTAAACCCCCACCCTTAAATGTAGGGCTTAACCTCTCTTGACCCAAACAATTCTCACACCAAGTTTCATCAAAATATGTCATTCCGTTCGAGAGTTATAGTGCGTACAGACGGACAGACTGACAGACGGACAACTTTTGTGATGTCATAGGTATCCCTCCACTTACGTTTTGGGATCCCAAAAAGAAGAAGCACGTTCAAAAATTCATAATAAAATCTGTTATCTAATTTCAAGATTAATGTAGGGGGAAAAGGATCTGGTTTCTTTTTACTTTTACTTAAAATACTTTTACAGTACGTTTGTGGGTTTATGCGTTTCAGTTGTTAATGCGAGGGTTTTGTTATTTCGTGTTACAAATAAAGAAACGTAATTTTCCTATGTCACTGGCATGTCTGAGGTTTTATACCGTAATACTTGCCAAAAACATTTAATCCGTTAATTTTTCTTTAGATGTGCCACTTCTTATTTGAAAACTTTGCTGTCAGAATATCTTTTAACTGCTGCTTGGTATTCTTTACAATTTGCTAAGAAGAACGCAACTTGGGATCCTCTCGAAAAAAGAAGAAGCACACTCGAAAATTCATAATAAAATCTGTTATCTAATTTCAAGTCAATGTTTGTGCCAGGACAACCCTGAAACATTTGGGTACTAATTGACATCAAGTTTGTCATTTTTCCTTTCCATTTGCTGTTGTGTAAGCAAGTACAACAAGACCAAAGGTTTCCCCCAAAGGGGAACACTTGCGATCTTTTCAAAACAGATAATTAACCTTTGCAGATCAGTCTTTGCCGAACCCGTACAAATTTAATACCATTCTAACAGACCACTGGCCAACAGCCAGTAAACCTCACTTTCAAGCTAAAAACATATCAACAATCAGGCTCATTCGAAAAAGTCCGGTTTTGACTAGATTCCTTGTCTTGTCCTTGTACTTGTTCGGCGGCAAAATAAAATTTCAGTATGGATTCAGGATATATTCTTGCCTCTAAATCGACGCCGATCTCATCGACCAACGCTTAACCTCTAATCAACTTCAGATACGACTGAATTTCCAGATAAAACAAAACTTTCAGGTTTTCGCCGGATTACGGGTAAACTTTACAAAAACAAAAACTACAAAAACAGATTCAGCATGTCTCCGTACCTTCATATTGAACTTACATTCAGTTACATTCAACTCCTTACCCCTAAATCGACTCTCACATTAGCTTGAAAAAAATATTTGGTACCCCTAATCTGAAACCTCTCCCCTACCCCTAAATGTAGGGCTACAGGGCACATCTACGAACGTGATCTGTACTTCAGTCCACCGAATCCTAACACCAAGTTTGAAAAAAATATCTCAATCCCGTCGATATCATGCTGAAAGACGGACAACTTATACGAAGTCTCCCGTCTCTTAACGTTGTTGGATCCCAAAAATCAGGATAGTGAAACAGCTAGATAACCTCTAATGTAGCAGTGGGGGAGGGGCTTATAAATTTAGGGTCGGAATTAAAGTTCTAACTGAAAAAAAAAACGAGAGAGTGTTACCGTTCGACAGTGAACAGTTATCTCCTTCGACAATAACCGTAACCGTACAATAAAAAACGAGGTAACAGTAACAAGACTTCATTCCTCTGAATGGATCCGTCCCCCGGAATCAGGAAAAACCGGGAAATTGCCACTTTCTTGTCCAGTCCGACGGTTCACTCTTGTAAATTTGTCATATTTTTTTGTCCAAGTTCCCGAGACCCAAGGAACTTCCTGATCCCTCACTGATGGAAACAAGCAGTGCTGAATTCCCCGAAGTGTTGGCCGAGCAATGTCAAATACACGCGTGAGAAAGAGCAGAAGTGTTTGTGTGACGACAGATCCACTTACAGACAAATACTTAATCCAGTGAGTCAGTTGTGTCACATTCTCACGTCAGTTAAGGGGGATGAGCTCCGATCAGAGTACCGGCAGGCTGGTGAAAAACCAAGCTGATAGTTACTCGGATCTTGTTCCACCACTACCGGTATCTAGTCGAAATCGCGAAAACAAAAATTGCGACTGCGTCGTTCTAAACAGCGAAAACCGAAACTGTGGCATGAAACAACATGGATAGGGCTTTTGCATGGAGCTGTTTTAACCGTCGCGTTACAGCTCCTAGTTTAATTTCGTATTTTTGACATATAATCCCACTACTACTATTCACATAAGCAAATCAACGATCGGCATCTCGTCCTTTCACATTTTTATGGCACTTGCCCTTTGGCCAAGTGCCATATAGCGATTGTAATTTCTGTCCGTCAGTCGGTCGTCGGTCCCGATTTTGCTAGTTCGGGCACTTCCAGATAAGCTAGGCCGATGAAACTTGGCAGGCGTATCAGGGACAGGACCAGATTAAATTAGAAATAGTCACTTCCCCGATCCGACCATTTAGAGGGGAGTGGAGGGAGGGGGAATCCGGGAAAATGAGATATTTTTAGCTTACGAACAGGTGATCGAATCTTCATGAAACTTGATATATGGAAGGTCCTCGTGTCTCAGACGTTCATTTTAAGTCCAGACCGGATCCGGGGATATTGGGGGGAATTTGGAGGAGGAAAAGCGAAATCTTGGAAATTGCTTAGAGTGGAGATATCCGGATGGAACTTGGTTGAAAGAACAAACAAGTCCTAGATAAGTGACTGACATAACCGGTACGGATCCACTCATTTGGGGGGAGTTGGGGGGGGGTCCGGATTTCTAGTGATCCCGCGAGTTCGGTGCTTCCTGATGTGATAGGACGATGAAAATCGGCAGGCATATCAGGTACCCGACCAGATTAAATAGAAAATAGTCATTTCCCCGATCTGACCATCTGGGGGGGGGGGGGTGGAGGGAGGGGAAGTCGAAAAACTGAGGTATTTTTAACACGGGTGATCGGATCCTGTAAAAATTGATATTTAGGATGACCTCGTGTCTTAGACGTCCCATTTTAAATCCGGACCGGATCCGATGACACTGGAGGGAGCAACCGGAACTTGAAGCTTGGTTGGAAGAACAAGCACGAGTCGTAGATACCTCATTGACATAACCGGACCGGATCCAGGCACTGTGGGGGAGTTGGGGGGTGCGGATTTCTAAGGATCCCGTGAGTTCGGTGTACTTCCTGATGTGCTAGGACGATGAAACTTGGCAGATATATGTCAGGGATTCGAACAGATTGCCTTGAGAATAGTTTTTTCCGCGATCCGACCGCCGTGGGGGGAGTGAATGGACGAGGAGTCCGGAATCTAGTGGCTTGCATTAATTTTGAACGGGTGATCGGATTTGAATGAAACTTGTCAGGTGGAATGAGCTATCGCCTCAGATGTTCTGTGTCAAGTCCGGGTCGGGTCCGATACCTGTGGAGGGATGGGAGGGGGGACCGGGAAATTCAACAAACGCTTAAAGCAGAGGGATTGGGACGGAACTTAATGGAGAGAACAAGCATTATGACTAGATACGGAATTGACTAAGCCAGATGGTTTCGCGGCTCTGTGGGGGGAGTTGGAGAGGGTTTCCTGGAATTCGGGTAGTCGCGAGTTGGAATAGTTCCAGATGTATTAAGCCAACGAAACTTTGCAGTCATATTAATGACCCGACTCAATTAACTTAAGAACCTGACACAAACTAACCCCGTAAACTTCCGTTCCTAGATCCAAGCATTTTTCGGGGAGCGAGGGAAGGGAAATATGAAAATTGACTTCTGCAAATTGCGAACGAGTGGTCTGATTCGAGTGAAACTTAAGGGTGATAAGAATCGATGACTTAGACGTGTAAACCATGCGTTCCAAGTACATGCGGCCGTGGTTAGGGGAATTGGGGGGGGGGGGACTTTGAGATGCACACAAACCAAACGGATAGACCGAAGGAAATGCAAGTTCGACAGTGCCGAGTTATGCGGACTAGATTTGTTATTTGGCATCCGGGTCGGATTCGGTCAACGTAGGGGGGGGGGGGGTGGTACTGGAAATTTACAGATAGGCTATTCTCCGATTTCAGTAAAACTTGATGGACGCGAAGAGGGGATTAAGAGATACGACGTTCATGTTTTCAAGTCCTCTTCGGTTGCAGTGGGGGGAGTTGGAGGGAGACTGCCCGAAACTTTGAGACTCGCATTATGGGGTCAGACGAATGCATCAGTTTAAATGAAACTTGGAATGTAGAGAGAGCATATACCCTAGATGACATATTTTAGGGTCCGAACCGAATCCGACAACGGGGGGGGGGGGGTGTACCGGAAATTCCCAAAAATGCTCAGATTCGAGTGAACATTGATAGACGATATAAAAGAAGATGCTTTAGATGATCAGTTTTTTAGTCCGAACCAGATTCGCCCCCGGTACGAGGAGATGGAGAGAGTACCGGAAATAGTGTAGCACGTCTAGGGATCAAAGGAGTGGATTTATCTCTGGATTTATCTGTGGATTTATTGGGTTGAAACTTGGAAGTTTGAAGAGTCATGCGCATTTGCTACGGATAATCCGAAACGATGCCGGAACTGCTTAGAATTGAGTGAAACTATATATCCTATTTCTATTTCCGAACCGCATTTTTGCATTGCGGGTGTATGTTGGGACGTTCTCATCTACTTCCTTGTACGCCTACTCGTAACAAGTGCCATATGAGCTCGTAGCTCTTGTTTACGGAAGAAAGCTATCAAGTCGAAGGATTCTATTACAGAAGCTGTCTTTTCGCCCTAGTAGCAGAATCCTCGAATTTTTCCGCTTGTTGTTATTAATTGTCCTATATTCAACCCCCACCCCTCCCTCACTACGTGGACTCGGTAATTTGGATCCACGTTCCTGAATTTTCACTTCCATGTATGTTTCGGAGTAATCTAACATCTGACCAGTCCTTGAATCGACCTGAAGGTTAGGAGCACAAATCCGTAGCCTATTGACAATTTTAGTAGCCAAGGCTCTTCGAATACTTTTTTCTCTTATTGTCATGTTTCAAGCTACTAGGCTACTCCCCCCCGTCTCTATCTGTAATTTCTTAATGCTATACCGTAACCTATTCTTTTAAGTGCTTACATAATTTCAAATCAAATTGTATCGGTTCATCTTTGTTTTACATTCTAAGATATGTTTCAATGAAAGATAGCCAAAATTTGTGTTTCGATTTTTTAGTTTACAAGACTGCCCAATTGTACCAGCTGCAAACTTCTGAAGTACCTCGAAAGTTTTTGCTTCCACGGATTCCTATAATGGCTTCTCAGCGAAAACTTAGGAATGGACGTAATCATACCCTCCTCCCTCCTTCCCCTGCTTAATACGAAAGAGCATTACAGATCAATGCTGATAACCAGAGAATTACAAGATTATTATAACGTCTGTCAAGGTGGAACGGACGTAGGTCATGGTCTATAGAAAGTTTAGAATGGTACTTAGTTCATTTCATTCACACTTTCGTGGTTTCGTGGATCAAAATAATATTGCGTTATTTGAAGTATGTTGAGGATTTGTTTTTATGGCACTTGAGCATACTCAAGTGCCATATAGCGATGGTAATTTCTGTCGGTCTGTCTGTCTGTCGTTCTGTCGTTCTGTCGTTCTGTCGTTCTGTCGGTCTGTCCAGGTTTTGCTAGTTTGGGCACTTCCACACAAGCTAGGACGATGAAACTTCACAGGCATATCAGGGACCCGACCAGATCAACTTACAAATAATCACTTCCCCAATCCAACTTTCCCCGGATCCGGGAGTCCGGAAACTATAAAGTAAAAAGGGAGCAAAAAGTAAAACGGGAGCAAAACAAAACGCTGGCCGACGGCGGGATCGAACCAGGAACCTTTGGGTTAGCAGTCTAGTGTTCTACCACTGAGCTATGCGACTATGTATCTGAAAGCGAATGCGAGAATAGGTGTGGTTTAAAGATGGTCAGTCCAAGTCAAACAAATCTAGTGAAACGTTTGGCAGGAATATCAGCGAACCGACCAGATTAACTTGGATATAATCATATTCCGGATCCGAAACTTGACATATGTCAAGAACAATTGCCGATAACTGGGGGGGGGGGGGGGGGCTGGGGGCTGGAGGGGGGGGGGGGCACCCAGAACCTCGTGAAACGCTTCCACATAAGCTAGAACGATGAAACTTGGCAGGCGTGTTGGGAAACCGACCAGATTAACTTGGAAATAATCACTTCCCCGATCCGGCCATCTTGGGGGCAGTGGAGGGATGGGAAATCCGGAAAGTAGTAGCATGCCTAACTTTTGAACGGGTAATCAGATATGCCTGAAACTTGACATATGTCAAGAACAAGTGCTTCAGAAGCTCAATTTCAAATCCGGACCAGATCCGATAACTGGGGGGGGGGGCTGGAGGGGACACCGGAAATCTCATGAAACGCTTCCACATAAGCTAGGACAATGAAATTTGGCAGGCATATAAGGGAACCGACCAGAAGAACTTGGAAATAATCACTTTCCCCATCCGGTCATTGTGGGAGGAGTGGAGGGATGGGAATTCCGGAAACTAGTAGCATGCATAACTTTGGAACGGGTAATCAGACATGCAAGAAACTTGACATATGTCAAGAACAAGTGCTTCAGATGCTCAGTTTCAAATCCGGACCAGATCCGATCACTGGGGGGGGGAGCTGGAGGGGCAACCGGAAATCTGTTGAAACGCTTCCAAATAAGCTAGCACAATAAAACTTGACAGGCATGTGAGGAAACCAACCAGATTAACATGGAAATAATCGCTTCCCCGATCTTGCTATCGCGGGGGGTGGTGGAGGGAAGGGGAATCCGGAAACTAGAAACATGCATAACTCTGGAATGGATAATCGGACATGCATAAAACTTGACAATTGTGAAGAACAAGTGTCTCAGATATTCAGTTTCAAATCTGGACCAAATCCGAAGAGAGGGGGATTAGAGGGGGGAACCGGAAATGTCGTGAAATGCTTAGGGTCGATGGATCGGGATGTCACAGTAGAAGGGTTGGAAGGGGTTTTCCCGGATTTCCGGTGATCACGAGTTAGGGTACTTCGAGGGGTACTTCCACATGTACTAGGACCATGAAACTTGGCAGACATATTAGGTACTCTTCCACGTCAACTTGAAAATAGTTCTTTTCCCGATCCGATGATCATGGGGAGATTCTATTGACATGCATAACTTTGGAACAGGTGATCAGACGTACATGAAACTTGTCAAGTGTCAAGAACAAGTGACTCAGATGATCAATTTCAAGTCTGGAACGGATCTGATAACATCGGGAGGAGCTGAAGGCGGGGGGAGAAATCTCTTGAAGCGCTTAGAGTCGAGAGATCGGGATGGGACTTGGAGGGAAGAACAAGCATAAGCCACAGATACATTGTAGAGGCTTAACGGCCTGCCATTCAATTTGCAAATATATTATTATGATTATTAATATCATTGACAAAACAGGACCGATCGTGTCACAGTGGGGGGAGTTGGAGGGGGTTTTCCCTAATTCCGATGATCACGAGTTAGGGTACTTCCAGATGTGCTATGACCGTGAAACTTTGCAGGCATGTTAGGGACTCTATTAGATTGGCTTGAAAATATAGTCCCTCCCCCGATCCGATCATCGTTGGAAGAAGATACAGTTGTCAATGAGTGGTATAACCATTTCAGATCTACTAGATCAAGCCCATTTTCTGATGAAATGAATATCTGGAGAGAGATCCAGCCTTGAAAACTGCAAACCGTATCTGACAAACATGCTAACTGTTCTTACAAGTGCCATATGAGCTTTCAGCTCTTGTTATTGTTCACTAGCTCTAGTAGGGTATGATTTTCAGAATATCTACGGCCGCCCTCACGACGAAAAGTTGTACTATGACGCGTAAACTTTAAATCTCAAGACAAACGTCGCTTTCCAGTGACCAGTGATCAGAAACGCTGAAGGTGAGCTCATTGCGTGAACACTTATGTTTCGTAGATCATTTTCGTCAACCATGATACACAAGTACAAATCCATAGAGTACCACAAGTCTGACAGGAAAAGCCCACTATATGAAAATTAATTATTCGCGAATAGTGGAGAAACTAAGTAACGCATTTTCATGGGCTTGAAGTGAATAAGTGATGTGATAGGTAATTAGATTGTCCTACCTCACTAACCTCAGCCCTGTTTGGTTAAACTTTAACGGCCCTTATTAATGGTCGAAGGTCATTTAAACATGTCGTTAATCTTTCGTATAAAACTATTTTGGTAACGGCTATGTCTGGACGCGAGTGGTTGGGATTTTGTGACCTTCGTATGGAGACTGCACGTCTCAATAATCAGCTTCTAATGCATTTATGGATATCGCTCCATTGACTCCATTAGCCTACAGCCTCCTCAGGAACAGCCTTCGTCTGACAATTTCTACCCCCTACTAAAAATATAATTTACGACACAACGCAACCACACGATTTCACCCTCTCCTGACTCCCAAAAGGGTTTGGTCCGGGTGTCACGTTATACAATAATAATGTATCCCTCTATGTGTTCATTACTACGAATAACGAGGGCTTAGAAACCCCCCTCTAAACAAGCCCCCCATCGATGTTTCAATTGTGTAAGCAGCTGCGTGTTGGCGTCAAAGAAGATAATTGAAATGGTGTTTTGTTGGACGCTGTGTATACATTATGAGAAGGCACGACGGGTTGGGGGTGAAAATCTGTTTTTCCGTACGCCGGAAACCGACAATTAGTAGCGAAAATAAGAACGACACGTTTGGGAAAATAACAAGTTGGAGGGTTGGTCGAGGGGAGTGTTTCTTTGTAAAAAGACCACGGGGAGATCCTGGTCCAACCAAGAATACATAAGCCTTAGAAAATATCCAACTGGTTTAGCAGCGGTGCGATATTACCCAAATGTGTGGTTTTGTTTTGCAGTAATAATAATTTGTTTGTCACCCGCTTAGACAGCGGAGGGACACAAAATAAAGAAAAAACACGAAAGAAAATGCTAAATGGGAAAATAACAAATTGGAGGGTGGGTCGGGGGCAGGCCCATATCCAGGAATTTATTTCGGGGGGGAATTTATTGCCTGCTGGTCGGACAAAAAATTAAAAAAAAAAAGCATGGATCAGAGGGAAAAGCCTATACAAATGTTTATTTTTGTATGTTTCGGGGGGGGGGCTTGCGGGCGGGGGCTTGCGGCGCTTATTTTAGCTTGTTCCTGGTACAGTCGTTGGAAGCTAGGCTGATAATGACGAGACCTTCCATGCAAAAAATAGAATTGATCAGGTCATGTGACTCGTTGACATTTCCCCAAGACCTTGTCAGCAAAGCTTATTATCCCTATGGCTTCCCGGTACAAATAGTAATTATCGTATTAGAAAATAAACAGGAAGACTCAAAATACTTGTACGGTATTGTATGAATAATTCAGTCAGTGAAGGCGTATAACAGCTGGAGAAACAAGCCGTTGATTATGTTTTCTAACTGAAATTGGGATTAGGATTTCGACATTTTTCAAAACTTCCGAGTCAACAGCCGCTCGTTTCACGAGCACACATCCAATTATTAGATGTTGTTTCAAGGGCTTAATTGACCTTATACCAGTTCGGCGCTCCATGCAAATGAAGGACAACCTGGCGATCTCCACCAGTTTAAGCTGTGCCCGCAGAAAGCTGGTCGAGTGGTTAGTGGGCCGAACTCGTAAGCGAACGGTTGCTGGTTCGAGCCTCGGTGGTGCCTACCATTTGGTTCGGGGATGGGGTTTGTGTCACAAATAAGACAAGTGAAGGTCCACCCTGCATCAAAACTATTAAAGGACCCCTCTTGCTTTTAATTATTTTTATAGCCCCAGTTACGACGCACGTGGTCTGCTCACCTCCGAAATCTTCCTGTTTACGAAATCCGTGTGAATCACTTTATTTCAAATTTTCGCTTTTCTGTGTTAGCCGATATTTCCTTGGATTGCCAGAGAATATTTTTTTTCTCTCTCGAGACTAAGAGCGTGTTCCACCCTATTTACTGTAGTTACTGCGCATGATGTCACGAATTTTGACTTCTTGGCTTCAAGGCTGGAACGTAGTTTTCTATTTTCGCCAATATATCACGCCACGGGGTAATCCAGCCAATCACGTGACAGAGATCCGTAGTTATACCACGCTTACTACGCTCCCGAGCGTGGTAAGCAAATAGTTGCTGTTAGTTACAATTTTGAGAAGGTTGGAACGGTAAGCGTAATAACTTTTCGTAAGGTTTGAACGGAAACAGTAATTAATAGTTACTATTGTTGGAATGGTGGAAACACGCTCTAAGTCGCACAAATGGGACCAAGTCTGATTTGTCTTAACCGAGCATTTAACCACGGCGCGAAGCCCGGTCAGAGTCTGCTCGAGAGTCTGCTAACAACAAAATCGGTAATTCCACGGAGCTAGTATGGGTATTTTTGAAAAACAATATATTTTTAGTGGAGTGTTCCTTGGAACAGTCCACTATTGCGAGCGCTGTATCGGCTTTCGGTTTTCGGTTTTCACCGTAATTTGTGGAGCTCATAACTCGTGAACCAGTGCAAGTATCACGTTCAAACTTGGTACACGTGTGGGTATTGGGATCTAGTGCTGCCTTTTGGGGGAACCCCAACCCGGTTCAGGGGCAAATGGTCCCAGATTGCCGTAACTTGACCAAAACTGGACATAGGACGATGAAATTCCTTGGACGCGTAGATCCTGGGGCTGGGAAATTGCTTTAAAAGTTGCACCTCCCAGTTGCCCCTTTCATGGGCAGCTGGGCCCAGATTTGCCCAGGAGTAAAGTTCGTTACCCGTGACAGGAATCAACAGGTATCAAGTTGAAACTTGTTAGGATTGTGAGCATTGGGGTCTCTTTTTACTTTTACGGGTCCCAAACCCCAACCCCACTTGCAGGCCCGTGTCCAGAATTTTTTTTTTTGGGGGGGGGTCTTTTTTGGGGGGGGGTGCCTGCTGGTTGGACAAAAAAGCACAAAAAACACATAGACCAGAGGGAAAAGCCTATAAAAATCATTAATTTTGTATGTTTCGGGGGGGGGGGGGGGTCAACCCCCTCCCAGCCCCCTCTGGATACGGCCTTGCCCACTTGGTTCGGGGGCAATTGGGCCCAGCTTGCCCATTTTTTAATGTTTTTAACTTTTGACAATAACTGAAGATAAGGCGATCAAATTCCTTTGTGCTTTTGGATCATAGGGGTTGGGGAGGGTTGAACCACCCCCACCCTCCCCGTTCATGGGCAAGTGGGCCCAAATTGCCCATGAAAAGGTTTTTGATCCGTGACTGGAATCAAACTCTAAGCTGGTATACTTGAGGAAAAAAAAAGGTGTAAATACGCATTCTGATGGGTCCCCCCCCCCCTCCCGTTCATGGGCGGCTGGGCCCAGATTTCCCATGAGTTAAGTTCGTCTATGACAGGTCTCAAGTCCAACTCTTGTACATTTGGGGAGATATATCTATGGATGAGGATTTAGTCTGACAGGAACAAATAAGACGACGCGACGTACTTTAATGAACAGTTGGAAACTTGACTGTTTTGTCATATGACTGATGATATGCCGTTCTTAATCAATTGTGACAAGGGGGCAGTAGGCTGCTACGATTTGGTTTATTGCACTTGTTATTACCTTGCTAATGGAAAAGAGGTTTAAAGGGTCGGACTGGGTGGCTGACCATTCAGTGTTCAAACTAATGCTATTCGTGCAAGATTTTCGACATTTCTTTGGATGTATACTGGTGGTTTGTTTACATTTAAAGCTTTTAAAGTGGTATGACTACAAATTAGGTTATTTCAATACTTGTTTGGTTATTGGGGACGAGAAATCTCTTGGTTCTAAAGCTGTTTGTATATAAAATGTTATAAACTTTTTACTTTTACACTCCGCGTCTGAGTGCTTGCGCACTTGTTGGACCATGTAGCCTATCGTGTAAAAGCCATTCCTAGTAAGAACTCTGCTTTATAGGGTTACGAGAGATAATCAAACAGATCTGTCTTGTTTGTTTAGTTTTATTAATGCTTATAGTCTCGGCTCTTAAATAAGATTTTGTTCCAAACTTCCGATTGAGACCCGCATATTCACAAAGGCTCAAACAAAGCTTTTACTGAAGGAACACTTGAGATATTATTGTCCACAACATGGCGGAAGTGGTCCTTTGTCTTTTTAGATATTTCGGCACGCGTTAGAAATCGGGAGTGAGGCTAGAGGGTCCTTAGTTTGTTTCTCTCTTTGAAGGTGATGTTGGCAGACAAAAACGAGGGGAGGTTTGTTTCAGGTGGGTAAGTGAGGGACTGTTCACTCTGAATTATTACTGTTTGTTGCTAGTCCGCTCCTCCATAATACCCGTACATGGAAGATTTCCACATATTGAGAATTTGTATAGTGCGTTACTTGTTGTTGTTGTCTGGTATTCTTGTAGTTGGATATATATCACTTTTATGGCATGTAGCGATCACAGTTTCTGTCCGTTCATCTGTCTTTCGGTCGGGGTGTGAACGGATCTTAATAGGAACTTGATTTTTGGAAAGACGGTGTATCTCACACGACCCGCTTCAAATCAAATTCAAATCGCTTCAAATCAGGACCGAATCTGGCGAAATTGGGAGGAGTGGAGGGATGGGGAGTCCGGAACCTAGTGGTATGCATAACTTTCGAACGGGTGATCAGATTTGAATGAAACTTGACAAGTGGAACAAGACCAAAGGTTTCGATGAGATCCCAAAGGGGCTTGTCGATCTTGTCTTGCAGATGGTCAGTCTTTACCGAATCCGTACACATTTGACATCATTCTAACAGATGACTGAAAAACAGCCGCTAATTAATACTTTCGAGATAAACGCATATCAGACAATCAGGCTCATTCGAAAACGTCGTGTTTTGGTTAGATTCCGACAGGACTATCCATCCGAGGCAAGAAGAAATAGTAGTGTCATTCGATGTACCGTCATGTCTCCTTAGCGGCGTTCGATATACCGTCGTATCCATGTAGTGTCGTTTTCTTTTGTCCACGTAGTGACGGGGAAATTCATGTAGCGTCGGATTTTGTCCACTTACTGGCGTGTCTACGTAGGGGCGCGCACCCGATTCACCGTGTCTTTTTCGGGTACACCTTCCTCCTACAACTAAAGTTTATCGACATCAGAATTTTATTTTCTTCTTCGAATTAACCGGAAATCTCGATACGCTTAGAGTCGAGGGAGCGGGATGGTACTTTGTGGACTGACAGAACCAGATCGCCTCCGGGCTTTGTGGGGAAGTTGGACGGGGTTCTGGATTTTCGGTGGTCGCAAGTTAGGATACTTCCAGGTGTGCTAAGGACAATGGAACTGTGTAGGCATATTAATGACCTGACCAAATAGATTAGACCATTGCCCTTGGGAAACCGTTCCTGGACTCGACCATTTTTGGGGGTGTTGAGCGAAGGGGAATCCGGAATTTACCAGAGTTCTGTAAGTTTCGAACGGGTGGTCCGATTCGAGTGAAACTTTATGAGTGATAAGAACTGATGACTTAGATATGCAAAACATGCGTCCGAACCACATCCGGCTATGGCTGGGGGATTTGTAGGGGGAGGGGGCCCTTTTGACGAGTCTAGGCGAGAACCCCCCTGGACAACCCCTCCCCCCCCCGCCAAAACCCCCCGGTACCAAAAACCCCCGGCGAAACCCCCCAGGTTGGACGGGGGGATTTCCTGGGGGGGGGGAGCGTTACACTGAGTGGCACGGGTTTGGATCTTTCACTTTTAACACCTCACTAACCACAGCTTCAGGTGAATGCGTGTGTTTAGTTCACTTCAGCAATTACTCTGTCACCATCAACCTTCACCTTCGCTTTACACTCCCCTCCCTTGTCTAAATTTGTTCTGCCTACGCTTAACACATTCAAAACTAAGAACACATCCAGCCAGCACTTTTTGCTTCACATATACATACCCGTTGTGCACGCAGAAGCTTATTCTTACACCTGTTACATTTGTATTAAATGTAAAGGATTGGGGGGGTTTTCGCCAGGGGGGGGTTGGTACCGGGGGGGGGGGGGGGTTGGTAGGGGTTTCTTGTAACCGGGTGTGTTTTGGTCCGGGGGGTTTTGGTACCGGGTTTTTTTTAGCCGGGGGAGTTTTCGCCGGGGGAGTTTTGGTACCCGGGTTTTTTTGCGGGGGGTTTTTGTCCGGGGGGGGGGGGTCACCGGTTTTTTTTTTGCCGGAATCCTCTATTGACATGCACAGAAACCAATCGAATGGACCGAATGCTATGCAAGTTGGACCAGTACCAAGTTTTTGCGGCGAGCTTATGGCAGAACAGAAAACTTCTCCTTGGTTTGCAACTTTGATACTAATTGATACACTCCACCACCATTTAAATGTTGTGCAATGCCCATGTTCCTCAGGCTGTAGTAACGTTCACATGTAGGCTAGCCTACAATCTCTTCTTACACTATGGTTTAAGGTTTAACCTTGAAAAAGCTTCTAGAACAATATATCATGATATATGGCCTTCTTGCTGCTAGCCACAGCGTGTTGGCATTTTAGTTACTATTGGCCTATAATTTGGGCCTCTTCTTTCCTTCAATGCATCAGTGAACTTGTCCAAGACTCTTACGCTGCTAGCCACAGCGTGTTGGCATTTTAGTTACTAGTGGCCTATATAATAAATAAACAAATGATGGTTTAGTCCGTAATATCTTTAAATACATAAAAATAGCTTTGGATATGTCAATACAAATAAAGACACTTCAGGCACTATCAACCAACTCGACAGGTCAATTTTAATTATCTGATAACATTAAAATTTCATAAATAAACTCCATAATAAACAAAAGTCAGGTCAAAGTTACATACCGTATCTCGTATAAAGTTTCTAAATGAAACAATCAAGTTTGTAAATAAACTACATCAATAAACAAAAACAAGTCAAACTTGCATACCGCAGCTAGGAACAGTTGAACTGTTTAATAAAGTATGGTACAGAAGACTTTAGGTAACGCTCGGATGAGTGTATTGGAGGAGGAATTAGTTGCTTCTTCTGATTACTTGTGAGATTTTCGGTCATTCTTGTGTTTCGGCAACTTCTTTTTTTCGGAGAACTCGGGCAAAATGTCACGATGTAATTCGGACGCTAGTATTTTTGTGCCAAATCTCATGGTAAGCATAGATAATGTGGGCTTCTTCTTTCCTTCAAGCATCAGTGAGCTTGTCCAGAACTCTTACCTAGGGGTCTTTCCAGTGCCATTGTCTGACATATGTGTCGCAAAACTCATATGATTCTAGTTTGTTTTGTTTTTTCGACTCCTTTACCAATGTAGCTTGTTGACTCCGGTTAGCACGCCAGCATTCGCGATTGAATTTGAATTTTCCTGAAATTCAAAAAATAATCTTGTCGCCAAATCCTTTCGAATACTCCTTGAGCGCAAACTGACTGGGAAACATATTTTCAAACAAAAGATAAAATGGATACGTCAGCTAGGATGCTTTGCGGCGAAATTTCGGCCCTTCTTGGCAAGGGTTCTCGCCAGACTGACATGTCCGTTGTATGCATTTCTTGAAGATATACCTAAGATTCAAGCTATTTGTTTGCATCCCCATAACTTTTGCTTCCGGTTGCCACTCCAGGTCTGGCTTGGAATTAAGCAATGTTTCCCAAGAAAACCAGAAACTCTCCTTACTGATTCAACTTGTAGACTCCGCCAGCATTCGGGAATTCAATTTGGCCCTTAATTGCAATAGACTCGAAATTCAAGAAAACGATCTTGTCGCCAAACTCTATGGTTAAACTTATTTTTTGGCTCGACCTTTGCTTCCGGTTGCCGCTTCAAGTCTGGCTTGGAATTAAACTTCATTTACGGAACGAACCAGAAACATTTCTTTACTAATACAATTTGTAGACTCCGGTTAACACGCCAGGATTCGCTGATTGAATTGTGTCCTTCATTGAAGTTGTCTTGGCTCGAAATTCAAGAAAATGAACTTGTCAGTAAAGACTATGATTCCAGTTATTTCCCGGCTCAGCGCTTGTTTCCGTCGGCACCTGCATTTCTAGTTTAGACTTAAAATTTACTTTGAAATAAACCAGAAACCCCATTTACGAAGTACAACTTGTTGACTTGTTGACCGGGTAGCACGTCAGCATTTGCGGATTGAATTTGATCCTTCGTTGCAATTGTCTTGTCGCAAAATCTGGTCAGCGAATCCGATGATTGGATTCAATTCGTTCCTCCATTTTCCATTATCCCGAAATTGTAGCAAATGATTTTGTCGCCAAATCCTATGATTCGAGTTATTTTTTGGCTCAACTTTTGCTTCCGATTGCCACTCCAAGTCTGGTTTGGAATTAAACGTTATTTCCCAAACAGAATAGAAACACTCCTTTAGTAATTCAACTTGTAGACACCAATTAACACACGCGCATTCGCGGATTGGATTTGGTCCTTTGTTGCAATTGTATTTTCCTGAAACTCAAGAAGATGATCTTGGCTGAGAAGGTTTCCAAACTGACCCCAATCTACTGTAACACTATGGGCTACAGTAGAAGCTTTGTGCCGAGCTTCGTAAAGCAATACAATGATCTTTAGCGTTTATCTGCCTTGTTAATTTTTGTTCTTTTAAATTATTTGCCTAGTTAATTTTTGTTCTTTTAAATTATCTGTTGATAAATTAATTTATCTTTATTTATGACTACAAAAACAATGTATTTGGGGCTCTGCCCACGAGAGATATGTTTTGCTTTATTATTGAATAAATTTAATTGAAATTGAATTGTTGCCAAATTCTTATTTCTTCGGTTATTTCTTGCTCAGCTTTTGCTTCCGGTTGTCACCCCAAATCTGGGTTGGAATTAGACTTTATTCCTAAAACAAAATAGAAACGCTCCTACGCATCTTCGTTGGTATTGACTCCGGCTAACACACCAGCATTCGCGCGCTGAGTTTGGTCCTTTCAGAGGAAACTATCTTGTCGCCCGAATCGTATGATTCATTTTCTAGCTCAACGTTTGTTTCCGGTTGTCACTCCAAGTCTGCTTGGAATTAAACTTTATTCCCGAAAAAGAATAGAAGCACTCCTGGACATTTCCAACGGTGGCGTTACGCCATTCCAATTGCTTCAATTGGTATGTCGGCCGGTTGTTTAATTCCCCTGTAAAAGGGAAGTATCAATTAAGCATAACAAAAGCCATAGACAACGGAGTCATTCCTCTAACGCTTTTATGGGATAAAGTTTTATGATTGGGTAAATTGGAACTTCCGATAGGGCACAGCAGGGATATTAGTCACATGGTTGATAGATGGCAAGATTGGCGTACACAACACGTTCCCCAATGTGATTAATGGTATGGTTTTGAATGGAGGAACGGAATGGTTCAATATTGACGAGTATGCGCGAATTGTGCAATAATTCAATGTACAATATTGTGAAATAAATAATGACCAAGTCCGAAACACGCAGGTGAACCTCGGGAAGAACGAGAAACGTCACCCAAACGAATCCTCAAAATCAATTCAAAACATGTGGTGAACCAATCAAAAACGTTCTGTTCGGACTTCGGACAGCTGCGGCGACGTATCTGGCTCTGGCTAGGCACACGGCGATTCTTCATTGGCACGAAGAGTTAGTCATCAAGAGTACTTCCGAACCTTTGACAACACGACCTGATCCCACGGCCGTATCTAGGGTGTGAGGGGGTCCCCTCAATAACCGTATCCAAGCAACGGATAAAAGCTAAGATGCTTTGGCAGCGATATTTCGGCCCTTCTTGGCAAAGGTCATCGTCAGGCTGTCGAACGACAGGGACAACGTTGACAGGTTCGTTTTGTTCTTAACACAAACAGCCAATTTTGGAGGGAGCAGGCTCGATGGCCAAATGGCAGACAGATAGACATAAACTCAATAGAAAGTTAACCTAAAAGAAATATAATTACCAATCCAGGTCTGCAAGCCACAAAATGTTGTCACAACGGATGATTTTTTTTTTCAGGGTGTTTGTTAGAAGGTGCAAGTTTTATTTTGCTATGACAGTTTCTTGAGAGGGTGTAGCGTCTGGGCATGCTGGGGTCCTGGGGTATGTTTGATTTGAAATCTGATGGACGAAACGCATAATAGGATGAAATCGTCTTTGCGACGGCTCGCCCTTTACAACCCTAACTCATGATGGTGTTGGAGCCGCCAGGGGCGTCACGACTGGGCGGGGGGAGGCCCCCCAATGCTGTCGGCCAATCGGCAAAAAAAAATAACCGAGTCGGCGTGAAGCGCCGCGATTTTTCGTCAAAACAGTTTATTTTTTTCATGAAAACGGTCGGTTTTTCGTCAAAATAGACAATTTTTTTTAAAATCAGTTAATTTTTCTGAAAATCAGTCATTTTTGTGGAAATGTAATTTTTGTTGTTGAAAACAGTCGTTTTTACTGCAGAAAACAGTCGTTTTTTTCTGCAGAAAAAGTTGGTAAAAATTACCAGCCAGTCGGTAAATGCCTCGTCCCCCCAAAAAAAACATTTTGGCTAGTAACGCCTCTGGCCGAGCCGCACGTTTACTGATTCTTCCAAAACTACGAATTAGTTATACTTTTTCCGTAGCTAGTCTCTCTCTTTTTCAAATTGATTATGGCCCGAGTCGGGGAAAATTCAGACGTTAGATAACGTCGTGCTGAAAAGGCCTGACAGTTTGACCGGAACCCGTCAGAAAATCTGAAATATGTGTGGCGTGATAAATAACTAGACCCATAGATCACCTTGTAGGTAACGAAAGGCTACAGCCAGTAAAAAATGCTTACCATATTGTTTTCCATTTTAATGTAAAATGAAATACTTTCAATTGCCAATTAGTCAGCTGTGATTTTAATTAAGCGAAGTTTTGGCCCTTCTTGGCGATGATCATATTCAGGTCGTAGCTAGGAATGTGAACCTACGAATAAATGAATGAATACTGGGGGGATTCATTTTGGGTAGTTAATTGTTATAAACTAATGGAGTAGGACTTGCTCAAGCGTAACTGAAACCTTTGGCCTTGTTATCAGAGTTGCCACATCAGAAAAACTTAGAGAGTGACTTTTGGTTCAAAACAGAGAGCGAATTGAGAGTGCAATTTTATTTCATGAAAAAACTGAAATAGTTTTGGTCGGAACCATTGCTTTAAAAATGACAGATCTTAATTTTATCTTCGTGAAAAAACATGAGATAGTCACTTCAACATTGCTTTAAAAATGACACATCCGGATGTTTTCTAAAATAGAGTGAATTTTTTGTATACGGAGGACAGACCTGTATCCAGGAATTTATTTGGGGGGGGGGGGGTGCCTTTCGGGTTTTTTTTCGCCTCTTGGTCGCACAAAAAATTAAAAAAAAACACACAGATCATAGGGAAAAGCCTATAAAAATAATTATTTTCGTATGTGGGGGGAGGGGGCTCCCCCCCCCCCGGATACGGCCTTGACGGAGGACAAGAGTGACATAAACAAAATAGAGTGACAATTCACACTATTGTGGGACATATGGCAACTTTGCTTGTTATTAAAGTACCAAGAACCTTCGTTTTGATAGCACATTGTCTGTACAGATCCGCTAACGACTAACCAAAGCCCACCACGTATCGAGGGGTTGCCCGCTCCCCGGCACCTGCCGTACACCCTTTTTTGGCACCGGCTGGCACCGACCGAAATCAGCAGTGCCATTAAATTAGCGAGGGGCTGTCCACTCCCTGGCACCCACTGAACACCCTTTCCCGGCACCGGCCAGAATCAGCGCTGCAGGCCATAACTTAGGCGATGCATCTCTCAAACGCTTCCAAACATGCTGATCTTCTAACACGTGGCAACCGGTGCCGGCTGGTCTACGCCGGTGCCGGCCCCGAGCACTTTCTGTACAGTAAAAAATGAAGTGGGCAACCCCTCGTAAATTAAGTGATTCATCTTTCAAACGCTTCTAAACATGCTTATTTTAATGTTCTAACACGTGGCAGCCCGTGCCCGGCCCGAGCCGGCCGGTACAGTAAATGGAGAGTGGTCAGCCCCTCGCCACTTATCGAAAGCTAGACGAACATCTTTGTTGGATATATGGTTACTCTTCTGGTTCGTTGTGAACCATTAAGTTTCGAGCGCATTCTGAACTGGTCTACCAGAGTTCAAATGGGATTACAATCGGACGACTTTATCAATAGATGGAAGCTTCAGCGAGCGGAATGAAGCTGTCGAGCTTGGCAAATCTCACTTCCCAAGTCCGTGTATAACCAAGGGGCTACCCACTCACCCGTACCGACTGAAATAATCGGTGCCGGTACCGGTACCGTCCATAAATAAGGCGATTCTTCTTTCAAATACTTTTTAACATGCTTATTTTATTGTTTTACACGCTGCAACCGGTGCCGGCACCAATGGCCACCGGGAATGGAGAGTGGACAGCCGCTCGTGTATAGCGGATACCGGTGCCGGAGATTAATGACATCAGGCCCGTATCCAGGAATTTATTTCCGGGTGGGGGGGTTATTGCCTGCTGGTCGGACAAAAAAGTACAAAAAACACATAGGTCAGAGGGAAAAGCCTATAAAAATCATTATTTTTGTATTTTTCGGGGGGGGGGGGGAACCCCCCCCCCCCTGGATACGGCCTTGAGTGACATATTTGCATGCGGTTGAGAATCCCGAAAGCTTTATTCTCAATGACCGGCAGAAGCTGGCAGCCAGGCAAAAGTAAAAAAATCTTCTTCTCTTATTTCCCCATGTTGACCATTTTCCAGCTAGATTCGTACAACGAATTCACTCACAGCTTACCGCAGTTGGCATATTTCCACGCAGACGATCGTATCGAAAGCTTTACGAACATCTTCAATGAGCCGCTGCTCTTACGGTCTGTTGCGCAAGAAACACCTTTGTCCCTGATAACGTCTATATCTCATAATAGCTCCTCAAATCAGATAGCTAACCTACCCAGCAGATGTGCTTTTGGGGTCGCCTTGTGTGTGTGAAACTGTCGGTGGACACTTTCCCTCGTTTGATAAGCTAATCCCCCAAGTTTACACAAATCATGGGGGGATGATACGGATTAAATTTACCGTAATCTCTTTTACAAAACCATCCCTGTGTCGGCCTTATAATAGAATGGAGCGCAGCTGTATGTTTGTGTATACATAGACGTGACAGGTTTTCACAGCCCGCTGGATTTGAATAGAGCTTGGCTCCACCTTCTTCTCTAAATTATGGGCGGGAAGATTCGAAGTTCGATGTGGTTATTGGTTGTTGTTGGTTCCGCGAAGCGTGTAAGTGCGCGCGGCGCCATTTGCTCCGTAAATGGTGTGCCATGTTTTGCAACAACCATTATAAGCTGTATGATAACAGTTCTGCATCAGTGTCCCGACAAAGAGCTGGTGTTACAGTTTTGTTCTCGAGTTCGATGGAATCGGACGGTTCCTCAAAGATGGCGAAGTTGACACCTTTCTCGATTGAAGCTTTGTTTCCTCAAGCTTCGACTAGCTCAAGCTTACCACTGGACTATACTAAAGCTGAGCTCAGTGATGCTGCTGAACCTGACGGCAGCTTGTTTGTCGAGTCGGACGAAGATTTCGATGATTCTCAAGTCAGTACCGACGATGAACTTGTTGATGTGCAAAGTGACA
The DNA here is from genome assembly GCA_023053575.1 of Branchinecta lynchi. Lineage (NCBI taxonomy): Eukaryota > Metazoa > Arthropoda > Branchiopoda > Anostraca > Branchinectidae > Branchinecta > Branchinecta lynchi. The sequence goes on from JAKZAP010000003.1 coordinate 25,343,476, forward strand.
AAGACAGTGATACAGTAAAAAGTCCGAGGACTATTACGGCTGAAAAGAAGGACGATAAAGACAGCAAATCGGAAGAGGCAAAAAAGAACGAAAAACCACCTTTTTCGTATAACGCACTAATCATGATGGCCATTCGTAGCAGTCCAGAGAAACGCCTAACATTAAACGGTATTTATGAGTTTATCATGAAGAACTTTCCGTACTACAAAGACAATAAACAGGGATGGCAGAACTCAATCCGTCACAATTTGTCCCTGAACAAGTGCTTTCTGAAAGTGCCCCGTCATTACGACGACCCAGGCAAAGGCAACTACTGGATGCTCGACCCATCCTCTGACGATGTCTTCATCGGTGGAACGACTGGTAAGCTGCGTCGTCGTACAACCGCAGCATCGCGAACGCGCCTTGCCGCACTGAAGCGGTCCTTCGGCTACCCTCCGTTTGGCACAGGCTTTTTCCCGTCACAGTCTTCGCCTTACCTGTCAAGCCCCGTCGGCTTGCCCCACCCATACATGCCTATGATGGGAGGCTCCCCTTTCATCCACCCATCCATGACTATGAACAATCACTTGCTGCCCAAGCTTCCTTTTGGCCAGAATCCCTCGGAGTTTGTGCTTGCAAATTTGCAGCCCAGCCTCAGTGCCTTACCCCGATTTCCGGTCTATCCGGAATTGCGGCCGGATTCCGAGCCGCATAGTTTCAGTGTTGAAAGACTCTTAAGCCAGTCACGATCCAGCTCTGTACCTAGAACATTACCTAGTGAGATGAGCATGAACCAGTCTACTTATGTGTTAAGTATTCTCCAAAGCTTACAAAGACAAAGAATGGCTGAATACCATGAAAAGTTGGAACAAATGTTTCCTAAAAGTGCATCCGCACCTTTATAATTTGATGTGTTTGCGCGAGATTTGATCCCTGTGATACTCAAAGTATTGAAAATTGCATTTGGCTTGGAAAGCTTGTTTATTGCTTGTACATAATGATTGTTCGGAAGCGTTATTAAAACTGTTACAACATTTCTTCATTTGTTCATATAGAGACATGCTACACCGTAGCAAGGAGTCATATTGCGTATTGCTCAGGCGTTCTAGATAAGATACGCTAGTACTCTGTAAAGAACTAAATTTGACACTATTGTGGGTTTAGCTTTTACAATGGAAAATAATAAAAAAAGATCATGATTGACATTGTACTCTGTCGGTATCGAACTGATTATTTATAACTTTTATAAGCACTACGTTGTGTTGTTCTTGTTTACGGAGACATTTCACCTTGTCTGACACTCACATAAACCTCACATAAACATTAGTTGCGTTTTGGAGATACCATCCTATCTGATACTACGATTACTGGAACTGTATTTTGTCGTATTTGCAGTAGCTACCGTGGTATCTGATTCTACGGTCGCTTTTCTATTTAGCGCATAGCTAGTGCCAAACTTTTCCCCCACCGATTTGACAAAAACCTCGGCTGTTGTTGGCAGGGGCGTCGCAAGGGGTGGAGGCTGCAGCCTCCCTCCCCCCAGATTCGGGCCTCTGGCCTAAAATCTCACCAAAATTGTTCGGTATTTTTTCGATGCCAGAACTGCTTAGTATATTTACCGGGATTCGGTAGTTATACAGAATCCCAAATAGGCTATCGGTACACATCTACTGTATATACTAATCGGGATTCCGTACAATTGTCAGGATTCAGTAGTTATCTCGGTGAGCATATTTAGTGAAATCATTTGGTAATTTTTCGATGCCAAAAATATTCGGTAGATTTATGGAGATTTGGTAGTTATTCTGAATCCCAAATAGGCTATCGGTACAAATCTGTACGGTATAATCATCGGGATCGGCAATTTTACTGAAATTATTTTGTAATTTGTTTGATGCCAGAACTATTCGCTATATTGACGTTGATTCGGTAGTTACACAGAATCACGAATAGGCTATGGGTTCAAATTTATTCGGTATCGGATTCGGTCTAATTTTCGGGATTGGGCAGTTACCAAGCATCCCAACACTTCTTTCAGTTGTGACGAAATTATACCGAGTACTCGGCAGCTTTTCAATACCAAAAAATTACCGGGGTTCGGTAGTTATATAGAATCCCGAATCGACTATAGTATCGGTCTAAATTTACTCGGTATAGTAACTGGGATTCGGTAATTTATTCGTATGATTGCCGAGATTCGAAGAGGTCGAGTGAAGCACTGGTCGCAGACAAAAGGACCGATATATGATTTCGTGGGTAGTCCATACTTTTATTTTGAATCCCCAAAAACACGCTCTTATCATAAATGTTTCGAAAATTCTGCCTCCGTCGCTGTTCGTAAAATTCTCTATTTTGTGGAAGCGCGCGTCATTTAGCTGGGGTTTTAAGCCAGTTTTAGGATTGGGATTTGGGAAAGATTAAAAGCTAGGATCTGCATGGAAAAAAAGTATAAGTTTGCAAAAAAATTCTCGCATGCGGCGCTCACTTTATGTGAGCATGGGTAATGTTGACTAGCCTTCAATATCTGCTGCTGCCGGGAGGTCGCTCCATCTGATCTCTGGTAATTTTGAGGATCTCGGTGTTTCATCCACAATAGAAGATACAATTTATATGAGAAGCAGTTAAATTTTAGCCTACAGAAAAAAAAGAATAAATTGGATTTATTTTGTATTATTAAATGTTCTGTATCACTTTAAGCTTTCCTGAGTTAAATGTTCTTGAGTGGATGACCCTTAAGAAGGTCATAACAGAAATAACCGTGGCACCCTTTGTGACATTTAACACAAGAACGCGCGTCTATGAGCGTGCTCCCCCCTTCTGATAGTAGTAACTATTAATTACTAATTCCGTTCCAACCTCACGAAAAGTTACTATGCTGACCATTCCAGCCGTATTGAAATAGTAACTATTTGGTTGCTATGACCGGAAGCGTAGTAAGCGTGGTAACTACGAACCTCTGTAACGTGATTGGCCGGATTACCCGGTGGAGCTGTCGTGGAGTGATATTTTACGAAAAATTTAAAAATGTGTTCCACCCTTGACTCCAAGAAACCAAAATTCTTGACGTCATGCGTCGTAACTACGGCAAGTAGGGTGGAACACGCTCTATATGTTGAATGTTCTGAAACTTCTTACACCAGTTGGAAAATAGCAAGCTAGAAATTGTCTTCACTTCTTCTTCCTCTTTGATGGAACGTTGTCCTACTTGGTTATACAGGCTGCGCTTCTTGCGTGAAAGCCTGTGAGAGGTTGCATGTGTAACCGCATGAATGTTGAAATTAAATGATACAATGAAGAAAAGCTTTTGAAATTTTGATTTCTGTACATCGACGTTTCACTTCGTAGAATCGAGCGTGACATATTAGCCTGCAAAGAGTCTGGTCCGTGCTCGTTTGACAGAAATAACCCATCAACTGACCTCGTTACGACGCTGTTGGTGCTAGGTGATATTCGATATTGATAACTACATATCGGACCAAATGTCGATATCGAAACGTAAATATCGATATCAAAAATGGCATTTGCATATTTACAGTTATCGTAAATAATCCAACATAAGTTACATTTATATATCTGAAATTGGAGCAAAATAGTTTTCGTAATTCAATTTTCATTTATTCCAAGTCTGAGATGTTGCAGGATACGTTTTTACGACAACTTGGTTCTTAAATTTTGGGAAACAAGACGTATACTAAAGTGGTATACTAAAAATGGTACCGAAATATTGAAAAATCCTAAAATTTCCCAACACTAAACGCTGTTTCGAAATGAAGCTCTGTCTCAAATAATGATGCTCGACCGTGGTCTTTGCAGGCTACTATGTCACGCTCAATTCTGCGTAGTGAAATATCGTATCTCTTCCATCGAAGCAATTTTATTTTTATTTATCTTCGTTACATTATTCTAATTTCTAAATTCAAGTGATTAGGCTACATATGTAAGTTATAACACCTGTCCGGTTCCGCCGCCACATGCTTTAACACTTCCTTTTCTTGACAAAACAGAGAATTGTATTAAAATTCAGGCCTCTGCGAGAAAAACGCAACTGCTTGCCGGCGAAACGTCCCCATGAAAAAAGGACTTCATACAAAACGTCCCCATGGGGAAAAGTCCCGGGCTACATAGACCAAGAACAAAAAGATCTTATCAGTTTTTTGTGATGAACATTCTTTCAAACTGATTAATTTGACCATAGTATGGGACAGGCCCGTATCCAGGAATTTATTTCTGGGGGGGGGTGCGTTGCAGGGGGGGTTTGCCTGCTGGTCGGACAAAAAAACACATAGATCAGAGGGAAAAGCCTATAAAAATCGTTAGTTTTGTATGTTTCGGGGGGGGGGGATCAACCCCCTAACCCCCCCCCTGGATACGGCCTTGGTATGGGAATAAGAGATTTAGTGAAGTAGCGAACTGCACTGGAGTAAGAATTTAAAGAGAGCGCTCAGAGAGGAGGCTTAGCACGCTAGGGTTCGAAATGCTACCTATAAACAGATCTTAACCTACAACAAATATTCACTAGTTATAGTGATCTGAAAGACAGAAAACTGAAAGACTACAGTAAGTGTTCCTGTATACTTTGAGGAAACGGTAGATATCTTGGGAAACCTGTCCCTAGCTCTTTTCTGCATAATGAACGAGATAATAGTTGCGTTTTTTGTCTCTGTTCTGTTCGCTGTTTTCTCTCTGTTTCATATTTTTCCCGTTTTTGGCAAAACACGGAACACGCTGTTTCTCATTTTTCCTGTTTTTGTACGCTGTTCCGTGTTCTCTGTTCCGCTGTCTGTATTGCAAAACACGGAACTTGCTCTCCTAGCATGTTTTATCACTGTTCAGGTAGAAAATTGCAGATAGATTCACAGATAGAAAATTTTGAATTGCAGAAATTTGGAGGATAGCTGGATCCTAAACTATATTCGTTTTGGTATAGGACGTTTTGGTATTAGACATGCTCTGGATCCTAAATTTGTGTTTTCGTCAGAACAGCGACAAAACACGGAAAAGCCTAAGCAAAACACCGTTTTTTACCCAAACCAGAAATCTGTGAACACGGAACAGGAACCAGAGACACAAGACGCAACTAATGAACTACTTCATAATTGTCCTATCTCTTATCACGTTCCTGAAGACCAAGGCGAAGTATCTGCATGGGGACGTTTCGCCATGGGAAGGTTTTGCCATGGAGATATTTCGCCATGGGGATGTTTCGACATGGGGATGTTGTGCCACGGGACTTTTCGTCGGTAAGCCAACGCGACACAGTCGATCTAACACAAGTCTATATCCATTGCAGTAAATCTCATTTTGTCGTTTTTCATCGACCGTTGCTGGATTTGTGCTACTGGCTATAGACATTGAGGGGTGGGAGTCAACAATATGTATGCGAACCTGTAGTCAACTTTAGAATAAAGTTTCATTTTTACCAAATTTTCGATTTTGGCCTGATTCCGCGCGAGCAACTCGTCCGGCAAGAAAATCAGACGGACGGACGGACAAACTTTACGATGTAATAGATATCCAGTCACTGACGTTGTGGGATCCCCAAAATGACGAAAATGAAATGAGACTTTTCCTGTAACGACCCATCGATCGTTTCTTTCTCAGACATCTGCATTGTAGTTCTGGAAAAAGTAACATTTATTAACTATATAGGCTATTTATTTAATTATTGCTGCTTAAACTATTATTATTTGGGACCACAAATTTCACAAAACAAGTGTGGTGATTTTTCTATGACTGAAGTACAACCTGACTCTTGTAAAAGGAATCTGTTTTTGTTCTTTTTCTACACAACACATGAATAAGTATTGGTGTTGAACTAATTTCAGTGTAACTACTAATTCATCCCTTTTCGAAACAGGATGCCGATCATTAAAACATCTTCAATTGGATAATTTCCATCTTAAATATTTCTTCAGCACAAACTGACTGCGAATCATATTTGACAGTGCAAAACGGAAACGTCAGCTGAATTTTATTAGAGCTATGTTTCGGCCCTTCTTGGCAAATGCCAGGAATTTTTCTACAGGTTTATTTTTCCAACTTGAGCAGCTTTGAGCCTGAAGAGAACCGTTGCCAAGAAGGGCCGAAATATAGCTCTAATAACATTCAGCTGACGTATCCACTGTCAAAGAAAATTTCCATCTGCAATACTGTCATTAATAAAAAATTGTAATTTAAAAATTATACCAGAGATTTAAAATGAAGCGGTCTGTCGTATCACTATCAGTCCCTTGTTAAATCAAGCCCTACATAATTTGCTGATGTACATCAGGTGTGGATTTAGAATACTGACTAAACTATTTAATTTTGTTCAAGAATACCGACACTTGACTTTCAACTAGTTGAGCTGAAAGTCTGTGGCATCTGTTTCGACCGAAGTGACCCCTGACTTGTTAGTTTATTTGTTCATTAACAGAAAAGGTGGTCAAGCTAAAGCTTCATCTGTTACAACACACTTGGATACTTCATAAAAAACCCAACTTAAGAACATCACTAGAAATTACTTTTTATCCTCCTTATCGTTAAGCTACCTTGTTATCTTTTTAACAGATCTGTTTGGCGAGACGACCATTCAAACTACAGCAGACTTGGCTCTTTTCTTTTTATAAAACGTTCCACAATTGGCACGCGTTGTAAAGAGACGCTGGTCGATTTTCCTATTCATTTTCAGCGGGTATGTAGCTATAGATGATATGTTGGAATCGTTATTTAAAGCACAACTCATGCTCATGCCTCATGCATTTAGAATAACCCGATTATAATAATTCAGTCACACATTTAGAGACCAAGATAGTCGAATGCAAAAGTAACAAGGTGAAAGGTTTCGATGGGATCCTGAAAATGTAATATTTGATCCAGTCAATTGGGTCTTGTATCCCGGTCTTTGTCAGACTCCTTAAAAATTTGTACTATTAAAATTTAAAAACAGATTAAGGCCAATGGCTAATCACCTGAGAAAACCATTTCCAGATATGGATTCAGCATTGTGTTTTTACCCTTATGTCATATCTACTTTGACGAAATTGATCAAAACTTCCTACCTTGCTTCTTCCAAATTTCCGGTTTCGGCCCGATTCTGGGCAAACTACTTATCCGGCAAAAAACTAAAGCTAAAAAACGAATCCAGCAGGTCTCCTTACCCCTAAACCGAACATCCGATCAGCTTCAAATAATACCTTTACTTTTAACAAATTTTCCAGTTTGGGCCCTATTCCGGGCTAACTATTCCGAAAAAATATTGTTCTTAAAAAATGTTCAGAACGTCTTCTTGTTAAGCTCTTCTTGTTAGCTGTTAAGAAACATTTGATTCACCCTTAACTTGACCCCCTTCTGCCTAAAAAATGATCCATGCACTACTCCAATATTAGAACTCTTCAGATTTTTTTAATAAAAATCCCACTTAATCACTGAGTACGAAAAAAAGATAGTCTTGGAAACGTCAAGTTCAACATTGTTAAGTAAGGTGAGGTAATATTAAGGTAAGGTAATACTGTCTTTTCGAAAGAAAAAAACAACTACTTAACCTTGAGTATAAAAAAATAATCTTGGAAACGCCAAGTTCAATATAAGTGTTGTCCGAAGTTTTGATGCTTGATGCCCAACTCCCCTCACCTTATCCAAAAGCGATCGTGAATGAATTGGGCCGTTGGCGGCTCCCCACCTGGCCTTCATACAGCCGACCAGGAATGCTAGGAGCAGACAGCTTGACGCCCTTCGATGGTGTCGAAAAGATGGATAACCTTAATCTGACCACTTAGTGCGTGGATCCTTATCAGGGGTTGATTAAGATTTCATTGCTTCATCCAACCTTCCAGCTCTGCTGGATTCAACTATGTCCGATTTATTACATGCTGAATGAGGTATTATAGCTGTCGATTACTGCCCAAGAGGGTAGTGGCTCGTGGACGTCATAGGGTAGTCCGAAAACATTATGATAATGGTCAGCTAAAGGCACTGATTTGATCAGAAAGTTTTATAAATTGACTAGTAGGGCCGAAATAAAATCACAGCTGATTTCTTTTAGACTAATATTATTTCACGTAACTAAACATAGCCAATTATGTTGTTAAACTTCTAAACATGTTTCTTTTTTATTTTATAAGCCTGTAGAACTATTCCGTTCTTGCGATACAAGCAAGGATCTGCGTTCTTGAGGAAATCCGATAGTTTCAACTCTAAAATGTCCCGTCCCGTTGTCGAACTCTAAAAAGTCCCATTAAGTTATCAAATAAGTGCAGAATCCCCTAAAAGAAGGATGGCCATGGTTTCCTTTTACTTAGCTTTTTAACCCATCATCTAGGCTGAAATTGGGGTTCCTGGGTTTTCAGTATTGAATGAACGAAATGATTTATTCCGCGAAAATGACGAGACAAGAGAAGGAAAAAACTACAAAGGTTATTCATTTACGCTACCTATCGACGTTTTCTGATCTTAGGACACATAATCCGTAACACTCGAAATCAGAACAGATTACAGATGCAATTAAATACAAATCCTTATTCGATTCAGTAGCGTTTCCAACCGTTCTTCATCCTCTATCAATGCTGAATTGGAAAAGGGCAAATTGACGAATTCAGTAATCAAATTTCGAAGTTTTCTCATCCTAGGGCACAAGGCCGTATCGGGGGGGGGGGGGTAGGGGGTTGGACCTCCCCCCCGAAACATACAAAAGTAACCCTTTGGATAGGCTTTTCTCTGTGATCTATGTCTTTTTTGTACTTTTTTGTCCGACCTGCAGGCAACCCCCCCCCCCCCCCGAAATAAATTCCTGGATACGGGCCTGCTAGGGCACAAAATCTGTAACACTCAAGACAGGAAAGATTACACATACAAATAAAAAAAAAATCTTATTTGATTCAAATAGTGTTTCCAATCGTACTTTAAACCGCTAGGGTCGCTGAGTCTGAAATCGACGAGTTTAGTCAATTCGTCGCTTTGCCTTTTCTCTTCCACTAGTCACCACATACGCCTATAATTATCCAACAACAAAACAAACGCAGTGGGACACTTCCTCACTTCATTAAAGGGAACAATCCTAACTTAATCCTTAGCACCGTGAGAAGTGTCTCCGAATGTCCTTTCGCCGGAAGTCACCGGGTGGAACTGTCATGGCGGCTCTATCTACGTTGTCGGACAATCCGAGAGGCTCACGGGGTGATGGCTAATTGTATTGGGATACTGATTATGAAAGTCAGTACGAACCAGGTATCCTGGGTATAGGCCCTAGCTATTGTGGGTATAGATACTTATAGAGGAAAGCCGGTGGAATCGGGGTACTTGAGGTGTCTTGTTCAGTTGTGATCGCGACGCTCTTCTCTCTCTCTCTTCTACGGTCTGTGATAGTATACTATTATAATTGTTAAATGACATATTATAATTATTGTTGGAACATCCTTAGTACCAAATGCATGGAAAATGTAGAGTCAGACGAAGAAAAGAACCTGAGATCTTATAATCATTAGGTCGATCCCTGCCACAACTTCCGTATATAAGGTTTAAAGCCAAGATGACCATTCGTACTGAAAGAACACAAAACGAGATCTTCGGGTTTTAAATAAAACATAGAAAGACACAGTGTCATATAAACTTGACAGACTAGCACTGCTTTATTTTCACTATTCGCTACAAAGTCTGGATACTAACTAAAATCAAAATTACAAGTTATACTAAAGCACGGGCACTTGTTTACATTTTACATATTTAACATATTCGCGAAACTACTTAGTATTTACATTGACCCTTACTGAACTTCAACTTACAACCCTCCAAACTTGAATATACTGACATCCTTATTTACAAACTGAATATTTACAACTAATTATTTTAATACAAGACACATAAAAAGATATAAGCTTGATTATATCTGACTATTAAAGATAATGTGCTTACACTGCTAAAGTGATCCCTGGTTTACATGTACTTTATCCGCAATATCAAGTTTCCATTAAATATAGGATTTTGCAGGAAAAAGATTTACAGTCCGATAACAATAACCATTATTATCGATTGTTATCCTCCCCCATTATCCGCAAAATCTGTCAACCTATACATAAACACTACATAGTGTTTAGTGTTTGTGCTTAGATGTTCTGAGATTGTTGACCACTTTACAAATAAGCAATGCTTACAGAAAATTACACACGGCTTCGGCTGCACTGTCAGAAGTTTCATAACATATACCACGAGGATGCGCGGTTTCAACAGATAATGCGTAACAGATACAACTTCGGATGTTATCTGTTGTGTTTCAAATGTTCTGAAACATATGTTGAAACAACAAAAAAAAACACCAAAAAGTATCTGCTGAGTTTTCCGACATCATGACGATAAGGAATAAAATCAGTACATGCTTTTTTGGCTCTTCCTAACAAAGTTTGTTTTGCATCATGGATAACATTTTCAAACACAACAAATAACATCCGAAGTATTATCTGTTGAAACCGCGCATCCTCGTGTTATCTCTTATAAAACTTCTGACAGTGTGGCATTAGCCTCTTTCAGTGCCCATTCCCTTGAAAGACAGTCTTGGCAAAATTTGCATAACTGGTCTCTGACCGAATAAGCTCCTCGGAGGCAGTGATCGGACGCATGATACATCACGTAAAGAAAACAAACATGGCAAACGTGATGATCAGGCGCGATATGGCTAATAGAGCATAAGGATACACTTATGAAGTGAAGGAGCTTGGGAACGTGAATGGATAAATACTACTGAAATGGAACGAATTACTGGCTTTGTGGGATGATTGTTATAAATAAAATAATAAGAAAAGATCTACTCATTATTACGACGTGTCCTTTAATAAGAAACAACCCATTAAATCTTTCTTCTTTAACAGGGCCTTAAAATTTACATCATTTAGAAAATGCCAAAGGCCCAGGATGTCACAGTTTGAAAGACCTATATTGCCGCTCGTATAACTCTGGATTCGCCGACAGGGCACTCAACACTCTTTCTTGCATTTCAACCTACGTTTTACAAAAGACGCTACGAATTAACTATCTTTAGGGTCACAGACGCGGAAAGGGTATTTATACATCTTTTTCACTTTTAACATGACACCCCGCACTTGGGGGTACAACCATTGTCCCTTTATGGGCCTTAACGACAGGACCGATAATTAAGACCCCTGAACTGACAGTTGGCAATAATGACAACTGTTATGGGTATACGGCCTCTCTCCGAACCCTGTATAATCGGATTTCATGGTTTTTGCTAGCCCACCCTGTCTGCTGCAGAGAAAGGCATCATTGGTAGTTTCCCAGACATTAGCCGAACCATTTATTACTACTCAATAGCCACTGTAAACGTGTTGCAGTCGAAAACGCTTCTGTTTGTATTGTCGTCTGGTTAGGTCCCCCGCACTAAAGATTGTAAAACGACAGTCGTAAAGTACCAGGGTAAGACGTTGTCGAAAAGGTATTATCGCAGACGCAGCCCAGATAAGTATTAAGTACCTCATCGGAGCTAATCTACTTCTACCGTTACTTGCATTTACTCGATCTGTTGAATAAACCGTCAATGTGTTCATCCCTTGTGCATAGAGCTGTAAAAAGCCTACGCGTGGCTTACGGGAAAATATTCCCAAACAAAAGCCGTTATAATCGAAATGGTCTTTGTACGCTTTACAACACTTATTTCGCCCCTGTGCTTCTGTTTTAGTCGGCGCGACTTATCTGTTTCGTAAAAAAGATCGCCAGACTCTGCGAGGGGCTTATTTAAAATATTGTAAATTCCTCCTGCGGCTCCCTAGATGGCACCGAAACAGAAAAGCCATTGCTCGATTTGAACTAATAAACGTGCCCTCTTGGATTCGGACTTCGAGTGATGACCTATGCAAAAAGACCATTCATTTTATTCACGTGTACGACCCTCTGCGGACCTTCTTTTTTACTGATGCTGGTTAGGCTGTTCATGTTGTTGTTTTTTTCGCTATTTATCGTTTTCTTTATAATATTCCGTATTTTGTGTTTTACACTTTGCGGGTAATAAAGTTCACTCATTCATGTATTGAAAGATATATTTATTGTTGAGCGGCCTGATGGGCATGGCCACAATTAATCACAAAAATAAAACAAACACAAAAATCTCCTCCAGAATCTAAAAGATAACTTTACTGTTATCTTAATCTTCTCTTGAAGGTTACTGAGAGAAGAATTCAAAACAATATCCCATGACTATCTGGAATAACGATTACGGAGAGACGTTAACAAAACCTCGTGACCCTATTTTTGGGATCCCAAAACGTAAGTGGAGGGATACCTATGACATCGCAAAAGTTGTCCGTCTGTCCGTCCGTCCGTCCGTCCGTCTGTAAGCACGATAACTCTCGAAGGGAATGAGATATTTTGATGAAACTTGGTGAGAAGGTTCGTTGGGTCGTCGGACCAGTCAAGTTCGTAGATGGGCTTTGTAGCTCTACATTTAGGGGTGGGGGAGGGGATTGAAATTAAGGGACAAACAAAATATTTTGAAACAGCTAATGTGATAGTCGATTATGGGGTAAGCAGACATGCTGAACACGATGGTGAAAACCATTTTGTCATCGGACAAGTAGTTCGCCCGGAATCCGGCCAAAACCGCAAAGTTTGTTGAAAGTAAAAGTTTTATTTGAAGTTGATTAGATGTTCGATTTAGAGGTAGGAAGACATGCTGAAGACGATGGTGAAAATTATTTTCTCGACGGACAAGTATTTCGCCCGGAATCCGGCCCAAACCGGAAAGTTTGTTGAAAGTAAAAGTTTTATTTGAAATTGATTAGATGTTCGATTTAGGGGTAGAAAGACATGCTGAAGACGATGGTGAAAACTATTTTCTCGATGGACAAGTATTTCGCCCGGAATCCGGCCCAAACCGGAAAGTTTGTTGAAAGTAAAAGTTTTATTTGAAGTTGATTAAATGTTCGATTTAGAGGTAGGGAGACATGGTGAAGACGATGGTGAAAACTATTTTCTCGACGGACAAGTATTTCGACCGGAATCCGGCCCAAACCGGAAAGTTTGTCAAAATTAAAAGTTTAATTTGGAGTTGATTGGATGTTCGATTTAGGGCAAGAAGACATGCTGAACACTTATGTGAAAACAAGTTTCTACCCGGACATGTAGTTCGTCCGGAATCCGGCCAAAACCGGAAAACTGTTGGAAGTCAAAGTTTTATTTCTAGTTGATTAGATAAGCGATTTAGGGGTAAGAAGAGATGCTGAGTCCCTGTGTGACAATCGTATTTTACCCGGACATATAGTTCGACCGGAATCCGGCTGGAATCGGAAAATTTGTTATAAGCTAAATTTCTATTTGAAGTTGATTAGATGTTCATTACTGGGGAAAGAAGATACCCTGATTTCGTCTTTTAGCTTTCTTTTTTCGCCGGACAAGTAGTTCTGGAGTTCGGAAATTGTGTGGCAGGAAGTTTTCGTCAAAACAGATATGACTTACAGGGGTAAACACACATGCTGAATCCAAATCTGAACTTGGTTTTCTCAGGTGATTAGCTATTTGGCCTTAATCTGTTTCTGAATTTTAATTGTAAAATGTTCAAGGAGTCTGGCGAAGACTGGATCTGGCTAAGACAAGACCCAGTTGTCTGGATCAGATATTGAATTTTTGGGATCCCATCGAAACCTTTGGTCTTGTTCGTTGTTGTGACCTTTTGTAACTGCGTTGCGAGAGCAACACTTTGGTTTTGTCCTAGCTTTTTTTTTCCTATGCCGACGATTTCATTTTATTCTTGGTACCTGGTAAGGGTCTAACCTGTGCGGCTTTTACGGAAAGTGTGGACCTTAGACCGGACTGATGAATATGACATTACATTTTGGAAAGCTCCGTAGAACTCTTGCCTGGGGCCAATAAGGATGGTTTTTGCTTGTCCTCGAGCGAGAGCCTACGGTTTGCGAAGTGAAGTGGAGTTGTATAGCCTATGTCAGAGAGGACTATCTGAAGTTGTGTAGCGAACCTTTCGTTTCATCAAAAGATGTTTCTGCTTTCGAGTGGAAAGCTCCGTTCTAGCACGCAAGCAGGCAGGCACCAGTTTCAAATTGAAGATGGACTAAAATCTATAAGTGTTAAATATATGCGGCAGTTACCCGGCCCCATAGCCAACATATCTTCTTTGAGTGATAAATAGAAAAATCTGCAGAAACAAAAAGTGGCTTTTTCCAACGGGTTCGAAAGTGCTGCCATCTATTGTTTCCACCCATTTCTGTTTCGCGATTTCAGCTGAGTTTATCATTCTTTTTTTTTTTGCACTTGGGATTGCGGAAGAGAAATGGTATTAGATGTACCTGTTAAACTTTAAAAGTTCTCTCGTTGCTAAAGAAATTAGAGCTTATCCTTTGCTCCTACCTAAGCGGTGACGTTAGAAAGTTGGCCTACAGCAAAAAAGTCAACTTTTGAACGAAGGCAGGTAGAATTTTTTTTCGACGGCAATCGATAGCCGTTGATGAGATGATCAAAGTGTATGTTACCCATTTTTTGGCACAAAAATCCCTTCATGAGATACACCAGTTTGAAAGTTTTAAGGGGTTGACAACTTCAGTAGTAAGGTGCACACTGAAACCAAAAATAGGCGATACCAGATATGAGACATGCAGGGGACTTGTAGGCAACATAGACTGTTAGCTCATAATCATCTTCGGCGATGAGGGTTTTGCAGCTTTTGCTAGTTGGTGTACCTGTTATTTGCTTCCGGTGTATTCGATGGTAAGAACAATTTGGTTCCCAATTGTAAGACATGCAGGGGACTTGTAAGTAATAATCGGCTGTTATGCTACAATCAATCTCCGGTGATGAGGGGTTTCCAACTTTTGCTAGCTGGTGTACCCATTATTTGTTTCCAGTGAACTTGATGTCTATCACGGAGAGGGACTTGTAAGTAAGAATCGGTTCACGAGGGGCTAGAAATTTTTGCAAATTGGTGCACATTGTAGGCTATTCGATTTCTATAAATCTGACGGTAAGAAAGTTTGTGTCGATGGTCTATCGCTGTAACCTAGGATTAACTGTTTACGCAACGGGTACAAACGAAAATGTAAAACAATGAGGTAGTTTTGATAATAATTACGCGGACGCGCAGGAAGTAGGCGGGACCCACCCGACCTGTCTTGAAACACGGACCAAGGAGTCTAACATGTGCGCAAGTCGTAGGTTCATAAAGACCGAAAGCGAAATGAAAGTGAAGGCACTGCTTGCGATGCTGAGGGGAGATCCCGTTTCACCTTGGGCGCATCCCCGGGGCGTCGCGACCCCTTGCGGATGCGACGCACCAAGAGCGTACACGTTGGGACCCGAAAGATGGTGATCTATGCCTGGCCAGTTCGAAGTCAGGGGAAACCCTGACGGAGGACCGCAGCAATAGTGTCATCTAATGCACTTTAATCCTGAAAAGTTACGGATAGCTTTATAATACCAAGTGGATAGCTTTATAATACCAAGTAGCCTATATTCAGTGTTCTTAGGTGGAAACATCCGTCACGATGCCTACGATTGAAAAGGATAAAGTTCAACTGACTACAAAGTCAATTTAGTCCCTTCTCCGATATTCTTTTGTTGTTGTTTTTACAACGCTGAAGAATAGCTTTTGATCATGTGATTAAATATATCGTTTTAAAAGCTTCGGTAAGTTGACAACTTCAGCATTAACCGACAGCGAAGAAACAACCAAAGTGTTGCTTTCGCAACACTTCACGTTGCCCAGGCAACGTAGCTCTAGTGTAATGTTTATTTTTCACCCATCGTACAGGAAAGAGAAAATGATACCATGGTACATCAATGTATCACACGGCTTAGATGTAATATCATCTAAAGCTACCTTATCAACGGATAAATCACTATTATCGTTAAAAGCAGCATTTCACATTTTGCTGTATTCATAGACAATGCTATTCCCTGATAACTTTGCGAAATATCCCGGAAGCAATTTTCAAGGCTAGATATAGTTCTACTTGTGTTCAAAAGATCATCTGCATAACATGGGATAGATAGGTCTAGTCTAGTCCTTTATGAATACAACGATGGAAGCTTTGATTGGGTAGATACAACCGGAAGGAACTTGGGCGAAATGGGCGATTTCTGGACTCCTTACATCTTGTATTGTTCCGGCGCTTATCACCTTCTGCGAAAAAAAATACATTAAAGCTTTGAAGACGTATTATTATAATCATTGTAAATTTTGTATGTATCATCCTTGTTCCTGCCGCAACCACATATTAGTTCAAAAGTTCGGCGTCCAAGATGTCGTTCGTTCATTAGAAAAAATGTCAGCGTGACTACTATGTACATCTCGTCATCCAGGTCATCGAGTACATGATGTTTTTAATGACTTTTTCAGACCCAGTTAGAAATTACGTCTAAATTTTGTGTGTTCATTTATGTTGTATTGTTTTCGTTCTTCTCTTTACTTCGCTATCACCTTTTGTATTCGGCGGGTTACAACTAAAATATATATATATAATTGGGCAGATATCGGTAGCTTCGGGAGCTACACTGACAAGTGAGCGACCAGTAACTGAAACGCAAAATATGTGTATGCCTAAAAAGAACAAGAGCTACGAGCTCATATGGCACTTGTTACGAGTAGGCACTTGTTACGAGTAGTCAAGAAAGTAGATGAGAATGTCACAAAAACCCTCCTTCAACCCCCCTAGGATCGGACCTAGAAATAAGGTACGGTATCTAATTTCACGCGAGCCTGAGCATTTCCAGCATCGCCAAACTGGGCAGGATAAACTCTATACTGTCCAACTTCCATCCCAGTAGGCCCATTCGTTTGTTTTCTGACCATGTCACAAAGTTTACGGTCCTCCCCCCCCCCCTCCAGCTATCCGAGCCAATGCCGCATGTGGTTTGGAGACATCTTTTGCATATCTAGCTCATTACTTCTTATCACCCACTAAGTTTCACTCCAATCGGACCACCCGTTCGCAAACTACGCAAGTCAGTAATTTCCGGATTCCCCTTCCCTTAACTCCCCCCCCCCCCAAATGACCGGGTCCAGGAACATAAACTTTCCTAGGGCATTGTGTCAGGTCTTTATGTCTATTTCGTCGGGTCGCTAATATGCCTGCCTAGTTTCTTCGTCCTTAGCACATCTAGAAGTACCCTAGGTTGCGATCACCGGAATTCCCGGAAACCCCCTCCGACTCGCTTTATGCTTGTTCTTCCCACCAAATTTCATCCGATCCCACGGCGCTAGGCATTTCACAAATAGTCCAGTATCCCCCTTCAACCCCCCCCCCACAAGTATCGGGTCCGGTCCGGGCTTGACCTCTTTCCAATTGCCAAGTTTCATTCAAATCCGATCGCCCCTTCGACAGTTACGAATGCCACAAGATTCTGGATTCCCCATCTCTCCACTCCCCCACGATGATCGGATCATGCAACGACTCTTGTCAAGTCAGTTTGTTTGAGTCCCTGATATACCAGCCCAGTTGCATCGTTGTAGCACATTAGGAAGTACCGAACTCACGGATAATCAGAAATTCGGACCCCCCCCCCCAACTCCCCCCATAGTGCCCAAATCCGGTCCGGTTATGTCAATGATGTATCTAGGACTTGTGCTTACTCTTCCCACCAAGTTTCATCCTGATCCCTCCCCTCTAAGCGTTTCCCATGATTTTCGGTTCACCTCTCAAGCTCCCCCCGAAGTCACCGGATCCGGTCCGGATTTTATGTCGATTGTCTGACACACGAGGTCTTTCTAAAGACCAAGTTTCATGAAGATCCGATCATCCGTTCAACAGTTATAAACACCTCAAGATTCCGGATTCCTCCTCCCTCCACTCCCCCCATGATGATCGGATCATGCAAACGACCATGGTCAAGTCAGTTTATTCAAGTCCCTGATATGCCAGCCCAGTTGCATCGTCCTGGTACATCAGGAAGTACCGGACTCACGGATAACCAGAAGTCCGGATCCCCCCCCCCCCCCCCCGAACTCCCCCCATAGTGCCCAAATCCGGTCCGATTACGTCAATGATGTATCTAGGACATTTGCTTGCTCTTCCCACGAAGTTTCATCCTGATCCCTCCACTCTAACCGTTTCCCAAGATTTCGAGTTCCCCTCTCCAACTCCCCCCGAAGTCACCGAATCCGGTCCAGATTTTATGTGGATCGTCTACGAAACGAGGTCTTTGCAAATATCAAGTTTCATTAAGATCCGATCACCTGTTCAAGAGTTAAAAATACCTTAAGATTTCGGATTCCCCCTCCCTCCACTCCCCCGACGATGCTCGGATCGGGAAAGTGACTATTTCCAACTTAATCATTTGACGTCCCTGATATGCTTGCCAAGTTTCATCGTCCTAGCTTATGTGGAAGTGCCCGAACTAGCAAAATCCGGACCGACAGACTGACCGACCGACCGACGGACGGACAGAAATTTTGATCGATATATGGCACTTGGCCGAAGGGCAAGTTCCATAAAAACAAAGAATATTTGATCTCGTAGGTAACCACAGTCCGAATACCTGAGCTGACTAGGTCTTATAGCCAGAAATTAAGCCGTCTCATCACAAAAATACTTCAGACGTGCGTCGTCCTCCCCTTCACTAGGCCTGGCATATCCAATTAAATTCCTTTAACGGCGCCACGCTGTCTGGTGCTTCCATCAAAATAATAACCGTTTGTTAGGCCCTGATAGGGTAGCAGAAGGAACACTCCCGGGCCCATTGCTTTCAATGACGTCGAAATTAGAGGGTTAATAAGTTATTTTTATTCAGCTGTAATTTATTGGGTGATGAGAATTACGGGAGTGGAACGAGCAGATCGCAACTGGGTTCCTCCGGCCGGTGTTAATTGGACATAAAGTTGCTACTAGCTTTAATTTAAATTGTAAATACCCTGGATTATGTGGCTGTCGGGAAGTGAACCCTTGTCTTGCACAGGTGGTTAAGAAAGATATAAGTTTTATCTTCGTTAAAAATCTGACAGAAGAGGGCTACCTTACCCAGCTTGAGGTAGATTTCATAGGTGCCAGGGTAATTAAGTACCGAAGGTAATGGGATGAAAAGTACAGTAGACAGCTTCTTTTTGTTTTATTTTAGACAACCTTGGTTTTGTTTTTCACCTTCGGAACAGTCTAATATAAATAAAAGATTAACACTTAATATCAGCTATGGGCCAAGCCTTTAAGATTTCTGCGCTACATGAAGAAATCTTATTCAGTTAATTTCTTCTTCTGTTTATTTTTCTGTTGAGATACTTTAGAACGGTCATGAAGTAATGCGAAACAGCTGCAATATTGTATTGCAATATCGTTAGTACAGAAGCAGCTGAACGGAAAAGAGCAACACATTCAAAACACGTACAGTGTGTGACTTTAATGTGACATTATTTGACTTGTTGTTTGTGATCAGTACTATGAATAAAGATTTGTTAAGTTGAGTTTCAACGTGTTTTTCTACACCGTTCAGAGTTAGGCGATGTCCTAACACCGTATCCATGTACATATAATCATATAAATATTTTAAGGTAATTATTGAGAAGTGATTATTAAGTTTTAGCCGTGTCAATAATTGTGTGACGATCGGACGCTAGCGAGTAATTATATGAGCTATTCAGGAAATAAACGTTGTTATATTATATTAAGTAACATGCCTCTAGTCAGATTGGGGGGGGGGGGGGGAGGGGGAATATTTCCAGCAGTAAGTTGCTAGTGGAGACAAGACTATTTTCAACACGGATACTAACCTTATTTTGAACCCCAAGGTCATCCCGGTACTTCTGAAACCCTTTTGATGTTACTGGAGATCCCAGACGCTGCACTAGTAGTACGTCAGAGCCGTTCTACCATACTCAAGTAACCAGTTGGGTGTCTTCTACTCTTCTTCTTTGGACACGATCGTGATGGAGTTCAATATATTCATGTGAGTCTCTTCACTCTATTCGAGTAGATGTAGCTATGATGGTTGTTATTACTGAGGGATTACCCACTCCCCGGTACCTTCTGTACACCCCTTCCTGGCATAGACTGAAACCAGCGGTGCCGGTCACAAATTAGTCCATTCCCGCTTCTAAACGTGCTAATGTTAATGTTATGACGCGTGGCAACCGATGAAGGTTGGTGTCAGCTGATCCCCCACCGGCCAGGCAACGCGGGACCGGGCACTTGCTGTACACTAAAATTGAGAGTGGGCGACTCCTCGATGGTTATCTTCTCCAGCCTCTAGCAGTTCCTTACACTGTAAGATTCCACCGAGGTACCTCCGAGGATACCTCCCACCGAGGATTCCACAGGTGTCTTAAGTTTGTGCCACTCCAACTGGTGTGTGCTAAAGAAGTCCTCAAAATGCGCTGTTTTGCTTAAATCCAGCTCTTCTGTGTATATCATTATATCATGATGACGCCAAATCCATACTTCCGCCAATAGACATTCACTTCCTTTAGGTTGTTAATTCTAGATTCGAAATTCCTTTGCTCGTCGGCTTTCATTCGTTTGTATGGTTCTGCGACACTGGGATTCTTTGATTCCTTCCACAGGCATATTGAACCTTTATCAAATAATTGGCCGTTGCATATTTGTGAGTTGGAAACATCAGTTGAACAGTTAATCCTTGTGAACGTTTAAGCATTTTTTCTGACTTTCATTTTGTATCTTGTTTGAAATTTATCTCTGTGTGACATATGAATGTTCGGAGCCTGAAATCTTGCTTCGTCGGTGTCATGCTACACAGGCTGCAAAGCAAAGTTTGAAAATACCCGTCGTACCTATAGTGCTAATGTAACGTATTTCTGGAATCGCATCCATTAATGCTTAAACTTGGAGACCCGAATTTTATGTTGTTCACTGCTTAGTTCTCCAACCACCGACTCTTAGCTCTGTTATGACTAGGGGCGTCACTTGCGAGCCCCCCCCCCTAAATGTTGTCGGCCAGCCGGTAAAGAAAGCCGAGACGGCTCGAAGCGCCGCTATTTTTCGTCAAAACAGTCGATTTTTCTTCAAATAGTAGTTTTTTGTAAAAACAGTTGATTTGTAATCCGTCGGTTTTCGTCTTTATGCAAAAACAGTCGTTTTTCTGCAAAAACAGTCGTTTTTCTGCAAAAACAGTCGTTTTTCTGCAAAAACAGTCGTTTTTCTGCAAAAACAGTCGTTAAAAATGACCAGTCAGTCGGCAAATACCTTGCCCCCTCCCCGAAAAGCACTTCGGCTAGTAACGCCTCTGGTCATTACAAACTGCCATTTAAAAGGACATAATAGAATTCGCCTGTCATACAAAGTTTACAACCATCATTTTCTATTTCCAAACACAAATGAAACAGTTATTTTTCTCTGCAAGCTGCGATTAATCTTGTTGTGATTTGGACGGAGATGTTTTCTCACCAAATTCACAAAAGGACCCCTATGTTCTCACTTAAGAATTCCACACCTAAATAGATTTGTCGCAGGCTTCAACTAACAAAGAGTAAACCGAGCCGCAAAGCTTGACAGTTGAAAAAACATTCTGTCCCATTGAATAGAATGCTGGCGGTTCTTTAGTGTTTATTTATTATTATGTTCCATGTTGTCCGGGTATCCGACCAGGGTCGAATCGTGTATTTACACCTCGGCCTGTTGAACACGTTGAATGAAGACCTTAGCGTTTGGCAATCAAGCCATCTATTGTCCAGTGTTGTCAACCTGGGTAATACATCACGCTTTGTGACTTGGCGGCGACTCGTTTGAGCTGAGGGCTAACAAATTTATTAGTGTCGGTTTACTCGTGGGAAAAAGCTCTAGGTTTTTGAGGAAAAAGGCCGACTTTCTTAGTCCAGCAAGAATGGTCACTCCCAGGATTTGTCCAAAGAGAGGGGTCGGTGTCCACACAAGCACCCAAACCAAAAACGGTGAATGCTACAATTTAATGCTGCGATTTTCCCAGTCGCATTGTCTGCAATTTCCTCACAAAATTACAACGTTTCTGTAGGCAACTGACGATGGAACAAAAATCCGTGAAGGAATTCCGGTCAACGACCACCATGCATCGTCTTTCCACATGATAACAGTAGCCTATACCAAAGAGGCTCTGAGTCGACGTTAACGCGCAGGTGACACTAGTCTTGACGATCTTACAGGTTTACCTTTCCTACAAACAGTATCGAACACAAATTCGTCGAGCAAAAACATCGAACGAAAAAAAACTTAACTGATCTAACGTCCTAGTTTTCTGTGACTATTTAGGTTATGAATACGAGACTAGGACAATGAAGACTATTTCTTCCTTCGAGATACCATATTTTCTTTACTTTCAATTCGGATAATTTCTACAGTTTGAATTCGCGAAATTCAAATAGGCTAGTCAGTGAAACAGTTCTTGGGAATTTCGCAAAAAAAAATAACTTTACTTTTATTTGTTGTCTTTCTTCAGCGTAATCAGAAACGAATAGATAAGTATCAACTCCTTTTACTCACACATTCGAATTCTTACGTTCACATAGTAAACCCTAGTAGCTCCCAAGGCCGGGGCCACAGTACAGCTGCCTAGTTTGTCTGAGGGGCTGCTCATTTCTGTCACAAGGTGTAGCCTACGTGGACCCTGCCTCAGGGCCTCTTTTGGGCCGGGCCGGAGTTTGCCTAGGCAGGAATTGGCTATTGCAAGGGTTTTCTGTAAGGTTCGTTCGCGGAGCACGAGTAATAAGAAATTAAGTATATTCTCTGTGAGTATGCCAAGTTTTTACTAGATTAGCACTTAGGATTAAAAACAACAATACAACAATGCCAAGACGATGGACCAGTACACGATAATGATAACTATTTTTCCTTCGTGGTATCATATTTTCTGTACTTTCAATTCGGATAATTTCTACAGTTTGAATTCGCGAAACTGAAATAGACTAGTCAGTGAAAGAAGAAATAGTACGGGAGAGGGGGACAGGTTCGTTATGTTTTTGTTTTTTTCGCATACAAAGATTTCATTTTAGGTTCTGCTCTGGTTCTGTTGATTTCATGTTTTCCGGCTGTCTCGAATCATGTATCTTGTATAGTAGTAGTAGTAGTAGTAGTAGAACAGTTTAATTGAAAATAAACATTTTGTCAATAGCACAACAAAAGCGGTGCTTGCGAGGCTGTAACTTGTAAGAAGAAAAAAAAGAAGAGAAGAGAGAGTATGGAGAATGAGACCATGTACCGATACCAAAACAAAACAAAAACGTTAACTAAAAACATTTTCTTACGTATAATCCCCAGACTGGGGGCAGCTCCGGACATCATTCTTTTTAACCTTCAAGAAAGTTGTGTACACATTTTTTCATTTGCATTTCATTGCCTGAATTTAGTTTCATTCGTTTGCCATTTGGGAAAACTGTACACGTAGGCTATACCGTCCCTTTATAAACATTTGTTATTATAACCCAGATACCGTATGCAATGCTATTTGATAATGCAAAACGGATACGTCAGCTGAATATTATTGGAGCTATATTTCGGCCCTTCTTGGCAAGGGTCCTCTTCAGGCTCAAAACCGCTAGTTGGAAAAATGAACTTGTGGGAAAACGAACTTGTGTGTTTTTTCCCGCAAGTTCGTTTTTCCAACTTGAGCGGTTTTCAGCTTGAAGAGGACCCGGTGCCAAGAAGGGCCGAAATATAGCTCCAATAAAATTCAGCTGACGAATCCGTTTTGTACTATCAAACCTGTTTCGCTGTCAGCTTGGACTGAAGGAATATTTATGCAATGTTGTTACCGCTGTGCCTGATTACGACTTGTTTTCTTCCGGAATGGGTCGTAAAGACATTCTATGCCTTTTTACTGACTTTTTTTTTACTTCCCTGGTCCGAATTTTTCTTCTTTCAGTTTTTTTCTTTCTTTTTCCTTCAGCTTCTCTTTCTTTGCTGTCAAAGCCTGCCCCAAGTGTTTTTGTCCGGACCAGCCCCTGGTGCTGTTATGACAGAACAAATTTAACTCTCCCAACTGTTGTATCAATTACGGAAATTCGTTTGAATATGGTAGAGCCAATCCTAAACTACCTAAAATAAAAATCACCGACGATGTTAGTGGGGTCGAAACTACCAAAACGCGCTGCCAACCCCATGACGTAGAACGTAATTTCGTGCAAAAAAAGGTGAGAGTAACGTCGGTTTGCTATGATTGCATGAGTGCAACTGCCAGAACTTTTGACAGAAGAAGCGTATAAGTATGACAACTCCAGAAACAAATTTCTTGTAATTTTAATTTTAATACTGAGGTTTGCAGAGCCGATGTCCGGACCTGCCCCCCTCTCTCCTAGTTCAGCATGTTTTGCGTTATTTTTGCATCTTTTTGTTCTCTTGTAAATGTTGAATTTCGTTATTTGGAATATTTCATAAATTAACGAGCCGTGGTCCAAGCAAAACAAATAAGTCCAAAACAGAAGATAGACCCGATGATCTACCATGACTTCCAAAATGAAAAAAAGTTTCTGAATCTTCTCATATTGTAATGTGTGAAAGTGTTGTCGGTGGACCTTTCGATGAGGTATGCGTTGCGTGACTGGTAAAACTCGGCTAGGCCGAAAAAGCGCTAAAAAGCCGTGGGGTACAAAATGAAAGAACGGCGAAAAGGGGTGGTTTCATAATCTTATAATTCCAAAAAAGATAACTGGGATAATAGAAAAGGTAGAATAAGCAAGTGATCGTATTAAATTATTTATTCTGGAAATTGTCGGGTTACGGGTAATCAAATTACTCAGTAATGGTTTAATTAAGGGAGGGTATTATAAAATTAATGGTTGATGAAGAGTTGTTTGATTTAATTGTTTAGTGTGATACGAGTATTTTTTATAGTTGTAATTTTATTATAAGTATTTTCTCCTTGTTCACGGGGTTGCTTCCACTTTTAGAGGAGTAAAAATGCTTTTTTCTTGAGTTCTGTTTGTAACTGAAAAGTTGAAGAGCGGTACACCAATAAATAAATCAACTTGACCCCGACAGTTTATTCACGAATTAAATGGAAAAAACTACAGTTGCTCACTTGTCTTGAAGCACTAACTCTTTTGCCCGTGACGTCCCTATTCAGTTGTTCAGTGACAAACTTATAGATGCCGAAGCGCATTTTGGGTCATAGTTTTTAAGAGTGGGAAATATTTGAGATATTTTGGTTATGTTAACTTTGCGTTCTTGCCTTTTAATTTTTTCTGTTGCTCGGTGAAACTTCATAGATGGGTTACAAATAAGCTATTACTATTATTATCATTTAGTATTATTTCTCACTTTTCCCCACTTCATTCGTGAGACCAATATGTTCATGTGGCTTTATTTTATTTGTGTAGCTTTGCAATCAGAAATCGCGATTTCAGAAAGTAAAAAATAGGATAAGCAAGCACACGAACGCGCATATTTAATAGAAACATGAAAAAATTATAATATTTATTTTCTTCAGCCTACATCTTCGACATAAACCATAGAAGAAGAAGAAGGGACTGAGTCCAAGATCTCCAATGAAACTTTACTGTACTGTACCTGCCCTAATTGAGCTGTAGAAAAGAAAATCCTCGTAAAGTTGGATAAACGCATCCATAACTCTGCTGATAGTCAGATAATCCCACCACCCATGGCGATCGATTCAGGGCTGATGTCAGCTTGGTTCCTGGGTTTTGACCTCACATCAAACAAAGTCATCAGCATCACTGACAGGTGTCAAAGAATGTGACACAGCAGAGTCATACCATTTCAGAGTTGACTAACAATGAATGCTGTCATATATATAAATGTTTCGACAACGGTCCAGAATGAAAGTTGGCCAAGGCGACGTTGATTAAATGGAATTGATGCACTGACAGGTTCTACAAACAGAAAATGGGCAGAATTAGATTTGGAGAAGCAGTGTGCCTTTCCATTCCCCCCACCCTTTATGTTCTTGCTCTGTTTGACATTTTGTTCAATCAGCTAGTCTAGTGCGATAAGCTTAGGGTAAACTTAAGGGTAGACTTAGATTTTCTATTAGGCTGCCTTTCCCATCCCTCTTTTGCCCTTTCATTTTCTGCTTTGCTCGACTTTGTGTTCAGTTTTAGGCCTCAGGAAACCTAATAAATTTGGTGAGACAGATATTTTAATTACATCACTTATACTCATATGGGTGTTGTGTTATTGCCTTTTAGTTTTCCAATCAACGACTGTAATTTACGAATCATGGAGTATTTTTTTTTCATTTCTTGTTTCTTGTCTGTTCTGGCGTTACACGAACCAGAAATTGACCCCGATGAAGAATTTATCTCAGAATAGTAGCATGAAGTTGTACGAAAAAGTAGCACGGAGTACTAACTGATGCTACTACATGCTTCTACTTCAAGGCTACCGTGTTACTGTATTCTACTGCATGCTACTATTAGCAAGACCGGATACTCCTAGAGCAAGAAAGGATGCTACTGGATACTACTACTTAAGATTGGCCCAATCTGAGGCACAATAAATGGCAGTACTCTTTACTATGACGTATCACTACATGCAAGTTTTTCGTACAGCTATCAGACAACTACGCAGGCTACAAATTTGTCATCGGAATTAGAAGATAAACCAGCTCGTATAATACTATTACTCAATGTAGATACTAAACAAATCATGAATAAATAAAGTTGTATCATTAGACTGGGTCAAGTCTTCAGCCTGCTATGGATCTAGCAACAAACAAACTAACAAACAAACTATTATAAGACAGACTAGGTCTGCATTTAAACATTTTATAACGCTCGGTTTCATACTAAAGAGGTGTAGTCACATCCTGTGACTACATGGAAGCCCGAATGGGTCTTTAAAAAGTCCTTACTGGAGTTATTAGTTATGCAGTAAAAAAAGGAAAAACCACTGCAAGATAACAAGAGGACGGAGAAAAAGAAAAGAAAGAGAAGACACATACAGGAGAAAAAATAACAAAATGGGAAACCATGCAGCTTTTCCATCATCATCCAAACAAATATAGACGGATAAGTTTCAAGTTCAGGGATGCAAGTATTACCCTTTCCAGAGTCCCTACCAAAAATCATCGACAACTGGACTCAACCAGCGCACAACCTTTTATCCGTATCCTGGTCAAAGACTAATATTGTGTTATCTTATATATTTTATTTCTTTCTTTCTTTTATTATCATCTCTTTTTTATCATCAGCTTTTCAAAATGGTGGGTAAAAAATAAATTACTTGCTTACTTACTTATATACAACCGAATGCATACATTTGTTCTCTCATTTCGCTCCAGAATAGAATTTTGGAGTCCAAGAACCCTCTGCTGGCTGTTCTCTCTGGGCCGCACATGCGGCTATCTCTTCCCATTTGGCTGAACTGGGCGGAGTTGGTATAGTGTGGGTTTGAGCCAACTTAGTGTGTAAAGTGTAAGTTTAAGAAGTGTTATTTTGGTATGTATAATGGCCCTAGTTGGCCGGTATTGGATTCAAATAAATAAATAAAATAGCAAGAATACCCAACTAGATTACAATAGAGAATATCTGGGACCCAGCAGAGACAAGACAATACTTCTTCCAATTCTCTCAAAAGAGGCCCCCGCCAGTGTCCCGTCGGTTCGCACCTGGAACTATCATGTTGAGTCGGCTTGTTTTTAAGCTACTATAAATATACTCACTGTGGCAGGAGAAACAACTATAATGAGCCGAAGCCTGAATATTTAATGAGGTGATACAATAAAATATATCAAAGAGGCGCTAGCGATCAAACAGACGAAACAATGGGGATATTATAGCCGCAATTGCCTCTTGCAACTATGCTGGGAGCAACTGACCATGAATTTCACAAACATGTATTATGCTGAGTAAACTAATGGATGGAAATGAGATTGTGAGATTACATGACAATATCATACAGACCCGGACATGGACATCCAGCGCCCCCAGGCTGTTAAAAGAATGGGGGCCCATTTCTTGGGAATTTCGCAAAAAAAGACCTTTGCTTTTATTTGTTGTATTTATTTAGCATACTTAAAGGACACCTGAACAATGAAACCATACTTGAACAAACCACGGAGAATCCATTTACAGACATGGCCACGGAGAGCATTCTTCTCCTGAGCGTGACGTTTTTAAAATAGGGATGTTCGTTTCTGGAGGTTTGCACATGCAGACTCCAAGACAAAAAGCGCAATTCATTCGAATCTTGTACAGCGCTGGCCGGATCGTATTGGAATTTTGTCTAAATATACGTTTGGGCTTAACTGGTTACAAAATATTCCAGAAGAAGGGTTGATTGGAGACATTTGTTCATTCCTAAAATTGTTCGGTACTGAAATAAGAACAGATGCAAAATGGAGCAAAAAATCATAGCTTGGAAACACCATTTCGTATTTGGATTCGGTTTTCTGCGGGCAAGGTTAACGGAAGTCGTATAGATAGAGATGATACTTGGTACTCTTCATTCAGGTGTCCTTTGAGAATTAGAAAATAGGCTAGCAGAACCAGAAATGAAAAGATAAGTATCAACTTCTTTTGTTCACACATTAAAATTTGTATGTTTACATATTAAACCCCTCCAAAGCCGGGGCCACAAGACAGCTGACAGTTTGCACAAGGGGCTGCTCACTTCTGTCGCAAGGTGTACATGGTCCATGCCTCCGGGCCTGTTTTGGGCGGCCGGAGTTTGCCTAGGTAGGAATTGGCTACTGCAAGGATTTTCTGTAAGGTTCGTTCGCAGAGCATGATTAATAACAAATTAAGCATTTTCGCTGCGACCGATACAAAATGTATTCGATCAATTTATTTTTAGTTTGTTAAGTTTTTGCTAATGATTAAAAACATCAATACAACACAAAAACACAGTATGACAGATCCATATAAACAGATAAAAGATCGGCGTGATCAGTTTGTTGCTGACTTTGACGGGATCAATTTAGAACCGGGAATGGAACGGAATGACACGGTGCAGGAGGAACGCGTAGTAAAAACGCGAATGCTTGCTAAAAACAGGAACAACGTACTCAAATTTGGAAAGCTGCACCGTCCTTTTTTAGTGGTGTGTTTGGGCACGAGTTCCAGATCATTCCCGTGCACGATCCCTGTTCTATTGTATTCGTTAAAGCAGTTTAAAACAGGGAGTTTATCTTTCCCGTTTTTATGGCACTTGCCCTTCGGCCAAGTGCCATATAGCGATTGCAATTTCTGTCCGTCCGTCGGTCTGTCGGTCTGTCGGTCTGTCCAGGTTTTGCTAGTTCGGGCACTTCCACATAAGCTAGGACGATAAAACTTGGCAGGCATATCAGGGACCCCAAATGATTAAGTTGGAAATAGTCACTTCCCCGATCCGAGCACCGTGGGGGGAGTGGAGGGAGGGGGAATCCGGAATCTTGAGGTATTTTTAACTTTTGAACGGGTGATCGGATCTCGATGAAACTTGATATTTGGAACGATCTCATGCCTCAGACGACCCACTTAAAATCCGGACCGGATCCGGTGACTTTTGGGGGGAGCTGGAGGGGGCAACCGGAAATCTTGGGAAACGCTATGAGTGGAGGGATCGAGATGAAACTTGGTGGGAAGACACCTAGCAAACACTAGATACATCATTGACATAACCGAGCCGATTCGGGCACTGTGGGGGGAGTGGAGGGAGGGGGAATCCGGAATCTTGAGGTATTTATAACTTTTGAACGGGTGATCGGATCTCGATGGAACTTGATATTTGGAAAGACCTCATGCCTCAGACGACCTACTTAAAATCCGGACCGGATCCGGTGACTTTTGGGGGGAGCTGGAGGGGGCAACCAGAAATCTTGGGAAACGCTATGAGTGGAGGGATCGAGATGAAACTTGGTGGGAAGACACCTAGCAAAGACTAGATACATCATTGACATAACCGAGCCGATTCGGTTACTGTGGGGGGAGTGGAGGGAGGGGGAATCCGGAATCTTGAGGTATTTTTAACTTTTGAACGGGTGATCGGATCTCGACGGAACTTGATATTTGGAAAGACCTCATACCTCAGACGACCCACTTAAAATCTGGACCGGATCCGGTGACTTTTGGGGGGAGCTGCAGGGGGCAACCGGAAATCTTGGGAAACGCTATGAGTGGAGGGATCGAGATGAAACTTGGTGTGAAGACACCTAGCAAACACTAGATACATCATTGACATAACCGAGCCGATTCGGGCACTGTGGGGGGAGTGGAGGGAGGGGGAATCCGGAATCTTGAGGTATTTATAACTTTTGAACGGGTGATCGGATGTCGACGGAACTTGATATTTGGAAATACCTCAAGCCTCAGACGACCCACTTAAAATCCGGACCGGATCCGGTGACTTTTGGGGGGAGCTGGAGGAGGCAACCGGAAATTTTGGGAAACGCTATGAGTGGAGGGGTCGAGATGAAACTTGGTGGGAAGACACCTAGCAAACACTAGATACATCATTGACATGACCGAGCCGATTCGGGCACTGTCGGGGGAGTGGAGGGAGGGGGAATCCGGAACCTTGAGGTATTTATAACTTTTGAACGGGTGACCGGATCTCGATGAAACTCGATATTTGGAACGGCCTCATGCCTCAGCGACCCACTTAAAATACGGACCGGATCCGGTGACTTTTGGGGGGAGCTGGAGGGTGCAACCGGAAATCTTGGGAAACGCTATGAGTGGAGGGATCGAGATGAAACTTGGTGTGAAGACACCTAGCAAACACTAGATACATCATTGACATAACCGAGCCAATTCGGGCACTGTGGGGGGAGTGGAGGGAGGGGGAATCCGGAATCTTGAGGTATTTATAACTTTTGAACGGGTGATCGGATCTCGATGGAACTTGATATTTGGAAAGGCCTCATGCCTCAGACGACCCACTTAAAATCCGGACCGGATCCGGTGACTTTTGGGGGAGCTGGAGGGGTTAACCGGAAATCTTGGGAAACGCTATGAGTGGAGGGATCGAGATGAAACTTGGTGGGAAGACACCTAGCAAACACTAGATACATCATTGACATGACCGAGCCGATTCGGGCACTGTTGGGGGAGTGGAGGGAGGGGGAATCCGGAATCTTGAGGTATTTATAACTTTTGAACGGGGGACCGGATCTCGATGAAACTTGATATTTGGAAAGACCTCATGCCTCAGACGACCCACTTAAAATCCGGACCGGATCCGGTGACTTTTGGGGGGAGCTGGAGGGGAGAACCGGAAATATTGGAAAACGCTATGAGTGGAGGGATCGAGATGAAACTTGGTGGGAAGACATCTAGCAAACACTAGATATATCATTGACATAACCGAACCGTGCCTACTCGTAACAAGTGCCATATGAGCTCGTAGCTCTTGTTATGGTACTTGCCCTTCGTCCAAGTGCCATATAGCGATTGCAGTTTCTGTCTGCCCGCCGGTCTGTCGGTCCCGGTTTTGCTAGTTTGAGCACTTCCCCATAAGCTAGGCCGGTGAAACTCGGCAGGCACATCAGGAACCCCAAAAGATTAAGTTCGAACTAGTCACTTCACCGATCCGAGTATCGTGGAGGGAGTGGAGGGAGGGGGATCCGGAATCTTGGGGTATTTATAACTTTTGAACGGGTGATTGGATCTTAATGAAACTTGATATTTGGAAAGACCTCGTGTCTCAGACGACCCACTTGAAATCCGAACCGGATTCGGTGACTTTGGGGGGTATTGGAGGTGGGAGCCGGAAATTTTGGGAAACGCTTAGAGTGGAGGGATCGGGATGAAACTTGGTGGGGAGAACAAACACAAGTTCTAAATACATCATTGACATAACCGGACCGGATTTGGGCACTTTGGATGATGGAAATCGGCAGGAATATGAGCCGAAAAGTCCGACTTGAGAATAGTCGTTTGTACGATCCAAACATCGAGGGGGGTGTGGAGGAATGGGGAATCCAAAATCTAGTGGCATTTCTAACTTTTGAACGGGCGATCGGTTTTGAATGAAACATATATTGTCTCAGATGTTCCATGTCAGTTCCGGACTGGATCCGATACTGGGGTGGGGGGGGGGGGGGGGGGGGGGGGGGGGTTGAAAGGGGGCACCGGAATTTTTTGTGAATCGCTTAGTGTCGAGGGATCGGGACGGAATTTGGTGGGAAGAACAAGCATAAGCATTGGATACGTTCTTGACAGATCCAGATCATGTCGGGGCTCTTTGGGGAGAGCCGGAGGGGGTTTCCCGGAATTCCGGTGATCGCGAGATAGGATACTTCCAGTTGTGCTAAGGACGATAAAACTTGGCAGGCATATTAGTGGCCCGAACAAATATGCTTAAGGAACCGACACAATGCCCTAGGAAGACTTCCGTTCCTTGATCCGACCATATTTCGGGGAGTTGATGAAATTACTGATGTTACGTAGTTTTTGGAAAACTGGTCTGATTCAACGAAAACTGTATGGGGTAATAAGAACTGATGACCTAGATATGCAAAGCATGTTTACGAACCCATGCGGTCATGGTGGGGGGGGGGGGGGTTGGGAGGGGGGGCGGAAACTTTTTGAAATGAACAAAAACCAAACGGATGGGCAGAATGGAATGCAACTTGGAGAGTACCAAGTCTATGCGGCCTAAATTTGTCATTTGGCGTCCGAACCGGATTCGACCAAGGTAGGAGGAGGATGAAGTGGGAACTGGAAATTCGAGTCAGACTTGATGGGCGGGAACAGGAGATGTTAGAGATGCGAAGTTTACGTGTCCGAGTCGTACTAGGGGGAGTTGGAGGGGGAGTACCGGAAATGTTGTGGCTCGCATAGGGGTTAATCGAGTGAAGTGTTTTGATTGAAACTTGGAAAGTAGAGAGATTGTATGCCCCAGATGACATATTTTAAGGTCTGGAATGGATCCGAGCACGATCTGAGGGGTATCGGAATTCCCGAGAAAATGCTCAGATTCACTTCCTCGCTTCCCACACCACCTACTCGTAACAAGTGCCATATGAGCTCATAGCTCTTTTTAAGAACAGGCGCCCTGCCCCTCTTGTGGAATTAAATCGAATAAAAGAAGGAACACGGCTGCTAGGAGAGAATCGTGCACGGGAATGACCTGAATTCGTGCCCAAACGAGGTACTAAAGAAGAAAGGACGGTGCAGCGTCCCCCCTTTTCGTAGTCTTCCCCATGGTCCAGCGTTTCAGAATTTAGTACACGTACCTCATGCACCGTGTCATTCTGTTCCATTTCCGTTTTTACCTTGACAGCCATACACAAATCCTCTATTTTAGGGCACAGTGCTCCAATGTTAGGGCAAGCATTTTGGGCAACGTTGGACATCATGCCCAGGAGCAAGGGAGCAGTGACCCCTCCTAAAAAAATCTGTTTGAAAAGTTTCTTTTCAGATTTTCAGTTTAACAGATTTTTAAGGGGCACTATGCCCTTGCTCCAGGCCCAACTTTGCCCAAAGTGCATGCCCTAACGCTAAAGCAGTGTGCAAAAAAACACTTTTCTTCAGTTCAGTTCGGTTCATTTTTATTAAACTCAAAATATTGAACAAAATAAATAACAACCTCTAAGTGGCTCCATTGCACATGTAACGAACCTCCATAATTTCCGCCCTGCTATGTTGCAAATTTATTGGTTAGCGACTGCTGAGTAAGCAAGTGTACATTTCTAGTTGGTCATCTTTTTTGTTTCTTTCTTTTTCCTGATTTTACCTTTTCTTATACTTCATTTAAGCCCTTGTTGTGTAACATAAAGTGGGTAATACGGTCATTTACGGTCATCTTATCATCACCACATGGTAATTTTATCATCATTACATTTTATCATCACCACATTTTCATCCATTTTTGGGATCCAAAAACGTAAGTGGAGATTCTGTAAAAGTTGTCCGTCTGTCAGCGCAATAACTCTCGAAGGAATTGAGATCTTTGAAACTTTGGTTTGAGGATTCTGCTGGTCAAGAGACAGGACGATTTCGTAGACCGGCTCTGTACCCTACATTTAGAGGTGGGGGAGAGGGTCCAAATTAAGGAGCGAACAAAACATTTTAACAGCTAACGAGATATTCGATTTAGGCCGAACACGCGAATGAAAATTATTTTCTCACCGAGCAAGTTATAGTTCGCCCGGAATCAGGTCAAGACCGGAAAATTTGTTAAAGTAAAAGGTTTATTTGAAGTTGATTATATGTTCGATTCAAAGGTAAGAATACAGGCTGAATCCGTACATCACAATCGTTTTCTACCCGGATATATAGTTTGCCCGGCTGAAACCGGAAAATTTGTTATAAGTAGGAGTTATATCTGAAATTTATTAGAGATCCGGTGTTGTGGTGAGGAGGCGTGCTGAATCTGTATATGAAAAAGACAAACAAATAGTCGGTCCAGAATCCAGCCAAAACCTGAAAATTGGTAACAGCTAAAGTTTTATCTGAAGTTAATTAGAGGTTCGATGTAGGGATACTAAGATATGCTGATCTGGTTTTTGAGCTTTCGTTTTTTGCCGGACAAGTAGTTCGCCGGAATCCTGCCGAAATCGGACATTTGGCAGAAGTAAGGCAGGATGTTTTGATTAATTTCGTCAAATTAGATGTGACTTGTAGGGCAAACACACATGCCGAATCCATATTTAAACTTAGCCGTTGGCCTTAATCTGTTTCCGAACTTTAATAGTTAAAATATTCAAGGAGTCCGGCGAACATGAACTGGATCAATATTAAATTATATTTAAACAATGTTTACAACGGATATACGTCAGCTTTACAGCGGATATACGTCAGCTATACGTCAACATTGTTTGAATATATGTTTCCAAGTCAGCTTGGGCTCAAAGAGCATTTAAATATTAAATTTGTGGGATCCCATCGAAACCTTTGCTCTTGTTTCATCCACAGGCAGATGAAATCAGAAGGAACCACTCAATAAACTATCACAAAATTTGTGAGGCTTGACCAATGACGGACCCTAGCTAGCTTATGCTTCAACAGCAAGGCCAGTAAAAACAGATCTAATATAAAATAAACCTACCAGGAAAGCACAAGAAAAGAAGCTGCGATTGCTTAAGGCAGTCTACTACAAATAATAATAAAAAAAAACAGACATAATCAACAAATCAATTGAATATACTCTATTATGTCCTTTTTAAATGTTAGTTTTAGTGACAGAGCTAAGAGTCGGTAATTGGAGAGCTAAACAGTGAATAGAAATAAATGAGAAATTCAAACTTTACGAAAACATTTAAAGCACAACGCGCACTAACTATACTTTAATTTTGTAGAATGCTTTACACACACAAATTTCCGACTTCCGCTAGAGAGTGCTTCGAAAATAAGACATTTTATACTCTTGTGTTGTCTGATGAAACTTCTATGGTTTGTGGTATCTAAGAAAAGTTTTGTTTTCTGGATATGGATGTGAAGTTACTAAACGGCCAAAAGTGTATAGATATAGTAGACTTGCTTGCAGCTGACTCCAGGGCTTACAAGGAATTCTCAGCTAAGAATGTTAATATGATTGTTTGTCCGGAGTATCTAATAACAACGAATGGATAAGAATAAAGAAACTCCGCTTATATTCGTCGAAGCTGGTAAATTGGAGTATGGCAGTGAGCAAAACACGCTGTAACGATGCATTTGCGAAAATAAGTTCTCTAAGAATCTGCCAATTTCTAATGTAAGGGGATAGCAATGTGACATCATGATTGTTTGATCCGCCCATTGAACTTCAAGTTGCTTTTAGTTTTTTTGCTTCTGTTTTGAACAAAACTACAACTAGTACAAACCCACCAGAAAGGCACAAGCAGATGCGCGTATCTAAGCAGGCTATTATAACCAATACTGTTTGAAAAAAATACACAATCGTAGACCAATCAATATATAAATATATATTATGTTTTGTCTATTTAAATTTGAGGCTGTAATGGCAGAGCTAAGAGTTGGCAAACTAAACATCGTACAGAAATGAACAAAAAATTCTAGTTTTGCAAAAGCTTCAGTTGCTAATTAGCAGCATTGTGTAATGCTAGGCGTCTAATGCTTGTCGACAAGATTCACAAAGCTTAAAAGATGTTTGAGGCCAGATCAGTTTGACTGTTGTGTTGTATAACTGTTGTAGATCAAATATAGTCCTAGTGAGTAG
The DNA here is from genome assembly GCA_023053575.1 of Branchinecta lynchi. Classification (NCBI taxonomy): domain Eukaryota; kingdom Metazoa; phylum Arthropoda; class Branchiopoda; order Anostraca; family Branchinectidae; genus Branchinecta; species Branchinecta lynchi. Next base: position 25,379,394 of record JAKZAP010000003.1, read on the forward strand.
CAAGTGATGATACTGTAAATGCTCACGCACGCAGTGGATGGTTTATGTTCATTCATAAATATGGCATAGATGGTATAGTATACTGAAGACAAAAAAGATATACATTTGTTACACTGCGTTCACTCACTGTATAATATTTACAATGTTAGACTACAACAAGTATCTGCAGCACTTTTCTTCAGTTCAGTTCGGTTCATTTTTATTAAACGCAAAATGTTGAACAAAATAAATAGCAAATTCTAAATGGCTCGATGGCACATGTAACGAACTTCTTGTTAGTAGTTCTATGACATTAAAGTTTAACTGAAAACGGCAGAGATGTGACAATCTAGCTACCCATCACTTATACACTTAAAGATGCTTGAATACCGGACTAAAATGTTTTACTTCGTTGCTCCGCCATTCACGAATAATGGATTTTCAAATAGTGGAAATACCTGTCAAATCTGTGGTACCTGTATGCGCTTGTACCTGTGTTGTATGCTTGACAAAAACGAGCTGCAAAAAATAAGTGTTCACGCAGTGAGCTACCTTCCGCAAGATGATCCCTGGTCACTGAAAAGCCGCGTTTCGATTGAGATTAAAATTTTCTGCGTCATCGTAGAATTTTGCGTTGTAAGGACGTGTGAATTTTGCGTTGTGAATGTCATTCTAGAGCAAATAGTGGAAAAAAAGAGAATCCCTTTACCAAGGCCGCATCCAGGGGGAGGGGTTAGGGGGTTGACCCCCCCCCCTTGAAACATACAAAAATAGTCATTTTTATAGGCTTTTCCCTCTGATTTATGTCTTTTTTGTACTTTTTTGTCTGACCCGCAGGCAACCCCCCCCCCTCCCGAAATAAATTCCTGGATAGGGGCCTGCCCTTTACACAATCCAATATGTGCAGTGTATTCAGGTAAGTGAGACAACAATAAGTTGGCTTTTGAGTTGAACTTGAAGTGATTGTCAAGTGGTTAAAGTTTGTTTTGGAGAAGAAATGTATTTTAAGTTTAATCTACCCAGGAAGATTTTAAGTCGTTGGACCCGAACTAGGGGCAAATTACCTCCCAATTCGTAGCAGACAGGAGGTTTCTGAGTGCCGACGTATCATGCTACTTATCAGTAAAACTGGTTATCTGAAGTTTGCCGAATTTTTGCTGAAAGTTCATGAACATGGGAAAAGGCTTAAAACAGCCAAAACCGTAGATAATTTGTCAAAAGTAGAGCTTATTTTTACGTTCTCGAGACGGGTAGTGTGAGACGGGACCATATTCTCGGTAGATGCCCGAAGCTTTCTGATCTAAGTAAATGTTATTTAAATGGTGTCCTTTTGTCACTTTCTGAAATTTTAGTAATCTTAACCCCACCGACCACCGTCATTACTCGATAAATGTTTACAATTAAGAAGAAGTCTGAGCGTTTAAAGTTTAACTGAAAAGCAAACTTATTTTTGCATCATTTAATTGAATACACTGAGTTATTTGGATTCTGCTAAGAGATTTTTTGATTTTCCACTATGTGCTCTCGTAGTGTGGTTCAGAGTATCTACGGCTGTCCCGACAGCGTAAATTCTACTATGACGCGGAATATTTGAATCGGCACACAGACGCGGCTTTTCAGTGGGCGGTGATAAGCATGGTGAAGACTGCTTAGTGCCTGAACAAAAAAATGTTCATAAATCTTTTTTGTCAAGCATACGACACAGGTAGTACCACAAATCTGACAGGGAAATTCCACTATTTGAAAATTGGTTGTTCGTGATTAGTGGAGCAACAAAGTAACGGATTTTCATCGGGTCTTCAAGCCTCTCTAAGTGAATAAGTGAGGGGTAACAATACTGTCCCTTCTCTGCCCTTTTCAGTTAAACTTTAAGTTATATTTTTGTTGTTATTTTGTGTATTTGGTCCTAGGGCTTTTGAAATACACTGATCTATCTATCTATAAGGAAAACAATCACCACTTAAACGAGTCGCTTCAAACGTGAAAACAAAACAAAAAAGACAAACTGAATAATATGTTTGTTACCGCTTCATCCTAAAAATGCACGCCCACTTGATGGATGACTGTGAGGGATTAGCGAATGTAGTGTCTGTTTTTTTAAAGTGTCTTTTTTTTTTAATTCGGGAAAGGAAACGGGTTGAAGCAAAAATAACAAGACCAAAGGTGTCGATTGGATCCCAAAAATCTAATATTTGATTCAGACAATCGAGTCTTGTCTTCGCCAGATCCAGTCTTGGACAGGTTAATCATCAGAGAAAACCAAGTTCAGATATGCCTCTATAAGCATATCTATTTTGACGATACTGACCGAGACTTCCTGCCGATTTCCGAGCGAGCTACTAGTCCAGCAAAAAAAAAAAAAAATACAGAAACAAAACAAGCGTAACAGAACATCTAATCAACTTTGAATAAGAGTTTGACTTAAAAAAAAAATCCGGTTACAACCGGATTCCAGAATAATTATATGTCCGGGTAAAAAACCATTGTCATATACCGACTCAGCCTCTCTTCTTACCCCTTAATCTGTCATCTAATCGAACTTTTGCTTTTAACAAATTTTCCGGTTTTGGCTGGATTCCGGGCGAACTAGTTGTCCGGCGAGAAAATGATTGTCACCATCGTGTTCGGCATGTTTTTTTACCTATGAATCAAACATTTAATCAACTTCAAATTAAACTTTTACTTTTAACCAACTTTCCGGTTTTCGCCGGATTCAGGGGCGAACTACTTGTCCGTCGAGAAAATGGTTTTCACCATCGTCTTTAGCATGTCTTCCTACCCCTAAATCGAACATCTAATCAACTTCAAATAAAACTTATAATTTTAACAAACTTTCCGGTTTGGGCCAGATTCCGGGCGAACTACACGTTTGGTGTCAAAATGGTTTTCACCATCGTGCTCAGCATGTCTACTTACCCCATAATCGACTATCACATTAGCTGTTTCAAAATATTTTGTTTGCCCCTTAGTTTGAACCCCCTCCCCCACCCCTAAATGTAGGGCTACAAAGCCCATCTACGAACTCGACTGGTTCGACGACCCAACGAATACTCACAACAAGTTTCATCAAAATATCTCGTTCCCTTCGAGAGTTATCGTGCTTACAGACGGACGGACAGACGGACAACTTTTGCGATGTCATAGATATCCCTCCACTTACGTTTTGGGATCCCAAAAAGTGGATGTTTCCTGGGATGTAAAGAATTTGTTGAAGTTCCAGAAGCTGTCCTTCAGGCGAAGACACATTTGTGAAGAGATTTTATCACATTAATTTGCATTTTTCTAGTTTTTTTTTCTTGTTTTCGGGATCTCAAAAAGTAAGTGGAGGGATAGCTATGACATCGCAAAAGTTGTCCGTCTGTCCGTCCGTCCGTCCGTCCTTCCGTCCGTCCGTCCGTCCGTCCGTCTGTAAGCACGATAACTCTCGAAGGGAATGAGATATTTTGATGAAACTTGGTGTGAGGGTTCGTTGGGTCGTCGGACCAATCAAGTTCGTAGATGGGCTTTGTAGCTCTACATTTAGGGGTGGGGGAGGGGATTCAAATTAAGGGACAAACAAAATGTTTTGAAACAGCTAATGTGATAGTCGATTATGGGGTAAGAAGACATGCTGAACACGATGGTGAAAATCATTTTGTCATCGGACAAGTAGTTCGCCCGGAATCCGGCCAAAACCGGAAAGTTTGTTGAAAGTAAAAGTTTTATTTGAAGTTGATTAGATGTTCGATTTAGGGGTAGGAAGACATGCTGAAGATGATGGTGAAAATTATTTTCTCGACGGACAAGTATTTCGCCCGGAATCCGGCCCAAACCGGAAAGTTTGTAGAAAGTAAAAGTTTTATTTGAAGTTGATTAAATGTTCGATTTAGAGGTAGGAAGACATGCTGAAGACGATGGTGAAAACTATTTTCTCGGCGGACAAGTATTTCGACCGGAATCCGGCCCAAACCGGAAAGTTTGTCAAAATTAAAAGTTTTATTTGGAGTTGATTAGATGTTCGATTTAGGGCAAGAAGACATGCTGAACACTTATGTGAAAACAAGTTTCTACCCGGACATGTAGTTCGTCCAGAATCCCGCCAAAACCGGAAAACTGTTGGAAGTCAAAGTTTTATTTCTAGTTGATTAGATAAGCGATTCAGGGGTAAGAAGAGATGCTGAGTCCCTGTATGACAATCATACTTTACCCGGACATATAGTTCGACCGGAATCCGGCTGGAATCGGAAAATTTGTTATAAGCTAAATTTCTATTTCAAGTTGATTAGATGTTCATTACTGGGGAAAGAAGATACCCTGATTTCGTGTTTGAGCTTTCTTTTTTCGCCGGACAAGTAGTTCTGGAGTTCGGCCGGAACCGGGAAATTAGCAGAAGGGGCAAGGATTTTTCGTCCAAACAGATATGATAGGGGTAAACACACATGCTGAATCCAAATCTGAACTTGGTTTTCTCAGGTGATTAGCTATTTGGCCTTAATCTGTTTCTGAATTTTAATTGTAAAAATGTTCAAGGAGTCTGGCGAAGACTGGATCTGGCTAAGACAGGACCCTGTTGTCTGGATCAGATATTGAATTTTTGGGATCCCATCGAAACCTTTGGTCTTGTTCTTAACGTTTGCACATGGACTGTTTGTTTGGTTGTAATGAACGATCTATATTCGTAGGCTACCTATTACTCATTTTACTCAACTATAAACACGAGATCCCGTGTGTCTGACAAGTGAAAGGATTAAAGCCAAGCTGGCCGTTTCATAATACAAGAAAACAAAAACGAGATTTCGGGGGGTTTCACATGAAAGATTCTGCTCAGAGTGGAATGTACGTAGTGATGTGGATAAGAAGTGGAGAATCCCGAGTGAAAGCTTCTGCGCTTTCTCGGGAAAATAAGATAGAATAATACTGAAATGTAAATACACCGAACATACACACCAAATAATTGTAAAAATCACATTATTGGACATGCACATCTTTCAAACACGCACATTTAAACATTTTTATGTTGTCTTTGTCGTAGTCCACGTCGTTCTTCTGGCCATCTTATAGTTTGTCGAGTCGACGTAGTTTCCTGTGTTGTTGTTTGTTAGAATATATGGTTTAGTTTGTCCTTTTGCTGAAGACGATTGCCGGTAACACAGATATTCAAACTTATATTTATCCCTCGCATAACATCTTAGGGAGATAATTAGCTGATTTACAAAATAAATGACAAGCCGTAACGCCCTAATTGCATCGTTGCGAACATGGCCTAATCTTAGGCGTAATATTGTATATTAATGTTATCGTATAAATCGCTTGTCAATGGCCAGAATAATGAAGCTGCTCTTTAGACAAATACCCGAAACTGATTAGGAAAACGCACCTCTGCATTTATTCGGACATGTTTACAGGGAACAAAGCCACTTATTTCCGAGTCAAAAGTCCTGGGTGAGGAACCTTCTAGAAACAAAATGACTTGGACGGAACTGTTTTCCAACACGATGGTCCTAATTTGAGGAAGTCGAAGAAAAATGTCACGTTCTAACCGACAAGGATCATTACTTTGTGGAGAGTGGCATTAGGAAAGAGGACAAGATGCTTAGCGAGTTGGAAGTGTGTAGTGTCGAAAAGGTCGACAATCAAATAATCATCGCCATGGTTAGAGTTGTTGTATCTTGCTGTTAAAACCAAGCTGAGTGTGAATCATATTTGACGGCAGGGCGGTTCGAAGGGCTTGGGCATGGGGGGGGGGGGGGGAGGACTTCAAAATATACGACTGGCTAAAAACACAGCATCAGCAGGCTCAAGAAATATTAACGTTATATAAGTGCCACGGGATAATGCTATTGTAGTAATAAAGAATAAACAAACAAGTAACAGGAATTAGACGATGCTTCTGACATATCTACTCAAGACAAACTAAAGTGAGCGCCGCAGGTGTAATTTTTTTTAATCCGAGCAAAATTCAACTACTCCTTTACAACTCCTACCTTTAATCTCAAGCTTAAAACCCCACATATAACGATGTACACTTCAACTAAATAGAAATAGGGTAGGACTAAGAAAGAGCCGCAGGCAAAATTTGTTAAATCTGTCTTTATTCGGCAATATTCGACTACTTCCCACACAAACTCTTGCTTTTATCGTGGCTCAGATCCCAGGCAGCAGCTGTTACCATATGTACCTAAGACAAATTTAAACTCAGCGCCGCAGGTAATTTTTTTGTAATCTGACCTTTTTCTGGAATTTCTACTGGCTGAAATCTTAGGCCTAAGACCTCACATAAATTACGGGCCATTCAACCAGATAGCGAGTAGACGACTATGAAAGACGGAGCAGGTAAAGTTTTGCGAAACATTTTAAAGGCTGCCGACTACATCATATATCTGCCAATGCCCAGATAACTTGTAAACGGAGTGGGATATTTTCCCGGAAATTTGTAGGTGGTAGTACTTCCCCTTTGAATTTAGACTACACACAAAAAAAAGTCAAGCGGTTGTCCTGTTTCTTTTTAAGATAAGGAAAGTTTTGCACAAAACCAATTTGTGCAAAACAGTTTTGGATTGCATTTCCAAAACTGTTTCTTTCAAATGTACGCTCCGTCACCAACAAAATTGAAGAGCTTGACGTCCTGTTCCAGCAGCATCAGGTAGATATTGCATGCATCACCGAAACTTGGCTTGTGAATTCGAATATTCTTTCGTTTGATGGATACACCAGCTATCTCCTCCCACGCATGACCAATGACAATACTGCTGTAAGCCATGGTGGTGGTGTAGCAGTCATTTGCCGCACCACGATAACAAACCGTCTGCTTGAATCACCAATACCTAGAGACAAAGACATAGAAGTCTTATGGTTATGGGCAAGACCTAAATCTCTACCTAAGTGCGTTTCATCCCTAATCATCGGAGTAGTCTATTACCCACCAAAGGGACCATTTCGCAAAAAGCTCGTCACCTATTTACAATTCTGCATCGACCACTTTCGGAGTAAATATCCCCTTGCGGGTATCATATTGTGTGGTGATTTCAACGACATCAAGGTGAGATGGATCGAAGAAACGCTCCAACTGCACCAAGGGGTGAAGGTCCCAACTAGAGAGAAAAAAACACTTGATCTCATCTTTACAACTTTACAGGACTATTACAGTGATCCCGAAACCACTGCGGCGATAGGAATGAGCGACCATCTGACAATAATTTGGAAACCAAAAGTCTCATTACCCGCTCAGGAGCAAAGGAAAATCACTTACCGTTCTTACAGTGATCTGGCCTTACAGTCATTCAAACTTACCCTCGCGTCTCACAACTGGAGTTATCTGTACAGACTTAGTGACGCAGAGCAGATGGCAAACGTATTTTGTGACCAGCTGAACGCTCTCTTCGAAGAACATTTTCAAATCAAAACAAAATACGTAAAGTCGAATCTCAAGCCATGGATATCAGAGGAAATTAAAACACTCATTCGAGAACGTGACAGCAAACATATTAGTGGCGATACGACCAAAGCGAAAAAGCTTCGCAATATGATTACCAGGAAAATTAAGAAATGCAGACACGAACACGGGAGAAAAACTGAGAAAAAACTGACTGATCTGGACCCGAAGAAATTTCATGGGGAGGTTCAGAAACTCATGGGCAAAAACAGAAAACCACTGATACTGACCGACAGCGAGGGGGTAAAATTGTCAGCGGACTCAATCAACTTACATTTTGCCGAAATATGCCGCAAGTACCCAGGCCTTGCCGTACTTCCCGAGACGCCAACCTCAGACGAAATTCCTGTGATCGAAGTTGAGGATATAAAGAAGGCATTTTCCAAACTTGACCAAAACAAGGCTTCGTTTCCAGGCGAACCTTCTATAAAGGTCATCAAACTTTGTTCATCCGAGCTATCCGCACCATTCACTTCTCTGGTAAATCAGTGCCTTCTTCAAGGAGTCTTTCCCAGAAGATTCAAAACCGCTTTTATAACCCCGATACCGAAAAAAACCTCACCCAAATCGGTAAGTGAGCTCAGACCCATCTCAAAAACCTCCACATTTTCCAAGGTGTTCGAAAGTATTATTTACGAATGGCTTTACGAAGACATTAAAAGCAAATTAGACCCTCGACAATATGGGTTCCGACCCGGTTGCAGCACAGTGCATTACCTTGTGCGCTTTCTGCAAGATATGCTTGAACATCTGGAAAAGCAGGGGGCGTACATTGACTGTATCATAGCCGACTTTGTAAAAGCTTTTGATTACCTGGATCACAAAACTGTCATCAAAGAGGCAATCGACATGGGAGCCCGGAAAATCGCTGTCAGAATGCTGGCAAGCTTTCTCTCTGAAAGACTGCAATGCGTGCAGCTCGAGGAAAGTGACACTTCTGAACTTCTTGGAATCTCCTGCGGAGCCGCTCAAGGGTCCAAAATTGGTCCCCTGGCCTTCTTATTGGTCATAAACAGACTCATGCGAGAGTTGAGAACACGGTACAAATTCGCAGACGATCTCTCGATGTCCCTGCTCCGCCTCCTCTCTGACAACAACCCTGTCGAACCGGTGAAGGCCCTTCTCACACAGCTCAAGGATGAAGCCAATGAAGTAAAACTTGCAGTTAGTGAAGAAAAAAGCACCCTCTTCCGTGTCACTTTCCTCAAGCAAGACGTACCTGACCTTCCTACTGATTACCTGCAGTGCACAAGCTCCGTAAAAATCCTAGGTGTTCATTTTGACGATGACCTGAGATGGAGTACCCATGTTGCCAGCATCGAGTCCAAAGCAGCAGGTTTACTCAAGTCATTTTCGTACCTGAGAAGGTTTGGCCTCAAGAGAAACACACTACTAACATGCTTTAAAACATATGTGAGACCAAGTGTCGAATACGCTTGTCCTGTTTGGCATAGTGCCCTTACTGTCGATCAGAGTGACCGAATCGAAAATATACAGAAACGTGCCTGCAAAATTATCATGGGAAACGAGTACGTCGAGTACCAGGCAAGCCTCGAAGTCCTAAAACTACAAACGTTAAAGGAAAGACGTCACGAACTAGTCATGAATTTCGGGAAAAAATTACTAAACTCCGATGATCACAGGGACATACTACCGGATTTCATAGAGCGGGAAGACGTAAGGGCCACAAGAAGAGCGGCTAAACTTGCTAGTAAACCCCAGCTGAAGCTCCCTCCATCTCAATCATCCGAGCGATATCTGAAATCTTTTGCGCCGCATTTTATTCGCCATTTTAATTCTGTTTGATTATATTGTTGTTATTTTTATCAGTTGTGACCAAGTTTATATTTGTTTTATTAATAGTGATTTCAGTGTGTTGTTTCTACACGTAGTCATAAGTATTTGACCCGATGATAGAATATTATTGTAACAGAAACAAATTGTATATAATATTAGCCAAAATTGTACCAAAATTGTATATTGCATGAAGTTTTTAGTATAGTATGTACTTGTACGTTAGTGAAATTTTGTTGACGTTTTCCTATGCTATTTTTCGCAATGAAGAATTTTTGGATAAATAAAGTGAATTTGAATTTGAATTAAAATAGCATGCTGGAACGTCGCGCCGCATGCGAAATTTTCAAAATCAGCCTGTTTTCGCACAACAGAGTGAAAATGACGACTTGGTAATAGCATGTATGTCACTCTGGCAAGTTCTAAACATACGACTGTCATTCTAACAAGCTCAACGCACACGATAATTCGTAACGTAATATCTGCCTTATATGGCAATCTCAAAACTTACGACTGTCTCTAATAGACGACTAGAAAATCTCTTCGTAAAACACACAAGAAACGGGTCATTTTCAGGGAAAATTCGCGGTTGATGTCATTCTGGCAACTGATTCTGACAAAATGAGTACACGAAACTCTGAATCTGACAAACTTAAAACATACAACTAAAATCTATATGGAACAATACGACCAGAAACAGATCATTTGAAGGCAAAGTTTCCGATTAGCTAACTGCTTTGTCTGCCTTTATCTTGCAAGGTCAAAGCTTTTTCATGCGAAATTTTCGGTAGATGTCATTCTGGCAAGCTCTAACATACGACTTTCATTCTGGGAAAATCAGAACACACAACTGTGAATCTGAAAACATACGAATTGAAATTTCTTCGTAGCCGTGCAATTAAAAAATGTGATTTGTGTGTGAAATTCACGTTTGGTAACTGCTTGCATGTCATTCTGAATAGCTAAAAACACACGACTGTCATACTGACAAGCTCGAAACATACGACTGAGAGTAGGTTCTCTGGAGCATGGGGGGTTGAGTAACCCCCCCCCTAGATCCACCTTCGAACCGCCCCTGTTTGATTGCTCTAGACTAGTGGTTCCCAACCGGTGGTAAACCAAAAGGGGTACGAGACCCTCGCAAGGGGTCCGCGAAGGTCCTCAAAATCAAGGGTAGGTCTGTAGCTTTAATATCTCGCCTCAACCATTTTTTTATTTACTGACTTAAGTTTCAAGATTGTCGAGAAGGTCAGATACCACATCGTACGCAATTTCAGATGCATAAATCAGTGAGGACATTAAAAGTCGTATTTTTTTACTTTCTTCTCGTGGTAAAATATAGTAAAACATCGGTTCGTCAAAAAAAGGGGTACGCAACCATTTTGAAGGGGACGCGGTACGGAAAAGGCTGTGAGCAACTGTTCTGGACTAATAGGTCAGCTCAGATTTATTCATATTTAACTAAAAGAGGAAACGAAACGAAAGGGCATGGTACACTAGCCTGCTAAAAGAAGGAAGCGTAGTAAAAAATGGAACAAGCAGAACAACTTTTTTGTGTGTGAAGAGACAAAAAGCTGTTACAATTATTAAATAATGTATAATATTTTTGTATAACCGACAAAATGTTTTTCAACAAAAAGAAAGTCGAGTAGAGACACTAGAGAAAAGAAAAGAACTAAGACAACAGAAAAATAACTTAAAAAACGGACGGACAACTATGAGTGTAATATTATTATTCATGCTTCTTATTGTTTTAATGCGAAATTGAACTGTTGAGAGACATTATTTTTCTCATCTTTTGAAAAAGAAAAATCATTTTCATGTATCAGTCCCGTGCCGGTCGTGCTTTGCTCTATGCTGCGATTAAATTATTATTTGTGATTATACTAAAATAATAGAAGTATTAATTGCAAATAATAAAAGACGCTCTGGTATTCCTGGGTTTTTAATATGCCCAGCGATTGCGTGATAAGGGCTTCACTTTGCACTGTGTGTAAAATTTATTTTCTTTCCGTAAAAACGGAAAACCATACGGCGGAAAAAGGCAAAATATCATCGTATCTTCTGTGGGTTTTCGATCTGGCCGGTGAATGTGCAATAAGGGCTCCACTCTCCACTGTGTGTAAAATTTGTTTATTTCCATCGAAAAATTGTTGCCACATCTCACGTCTTATAGAAACGAAAAACCGTCAAACAAAATACCACCATTATCTTCGGCAGTGTTCCTCGGTTTTCGATCTGGCCAGTGAATGCTCGATGAGGGCTCCAGCAGTGTTGTGAAATAAGCAGGTGGCCGGATCGAAACCCCAAGATGTCATCATTTACAGTACTTTGTGTTTAATATCATGGAGGTGATAACTAACGAATTCCACATTCGATTGTTTAGCCGAGTGCCTCGAGGCCAGCGGCGGAGTCAAATTATTGTAGCCGTAAAATTGGATTTCGGCTTTTGTTGAATTCGGTGACATTAATTTATTATTTTTGGATGTGAAAATTAGGATTTGATTACTCGAATTTTTGAACATTCTCGGATATTGGGACAAAGATGACTTGTTTTTAAACGAGCTTTTATAGCAAATCTGCCGAATTTAGCGTGTTTCTCGAGACTATAGGAATTCCCCGTCTACATTTAAACTTCTTGCCCCTGATCCTTGTGCAAAGTTATTTCCGATTGCCCAGCATCTCCACGTTTCTTCGCTGTACGATTTTTCTGCATTCCGTCTATGACGAAGATTTTTTAGACCAGAGTAGTCCATTTGCTTTTTCTGTTTTTATTTTTTTTTTATCTTGGGCATTTTCTCCGTTACTGAAAGCTCAGTCTAATTTTTCGTTTTCTTTCTTTGCACTGAGCTATTCCCCTCTTCTTGTCTAGAGCCGAAATACAATGTCATCATCACGGACGTCCCTAGGGGGGGGGGGGGGGGCAGCGCCCACCCTACGTTTTGGGCATTCGTTAAATAACTAGCATATTTCCCCAACATTTCCAAACTAGGTGATTTAAGGTATTTATTGGTTGCTATTTTTTATTGAATTTGGTAAATAGTAACTTCTGTTCAGTCCGCACCTATTTCACCGTGTTCGGTCTGTCAATTTGCAAATTCAGTGATTTACCATATATATTTATTTAGTTCCCATCCCTTACCGAATTAGGGAATAACCAGACCTTCGTTTTGTCAGCATCTATTTCACGGCGTTCGGGTTGTTCCTTTGTAAATTCGGGATCTAATGTATCTTGTTCCTATTTGTTAGAAATCGGTAATCACCGGACCTTTGTTTAGTCCGCGTCTGTATCAGCCCATTTGGTATGTTCAATTGCAAATTTGGTGATTTAACGTATTTATTTATTTAGTTCCCATTCGTTACCGAACTCGGTAATCATAGGATCTTTGTTTAGTCTGAATCTGTTTCACCGTATTCGGCCTGCCCTTTTGTAAATTCGGTGATTCAACGTGCAAATTTGCTCCCATTCGTTACCGAATTCGGTAGTTAATCGGACAAAAGTTCGTATCTGTTCCATTGCATCCGGTCAGTCCGTTTCATAATTCGGCGATTACTCAAATTCATTTAGTTTTGACCAGGGTTGGTCACAAAGAACCAGGGTGTACGAGTTACTTCAGGATACTGTGTGTTACTCAGGGTTACTTTTGGTTATATTGCATTGGGTTACATTAGGTTACATTGGGTTACTTTGAGATACTTTTGGGTTACTTTCCAGGGTGTAGGAAGTTACTTTTGGTGACCAACCCTGGAGTTTTGATACGTTTTGACACGATATAACTTAATATAACATTGAAGATATACACAACTAAACGGGAGCCAGGGTAGAATTCGCAAAGCTGTGGCATGATTTTCTAAAGGAAGCAATTGTCAAGCTTATGCATCGCTTTATTATCGCTTCTTGTAATCCTCTAAGCCGACTATTTAATTGAACTGTACGGACAAGTTCAACTCGGTTTATCATCAGTGAAAGGAAATTCAAATCCCAGACCCTCACCAAAGTTAGTCAAAATGCGGAAAAACCTCTACAGTGTCAATGACTCGGTCGAGAAGCGAAAACCGCAACCGTGTACAAGATGATATCTCAGAACCAGCTTTAAAGCACAACTCTTACTAGAATGATCTCACAATGAAACGGATAAGAAAAACTTTTTCAAAAATACCATTACTTTCCACCTGAATTAGCGATTTTCTTGTTAACACTTGTCGACTCTACCCAGCCGTCCTGCTCTCCGACGCGGCGGCTGGGCGCAAAACATTTAAAACTGAACGCTCCGTGGTAAAAAAGTGGGAAAACTAAGAGGTGGTGTCAGCGGATGTTGAAGATTCTGGCAAACTTTGCGTTGTGTGATGGGCAAAACTCGGCACGCCGACGAAGTGCTAAACAATCCTAGGCATAAAACGAAAAAATGGAGAAAAGTGGGGATTTTAAAATCTTATAATTCCGTAAGGGCTAGATATATTATAAATGGCAGAATAAGCAAGAGGGATCCTTGAACTTCCAGTAATTCCTTGCTAGAATCTTCAAGTATTTTATCACTGGATCGTTAGTTTAGCTTGAGCCTGAAGAGTACCTTTGCTAAGATGGGCAAAAATCTCGCGATGATAAACTCATCTGAATTATCCGTTTAGTGTCGGCTTAGGCTGAAAGAATAGCCTACTTTTAGGTCGTATTCTACCCTACTTACCATGGTTACTACGCATAATGTCACGGATCCCGACTTCTCGGCGTCAAGTCTGAAACGAACTTGTCTTTGGAAAAATGACGTGCCGCGGGCTGATCGGGCCAATCACGTCACTGGGATCGTACTTATCACACTAATTACGCTCCCGAGCGTGGTAAGCAATATGCATATATGTATGTATATTCTTTATAACCCTTTACATTCAAACTGAACAAGAACGGAGTAAATGGAAGAAAAAGAAATAAAGAACAAAAGAGAGAAACAACAAAATGTATACTGCACTACAGATACAGTAAAACACAAATGGGGAGTTCAATCAGTGGTCATCCATTGGGCACAAAGAACTGGTAACCACGGGTGTGCGGCCGTTCCAAGAACTTTCTGGACTAACTTACCTACAGCCTCGTTGGGTTCTACCAGGCTGAATTTTCTTATTTGGTACCTGTTGCGGACCAATAAGACTAATAGTTACTATTAGTTACTATTCGAGAAGTTGGAACGGTCGGCGTAATAACTGCGCACGAGGTTTGAAAGAAAGTGGTATTTAATAATTACTATTGTTAGAAAGGTGGAACGCTACCATAAGCTGACTATTTTTGTCATCCCATGAACTAAATTTCACCTAAATGGAGAGCAACGTTCTACACAGTCATCTTATTTAAATCTAGTTCTCACGATGTTATTATCTCTGTCTTTGCCTCCATATTTCATCACTATGTGAATATAATTAAAAAGCAAATTGGATCTCCCATTCCCCACAAATATATACGCACATTTAATTGTGTTTCCGCTCCAGAATTTGCGGTCATAGTTTTAAAACAATAATACATTAAACAGTGTCGCAAGAAGACTCAAAGCAAGCCGCGACCTCAAATATAAAATATTACACACACAACCGACAAAAGCCAACGAATCAAAAAGGCTCTGCCAAAGGCAACTATTATCACAAAAGATCCTTGATTATTAATAATAAAACCGTCTGTACTGCAGTCACGACTGGTTGTAAAATGTTGCGGAGTTGACATGTGCTGCAAAAAACACATGTGTTATTGTCTCACGAAACGGATAAATAGCTGCAGACTGTTTTTACATTTTTAGCAATAATTACTTCTGACAATTATTACTTCGTCTATCGAAGTAATTTGGACATAAACTTGTACATAATACAGTTTTGACTGACAAAATGAATTGATCTTATGAAGTTGTGAAAAATACGATTTGTGTTTTTGGATATTATAGTTAAAATGAGTCTTATAGATTAATAATATTCCGTATATCTTGTTAAGTGATAATATAAGACGAGGTATGAGATACTGAATAGTTGATGAAATCATTGGAAAATCTTTATTTATGTTTAAATTAGATAGGATAGATACGATAAGATTTTATTTGCGCTAAGAGCCAACGGCCATTACATTGGATATTATATTGACAGCACAGCTTAATCAGATGTGGCTAGACAAGCTGTGATTGACGGTCTTCATGCCACCATGTTGTATGTTACAATCAGGCCCGTATCTAGGAATTTATTTCGAGGGGGGGGGGGGGGTCCTATCGGGGGGGGGATTTTATCCCCCCCATATCAGAGGAAAAAGCCTATAAAAATGAGTATTTTTTTATGTTTCGGGGGGGGGGGGCAACCGCCTAACCCTCCCCCCCCCCTGGATACGGCCTTGGTTACAATTAAGGAATAAATATGATGACTGATTAATTGATAATAAGTTATTTATAACTTACTCAGTCAGGTCGTCACATCACAAGTCCTTTAACAATCCAATCTCCCTCCTCTTTTATTTTGCCACTTTTTACACTTTTGCCACTTCACCTTTACAGGGTTTCGATTTCGCTTTACTTTATTTAAGAAATTCGACGGGCAAAGCTGATTATTGCTTGTTCATGGTCATTAGTAACAAGACCAAAGGTTTCAATGGGATCCCTGAAATATAATATTTGATCCAGACAATCGGTTCTTGTCTTCGCCAGATCCAGTATTCGTCAGACTCCTTGAATATTTCTACTATTAAATATAGAAAAAAGATTAAGGCCAAATAGCTAATCATCTGAGAAAACCAAGTTCAGGTATGGATTCAGCATGTGTGTGTACCCTAATAAGTCATTTCTATTTTGACGAAACTGATCGAAACTTCCTGCCTTACTTTTTCCGGTTTGGGCTAATTCTGGGGGAACTACTTGTCCGGCAAAAAGAATAAAGCAATATGAACATCTAATCAATTTCATATAAAACTTTAAGTTATAACAGACTCTTCGGTTTTGTCCGAATTCTGGGCCAACTACTAGTCCGACAAGAAAATAGTTTTCGTCATCGTGTTCAGCATGTCTTCTTACCTCTTAGTCGACATTACCTATTTTGTTTGCCCCTTAATTTGAACCCCCTTCGCCGCCCCTAAATGCAGGGCACAGCCAAAGAATCCTCACACCAAGTTTCATCAAAATATCTCATTCCTTTCGAGAGTTATCATGCTGACAGACGGACGGACAGACGAACAATTTTTGTGATGTCATAGGTGTATGTAAGTCATTCGACAGGTCAAACATCAGTATACATAGAAAGTAGATGAATAAGAAATGACTTAAAACGGATGAATCAGCTAGGATTTTCTTCAGCGATATTTCGGCCCTTCTTGGCAAGGGTTCTTCAGGCTTTAGCTGGAAAAACGTCCATAAGTTAATGAAGTTTTTAGTGACTACAAGTCTTTAATTGTGAACATTACTTCTTAGTTGCAAGAACAGGTGCTGAAATATAGAATAGAATAGAATAGAATAGAATTTTATTTTTCAAAAGTATCTGTCACAGCGGTACCGCCGAATTTGACCTTTTCGTCATACAAAATGAGGAATCACATAACACTTTGTCACGAAGGTAAAAAAAACACTAAAAAGGACTAACTTATCGGTTATTGTACAACTCAACAAATGCTGGAACAAAACACCTTCTATATCTTTCGTGAAGAATATATTTTCTGGGATTTCTCTCGCCGGGGTCTAGTACGTACAGGAGAATAGGGGGGGGGGGGAATATAACGTAATCGGGGAACAGATAGGGTTTTGATACCGAAATCGATGCTAAGGCGAGTTCGTCTCTCTTCCAGGGTAGCGAGTTTGAACCTTTTTAGTAGGTAACTGTAGGGCACTTTACCCTCCCCGTTAATAATCATGAGGGCCCTTTTTTGAATGTTCTCGATACGGTATGTGTGTTCTGAAGAGAGCCCGAAGTGCCAGACAGGACAAGCGTATTCAAGAATAGGTCTGATAAAACTAACGTAAATTTGAAGGAGGTCTTTAGGAGGGCAAGAAAATTTTATAAGTAGTTTCAAAACGGCAATACAGGGGGAGGCTTGTTTTAAAATATTTTCGATGTGGATCATTGGTTAAATTTTAGATCATTGGTTAAAGTAATTCCGAGTAGTTTAATTTTTTTAACGGAGATTTCTGGGGGAATGGGGTCAAGAAAGGCTGGGGTAGATTTTAAAAAGTTAATTGTCATAATTGAAGATTTCTTGGAGTTGACTTTCATTTGCGACAGAGCAGCTTCCTGGGTGATGTCATCCAGAATGGTCATTGCTGAGCTCTTGATATTTCGCCGGCAAATCTCAAGAGCTGAGAGGTCGTCAACATATTTCCATCGGTCAGGGTACTCGGAAATAAGACTATTGATCATAACTAAAAATAAAATCGGACCTAGTAAAGTACCTTGGGGAACACCACAAAAAATAGGGAGTGGTTCAGAAAAATATTGAAATAGTAAATTTGAGGGAGGGTAAGGGGAGGGAGGGCATGTAAATGGAAAGGTATACAAAGTCTTAAAATTGGTTGGAAAAGGTCGATGTACCCGAGAAAGATACAGTGATTCCGCAAAATACTATTTATTATCGCCTCCGGTGGATAGTCCGGTCGGTCTTCTAGTCCGGATGTTTACGAATGAACCTGATCGTCTGATATCCTTTTTGCGAAAGTATTACCTAATGAATCTGGTTCAGCGGTCGATTAGGGTGATATCAAATGTTTACGGGGTTTGGCAAAGATGGAACAAGACTAGATTGTCTGTAAGAAGTATTCCCCGCTGGGATCCCATCGATCCCATCTTTTTACGTAAATTTCAATGACAAGCCCAGTTTTTTTTAATGTCAAATTTGTGTGTTATCTGTACGTGACGAACGACCCCAAATTCGGCATTTACGCTGTGATAGTTCATTTTGAAAAAATATAATCATCATCATCACACTTCTCAGTAAGCTCGAATGGCAACTTTTGGACTCATGGTGTTTACATGCTTTCAAACCACGAGGTAGCATACTGTAGCGGCAATACTGCCCATGACTTCGAATCACGCCGGTAATCCTAGGGAAGAACAAACAACTTCACCCGAAAAAAATCATACAAATTGACTCAAATCCTGTGTTAACCAATCAACAACATTTGCTGCGGTGAGGTTTCTGGTTCTTCGCTAGGCAATGTTTGTAGGATTTCATTTCTTGCGTATAAAAAGAACCCGGAGTGCCGACGAGTCGACCGACGCCTGACAAAAGCATGCAACATTTTATTTCTTCTGAGTGAACCCGATACACTCTTCGACGGCAGGACGAGTTAGTCATCAAGAGTATTATTCTTCTAGTATTATTTCTTATGCTAAAGAACTGACACAAGCTATTTTTGTCGCGACTATGAACAAAATGTCGTGGGCCCTTGCTGACTCTTCTCAGTAGGCTAGAATGGCCATTTTAGTCTCGTGGTATTTAACATGCTTTCAAATCACAAGGCCCGATGTAGCGCCAGCTTTGCTTATATTGAAGTACCGACTCCATCGGTATTTGTAGCGGCAATCAACAACATGACGTGTGCCCTAGGTAATGCTAACACTCACTTCTTAGTATCCTAGAATGGCCTTTTAGGCCCGTGGTTTTTACATGCTCTCAATTACAACACGGTTTACTAGCAGCCATTTCTCTTAGTGCTTCATCTTTATGATGCTAAAGAACTGGGAGTCTGGAGTAGCGACTCTGAACAACATGTCATGGGCCCTTCGAACACTCCCTTCTCAGCAAACTCGTGGTATATACATACTTTCAAATCACAAGGCATATTACTGCAGCGACAATCCTTCTTACAGTTTTACCTGTGCTGAAGAACTGACTCAGAAAGGTATTTGTAGCGACCGTGAATAACACGTCATGGGCCCTTGGTGACATGGTATTTACAACGCAAGGCGTTGTCCTGTAGTAGCCATTTCTTCTTACAACTTTATCTTGTGCTAGAGAACTAATTCGATAGGTATTCGTAGCGACTATGAACAACACGTCATGGGCCCTTGCTGACACTCACCTATCAAAAGGCTAGAGATGCCTTTTTAAGACTCGTGGTTTTTACATGCTTTCAAATCACAATGCGGTTTACTATAGCGGCAAATTTTCTTAAAGCTGTATATTATGCTATGGAACTGGTTCAAAAGGTGTTTGTTGCGACTATGAGCAACACGTCATGGGCCCTTCGTGACACTTCTTAGTAGGCCAGAATGGCCTTTTTTTTAAACTCGTGGGGTTTACGTGCTTTCAAATCACA
Source organism: Branchinecta lynchi (assembly GCA_023053575.1). Lineage (NCBI taxonomy): Eukaryota > Metazoa > Arthropoda > Branchiopoda > Anostraca > Branchinectidae > Branchinecta > Branchinecta lynchi. The sequence goes on from JAKZAP010000003.1 coordinate 25,398,837, forward strand.
AGGCAGTTTGGGCCCCTTACTGTAGCGGAAAACGACAATTCTTTTTATAGATTTTCTTTATCTTGTGCTAGAGAACTAATTCGAGACGTATTCGTAGCGACTACGAACAACACGACATGAGCCCCTGCTGACACTCACCTCTCAGTAGACTAGATGCCTTTTTTTAGACTCGTGGTATTTACATGCTTTCAAATCACAAGGCGGTTTACTGCAGCGGCAATTCTTCTTGTAGCTTTATCTTGTGCTAAATAACTGACTCGAGAGATTTGTCGCGACAAAAAGGGACAATTTATCACTCGATGACAAACATCTAGCAGGAACTTGAAGCAGATCGTGATTAAAGAAATAAGAAAAATGATTCGGCGGCATCCTTTGCCTGTGTACACACAAGACACAACTGTGACATTTATAAAAGCTTGAACGAGTTAGTGCATTTCAAGGATTTTATAATTTAATATCAAGGATCTGCATTTGACACATCACAAATCTATGAACTGGATTTGTCTGTTTAAAATTTGAAGGTATTCATGAAAGAGTATTTGATTCTTACAGGTTTGTTTCCTTCCCCGAAGTTGAACCAGAAGATTGACAGCCTGACGAGGACCCTTGCCAAGAAGGGCCAAAATATCGCTGATGAAAAATCATAGCTGACGTATCCGTTGTAAACATTGTTTGAATAAAAAGTAATTTAATGGAATATTTTAATCGTATTAATTTAATTACAGTGTATGGATGGATGAATAGTTTGTAACGCTTTGCCGAAGAGCATAAGAGCAGTATACAGGACAAAGAAACGTATAAAATAACACAAAACACACAACTAGAGAAAGTGAAGAATGAAATTAAGTAGTGCAGTCGTGGACAGGATAGCTTTCAGCCAAAAAAGACAAATTAGAGGAGAGGTTTTCGTGATTAACAAGACCAAAGGTTTCGATGGGATCCCAAAAATGTAATATCTCATCCTGACAATTGGGTCCTCTCCTCTCTTCTCCAGACTCCTTAAGCATTTTTACTACACAAATCCAGCAACAGGTTAAGGACAGATCGCTGCACAAATCCATCAATAGATTAAGGCCAAATAGCTAATCATCTGAGAAATCAAAGTTCAGATATGGAATCAGCATGTGTGTTTACCCCTACAAGGGCTACAAGTCAAATTTGTTTTGACGAAACTGATTGAAACTTCCTGCCTTAGCTTACTTCTGCCAAATTGCTGGTTTCTGCCGAATTCGGGAACTACTTTTCCGACAAAATAACAAAGCTCAAAAACGAATTATCGAACATCTAATCAATTTCAAATAAAGCTTTAACTCACGGCAAATTTTCCGGTTTCAGCCATATTCCCTGCGAACTGTGCGCCTGGGTAAAAAAAAAACGATTGTCAAAAAGGGATTCAGGATCTCTTCTTACTCACAAAATTTACTTTTAACAAATTTTCTGGATTTGATTAGATTCTGGGCGAACTACTTGTCCCGCGAGAAAATGGATGTAATAATCATGCCCAGTATGTATTTCTACCCCTCGAACATATAATCAACTTAAAATAAGACTTTTGCTTTCAACAAATTTTTCGTTTTTGGCCGAATTCCGGGCGAACTACTTGTCCGACGAAAAAATGGTTTTCACCATCGTGTTTAGCACGTCTTCTTACCCCATATTCGGCTATCAAATTAGCTGTTTAAAAATATTTTGCTTGCCCCTTAATTTAAACCCCCTCCCCCACCCCTAAATGTAGGGCTGCAGAGCCTATCTACGAACTCGGCCTTACTCTTGACCCTAGAATTCTCACACCAAGTTTCATACAAATATGTCATTCCCTTCGAGAGTTATCGTGCTTACAGACGGACGGACGGGCAGACGGACGGACTGACAACTTTTATGATGTCATAGGTATCCCTCCACTTACCTTTTGGGATCCAAATTAAAATAAGATTAATTAAAACCCAAATAATTATACTAACGTTATACCTTTAAAAATAAAATTGTTAACATAAGACCTCGGGAGTCGTAGCCAAAAATATAAGAAATACGATTATAAGTAAGACAAAATGCTACCGGAGTTCATAAAAATAAGGGCGCTGATCGCAGTCCAAGTTCTTCAGCTGTACTTGTCTGATAGATTGCTAGATCGCACTACTGACATTTCTGACTCGTCATTTATAAATAAAACTTGGCTTCTAATGCATTTATTTTTGGAAATGTTTACGAGCAAGTTCAATTATTGTTTCATTATCAGCAAATGCATTAAAATGTAACCAAAAGGGTTGAGATAGGACAGTCTAGTTTCCCATCACATATTCAGATAGACAGATAGATGAATAGAAAGTTTATTCCAAAAAATCGACTTTTGTGGTTATACAACCAGATTTGCGATTATTGTAAGAAAAAAAACAGAACAAATTACAATACATGCGTCAATATACTTAAAATTCTGTCAAGCTTCGTTAAAAAGCTTTAAGGAACTCTGGAATAAAACTTTTTGCAAATCCGGCATATTTTGTATGTACAGGAAAGAGCTTGGGTACCCTATGACTTGACACTTGTTCTGGTCGATTTCTAAAATTTTGGTAGGGAGGAAGGGAGGATTTGGAGTGAACGGGGTGAAATACCAGGGCTGAACCGTAATCGGTGCTTTAGCTGTTTTCTGCGTTCCTGCAGTGTTTTGAAGTTAAAGTGTTTTAAAAGGTAAGAGGTTTGGGTCCACTGTGAGTAATAAAAAGAGCCCACTTCTGTATTCTTTCCAATTTGTCTCTTCACTTAAATAGGCTTCAAAACCCGATGAAAGTGACTTACTCGGTTGCTCTGCTATCCACGAATAATCGGTTTTCAAATAGTGGACTTTCCCTGTCGGATTTGTGGTATCTCTATGCGGTTGTACCTGTGTTGTATACTTGACGAAAAAGAATTATGAAAAATTGGTCTTTAGGCACTAATGGTCCATTTACACACTGCGTAAAATCCGAGCGTATTTTGAAATCTGAGCGTATTTTACGCACGTTTTGAGCTTGAAAACATTTCTAGCAATAAGGACGTATTTGAGAAACCGGTCCGTTTTGTAACTAAATACGTCCGTATTGCAAGCTCAAAACGTGCGTAAAATACGCTTGGATTTCAAAATACTCTCGGATTTTACGCAGTGTGTAAACCCACCATAAGCGGTCTTCACCAAGCTCACCACTGGCCACTGAGAAACCGCGTTTGTGTTGAAATTCAAATTATCCGCGTCATAGTAGAATTTACGTTTTGGTGCCGGCCGTAGATATTCTAAACGTCACTACTAGACAGGTAGCGGAAAATCGAAAAATCCCTCAACAGAATCCAAATAATACAGTGTATTCAGTCAAATGATACACAAATAAGTTATCATTTCAGTTAAAGTTAAACATTACGTGTCGACAATCCAAGCTACTCGACTCGACACACAACTCAAAGCATGGCTGTCATAGGCGTATCCAGAATTTAAGAAGTGAAAAATAAGTAAGAAAAATAATAAATTGGCAAAGCAAGTAGACAACACAGAAATGTAGGATCCTAAAAGAAGAAGGTAAAACAGAAAAACCCTTCGTAACGCGTATAATAGCTTTTGTTATCTCTCTGTTTGCAACCTTTCCGGAACTTTTGGTATGCTGAGACTAAAAGATTTAAAACGTACTAAGACTTTCATTTTCTTTTATACCTTCCTCGTCGTTACAGAAATTTCTACGTAACTGCAATCTTTTTATGTTCCATTTCCCAAGACCTCCACGTTTCTGCCTATTGACCGTTTTCCACTTACCATCTGGGAAGAAGATTTTTTTGTACACCCTATTAGTCTTTGTGTCTGTGTTTTGTTTGGTTGTTTGTATACTGTGCATTTATTGCGTTATCAAAAACTCAGTGTAACTTTTCTTTTCTTCTTTTTTGCACTGCGCTATTTCCCTTTTCTTGTCTAGTGAGTAAATAAAATTTCATCATCATCAAATAGGCGGCTAATCAGATAAGGCATTGTTCTTTGTGATAAAATGGGTAGCAAACGAGAGAACAAAACTGTTTCGTATCCGGGCCCGATGAACAATTTATCTCATAATAGTAGTATGAAGTTGTACGAAACGTTTCTACTTCAAGGCTACCGTGTTACTGCATTCTACCAAGAACAAATTCTACTGCATGCTACTAACAGCAAACTATTCAATACTGCTGCTTAAGATTGTCCCAGTCTGAGACACGCTAAATGATAGTATTCTTTACTATTACACATCAATACATACAAGTTTTTCGTAGAACTATCATACAACTACGCAGGCTAGGTCGCCTGTTATTTAGCTCTTGCTATTGTGACAACTTTCTATTTTAAATCTTACATGGAGTTCTCACCACGGATGCAAAGGCGAAAGCCTTTCGTGGTGCAATGTATTATTATTATTTTAATAGTAATACTGACAACACAATTAAACTCAGAAATATAGCCTATCATTGCCAACTATTCCCAGATGACTCATTGTGCTCTTGGAAGAAATTTAGGAATCCCGGCGTCAGGGCCGTATCCAGGGGGGGGGGGGATAGGGGGTTGCCCCCCCCCCCCCCCAAAAAAAAAAAAAAAAAATACACAAATTATCGTTTGTATAGGTTTTTCCCTCTGATCTATGTCTTTTTTGTACTTTTTGTCCGACCAGCAGGCAAAAAAAAACTCACACAGGCAACCCCAACCCCCGCAATAAATTCCTGGATACAGGCCTGTCCCGCGTCATAACCTGAAGGAAGTAAGTTAATGCGTGTGTTGTTTGACCAGTCTTCTAGTTTTCTTCTTAAATGTTTTAAACAGGAACAGCAGTTTTGAGTCCGTAAGACCAAATACGTTTCCATAGAAATAATATTACTGGTGAGAACAAACTTATTTCCCATTCATATGAAATAGGGTATAAAAAGAAGAAAGAGAAACAAGCAATAGATCATAACAACAGATAACATCAGAGAAAAACTTTGGCCAGTGTCCAAGCCCGCCGAAAACCGATCTCTTATCATCTGATTTGGATCCGAGGAGGGAATTCGCAAGTTGTAGAGGGTCCCGTGCCTCCAGTCCTGCCGTCGACCCCGCCTCTGTGTCTTCTGGTGTACACCAAAACGTCCAGTGATCCCCCTCATTTGGATCTGCAAGACCGTATTTTGTCGCAACATATGTGTCGCAATTTCAGTAGAAACTTAGCTGAAATAAATTAATCAGACACGTTTCTGATCAGTTGCTGTATATGTGGTCCGAAAAGGGGATTGCCAGAAGATGGGGTCGAATAGAGGCGTGCTGGAACTGGCGGTTACATTTAGATTTGCACGATATAGGCTACAAGTACTCCATAATCTTTCTTTTTTTGAATGGCGTAAAATAAGATGACAAATTTTACTTTAGAAGAACAAGATAGGTGTTTTTTTTTGTTTGTTTTGCTGGACATATTTGTATGCTTAGTGGCTATCACATCACCAACTTTGTCACAAGTCTTTTTGTCAACGCTCACCGCAGTCAAAAAGCCCAGCACTTCTAGTGAGTGACAGTCCACTAATCCCACGACGAAAAAAGGACCACCATATACGCACCTTAACAATCGGCTAATCATGCGATTTACTGTGCGATTTTACCGACGCGCAAAGTCCTCATAATCTTCTGCTATTATGCCGACCTGCCATCTAGCTTGATATCTTGTCAAAACTTTTGACAGCCTCGGCAACGTCGGCATGTCCCGCGCGCATACCAACCTGACAGCAAGATCATTAGACTTCTATGGACAGGGTATACGTCTTTATAAAACAATTTTTGTACCGAAAGGGTGATTTATAAGCGAGCCGAATTAAGGCCTAGCTGCAGGTGTTGATGATGATTTGAGGAATTCTGTGTCTTTTGTCGAGGAAGCGAGTCAATTTGTGGTGACTTGCTGCTGAGAAAACATTCCAAACGTGAGTGAAAAGGATAGTGGGACTCAGTTATATAGAGGAGGAATTAGCAGCGCGATTATAGGGTGTTTTCTGGCGGATGTTTCAATCACTGTGTTATATCTTACTGTCAACTGAGACCAGTCTAGTAGGCTTACGGAAGAAACGTCCCCATGACAAAACGTCCCTGGCGAAACGTCTCCGTGACAAAACGTCCCCATGACAAAACGTCCCCGTGTCAAAATGTCCCCGTGTCAAAACGTCCCCGTGTCAAAACGTCCCCGTGACTAAACGTCCCCGTTGCGAAACTTATCTTATAAGCATCGTGTAATATGCTTTGCAACTTGCAACTGACTCGTAACTGGTCAGTTCTAGGTCGTTCGAAGCAACATGCACAATCTGAGGAGCACCAAGATGCTCCTCAGAGAAAGGGGTCCGCTGTGGCTCAAAGAGAGTCAAACAAGGAAAATGCAAAAATAAGCGCAGTGCCGCTATGCTGGTTCAAAATAACATGGAAGCGAGGAAACGAAAGCGGACTAGTTAGGTAGAGAGACATCGTTAATCTAGGTTACCCGGTTTTGATCCTTTAATAAAATTTTTAAATAACAAATATCACCAAATTAAATATCGAAACAAAAGCGAGATCAAATGAGTTATGTCGCAGCGTAAACTAACACATAATATAAAAACCAATTAAATAAAAGATAAAAAACTAAATCTTTGCGCTTTCCTTAAAGGACCTGTCTTACCCATAATACTAATGCAACCTACTTCCGCAATTACTCCATATATCTCTAAACCCGGAGACCCCAATTCCGTACGCTACATTCCAACCCCTCTAACAAGACCACGCTGATTTTCTCACTTGCCGTGTTTTGATACCTTGGACGTGTACCACGCTGTCGACGGTTGTCTGCGAGAAGTTTTTCATCAGATAAACCGGTTATGTAAATTGTTTCCTCTTTTCGCTACAAGTCAGCTGGTCTCGGAAAAGGCTTAAAACAGCCACAACCGTGGGTTATTTGCTGCAAACACTGCCTAGTATTTACATATTTTACAATACTGTGAGTTGAAGAGCGAATAGTGCGAGGGTCCTTTAAGGAATGGCTATAGCCGGGAGCAACACTTTGGTTAAGTTTATTGAGTATCGGTTAAATGCTGAAGTAGTCGAACCATCGTGGTTTTCAAAAGTTTATATTCCAGAAACATTTTTGTCTGAACTGATGACGCAATCAGTAGTCACATAGGCCTAGCTATCCCCTCAGCGATGAACAAAATTCTATAGCGGGGACGTTTATGTGCACGTTTCGCCAGGAGACGTTTTGAGCGGGAATGTTTCGGCACAGGGACCTTTTGTCGTGGGACGTTTTGTCATGGGGAAGTTTTGTCACGGGGGCGTTTTGTCGGAGACGTTTCGTCAGGGGACGTTTCGAATGGGGACGTTTTGTCGACAACCGTCTTGTAAACTAAGCCATTTTTGTATACCCATGCTCAAACGCTATGGCAGGGTTAAGCATGGTACTAAGTTTGTTGTACCGACCGACTAACCCACAATCCGTCCTCGAAGATTGAAAAAATACAAAAACACGGTCTCCGAATCATCCTTGGCGTTAAATACATCGACTATGAATCGGCACGGTGCAGAAGCATGCACTAGCCATGAAATTTGGTCTCAAGTGCCTTAAATCCCAATAACATACCAAAACTGAATTGTTCATATGACCAGACTTAGCCTACTTGTAAATATAAGTAGGTGCAGAAATTTTGACGAGCCTCATGCCCATTCTTCCGAGCGATTTAGAAAAAAAAATTTGCCACATTTCACTTAAGTTTTATAACGACTAGCACTAAATATCATTAATAATTTCTTGTTCGTTTTGTATTGTAGTATCGATGTATCAAAGTTATAATTGCCATGCATTTATATTAAGATGGACACATCTGAATTGAACCGAAAAATTCTCCAGAGGGGTACCAGAGTACAACAGTTTCAAATTCAAGACGAAATCTTGGATTGCTTGATTACCAAAGTACTTTATAGCGTTATACGCTTTACACTAAGGGGAACTAGACTTACGTTGCGGCAACCTTTGCCCGGCTTCGCCGACTAAAGTGTTGCGAGAGCAACACTTTGGTTTTGTTTCTTCGCTGTCGGTTAGATGCTGAAGTTGTCAACTTATCAAAGCTTTTAAAACGGTATGTTCTAAAAAGAATAATCACATGATCAAAAGCTATTCTTTAGCGTTGTAAAAAAAAAAAAAAAAAAGAATATCGGAAGAAGGGACTAGATTGACTTTGCGGTCAGTTGAACTTTATTCTTTTCAATCGTAGACATCGTGACGGATGGAAACTCGGAACAATATCTTATATAATCTAGTTGGTATTATAAAGGTATCCTTTACTTTTCACGATTAAAATACCATAGATGACAGTATTAGTTATTACGAAACTACCTCACTGTTTTAGATTATCGTTTGTACCCGTTGCGTAAACAGTTAATCCTAGGTTATAGTATACCATCGATAGAAACTTTCTTACCGCCATATTTACAGAAATCGAATACAATGTGCACCAACTTGCAAAATTTTCTAGCCCTCCGTGAACCGATTCCTACTTACAAGTCCGTGATATACACCAAGTTCACTGGAAACAAATAATGGGTACACCAACTAGCAAAAGCTGCAAACTCCTCATTGCCGAAGATGATTATGAGCAAACAGTCCTCTGTTGCTTACAAGTCCCTTACATGTCTCATAACTTGTATCGCTATTTTTGGTTTCAGTGTGTACCTTACTGCTGAAGTAGTCAACCCCTTGAAACTTTCAAACTGTTTTATCTCATGAAGGACTTTTGTTAAAAAAAGATGAATGACATATACTTTGATCAGCTTATCAAGGGCTATCGATTGCCCTAATAGTAGATTAATAGTAAAGAAGAAAAGATATTTAATGGTTGTAAAATATGGTAGATAAAACTTAATATTGTTAGAAAAATGAAAAAAGGGTAGATTTAGGTTGTAGGTTTAGACTTTATGGGGGAAGGGTTTTTGAATGAGAGAGTGAGTTTTGAGGAGAAGTTTAATAGAAAAATAATTTTGAAAAGAGAAGCTAAATTTAGAGTTGATAACAAAGATAATAGGTTTAAGACGAAAGTGTAAGTGACGTTAAAGTAGGGTAAACTTTTACGTAAACTTTGTATTAACTTCACTGAGTTGGAGGTGGAGACGTAGCCACTTGTTTTGGTTCAATCCAAAGCAAGAACAAATGAAAAAGAAGCTACGCGGGTCTAAAAAAAAAACAAAAAAACAGAATATCGGAAAAAGAGACTTTGAAGTCAGTTGAACTTTATCCTTTTCAATCGTAGACATCGTGACGGATGAAAACTTGGAACAACATATATTATAATCTAGTTGGTATTATAAAGCTATCCGTAACTTTTCAGGATTAAAATACCATAGATGACACTATCAATTATTACGAAACTACCTCATTGTTTTACATTATCGGTTGTACCCGATGCGTAAACAGTTAATCCTCGGCTACAGCGATAGACCATCGATACAAACTTTCTTACCGTCAGATTTATATGAATCGAATACAATGTGCAACAATTTGCACAAATTTCTAGCCCCTCGTGAACCGATTTTACTCACAAGTCCCTCTCCCGTGATAGGCATCAAGTTCACCGGATAAGAATAATGGGTACACCAGCTAGCAAAAGTTGCAAACCCCTCATCGCTGAAGATTTTTGTTGCATAACAGCCGATTATTACTTACAAGTCCCTTGCATGTCTTACAATTGGGAACCAAGTCGTTCTTACCATCGAATATACCGGAAACAAATGACAGGTACACCAACTAGCAAAAGCTGCAAACCCCCCATTGCCGAAGATGATTATGAGCTCACTCGACTGTCGCGTACAAGTCCCCTACATGTCTCACAACTGGTATCGCCTATTTTTGGTTTCAGTGTGTACCTTACTACTGAAGTCGTCGACCCCTTGAGACTTTCAAACTGGTGTATCTCCTGAAGGAATTTTTGTAATAAAAAACGGATGACATACACTTTGATCAGCTCATCAACAGCTATCGATTGCCGTCGAAAAAAAAAATTCTACCTGTCTTAGTTCAAAAGTTGACTTTTTTGCCGTAGGCCAACTTTCTAACGTCACCACTTAGAAAGGAGCAAAGGCGAAGCTCTAGTTTCTTTAGCAATGAGAGAACTTCTGAAGTTTAAGAGGTGCATCTCATACCATTTCTCTACCGCAAACCCAAGTGCAAATAAACGAATGATAAACTCAGCTGAAATCGCCAACACAAATGGATAGAAACAATAGATGGCAGCACTTTCGGACCCGTGGGAAAAAAACACTTTTTGGTTTCTGTAGGTTTTTCTATTTATCACTCAAAGAAGATATGTTGGCTGTGGGGCCAAAACTGTGTGGTAACTGCCGCATATGTTTAAAACTTATAGATTTTAGTCCATGATCGTTTTAGTTTAAAAGAAAAACTATCACTGCAAAAAGCCGAATTCGTTTCTTCGTGTCAAACGTCAAAAATACACTGAATGAAAGTAAATTATCAAAAATAAAACATTGTCATGAAACAAACTCAATTTGCATTATACCATTCAGTGAAACTAGGCACGAAACTTTTCTTGAACCGGTCAGTGCGGCAATGAATTGGGGCGAGCTTTGGGACCTTCACTGCTACTGCTCTAGGTTGGCGAAGTCTCTCGGGTAAATGGGGACTAGGGAGGAGGGAACGGTGCACGGGGTGGTAAAGGAGTTTTAGGCCAAAAGTCTGGCAAAGGTGCTCTCTCCTCCTGCAAGCGTTTGTAGCCGAAGTTCCTTTAGCAGAAAAGAGTAAGGTAATCTGGCTTCACCATAAATAATACATAGTGCACGTTTTTGTACCCGCTCGATCAGATCCTTCTCCCCTTGGGTGAGACCGTAATGCCATGCCGGACAAGCATATTCAAGAAGGGGGCGCACGAAATCTTCAATCGTCCATCTTCCATCTTCAATTTGAAACTGGTGCCTGCCTGCTTGCGTGCTAGAACGGAGCTTCCCACTCGAAAGCAAAAACATGGTTTGATGAAACGAAAGGTTGGCTGCACAACTTCAGATAGTCCTCTCTGACATAGGCTGTATAACTCCACTTCACTTCGCACACCGTAGGCTCTGACTCGAGGACAAGCAAAAACCATCCTTTTTGGCCCCAGAGTTCTACGGAGCTTTCCAAAATGTAATGTCATATTCATCAATCTGGCCTAAGGTCCACACTTCCCGTAAAAGCCGCACAGGTTAGACCCTTACCAATTAGCAGGAATAAAATGAAATCGGTGACATAGGAAAAAAAAACAAAAAAACGAGGACAAAACCAAAGTGTTGCTCTCGCAACGCAATAAGGGGTACACATACCATGCTCACCCCTGCCAGCATGCCTCAGCGTTTGAGCATGGTTATAAAAAAAAAGGTTTAGTGTACGAGACTGACATACAGACTTGGGTTTTCCAGCGGTCAACTTACTTACTTGGACCTGGGCTCTTTAATACCTCTGCATAAGACAAGAAAGGGAAACCGCCGGTTTGACAACAGCTTATAAACCTAGGAGTTTGACCGACCTTGCGTCATCCTCCACAGCTTCACGAGCCTTAAAGTTGCGGTTAGTGCAGTTACAGCCTCTTTCTCAAGTGAGTTCCAAATGATACCGCCTACGTTTCTCCCTGATAGATATTCCTTCAGCCCAAGCTGACTGAGAATCATATTTGACGGTGCAAATGGTGTGTTTTTGCACCTGGTGGGGGGGGGGGGGGGGCTGTCTAGCCTGATACATCAAACGGCAGTACACAGCTAGTCCCTGTCGAAAGTTTGCACAATCTAACAATCTAAAAATTACAGTTATAAGTTCTTTCGTACTTGGACGAATTCTGTTTTAAGTTCAATTTGCTTGAACTCTGATCAGAAAGGAGTTTTGTTTTAAGTTTAAAACGAATTCTGTTTTAAGCAATTCTGTTTTAAGTTTAATTGCTTGAACTTTCTGATCAGAGGCGCCCTTTCGTAGGAAGGAGGGTCATGATCTCAACAAAATCGTCCATCGGTGTACTACGTGTTTGCACCTAAATAGGTTTCAAAAGGCAAAAATGCAAAGGAATGACGGTACTTTAAGGTAGTAACTTCAAAAACTATCTTGAAGTTTAACTGAAAAGCCAGCTTATTGTTATATCTTGGATTTGAATACACTTAAATATTTTGAATATTCTGAAGGATTGTTTGTTTTTGGGATCCCAAAACGTAAGTGGCGGGATACCTATGAAATCGCAATAGTTGTCCGTCTGTCCGACTGTGCGCACTATAACTCTCGAAGGGAACGAGATATTTTGATGAAACTTGGTGTGAGGATTCAAGAATAAGGTCGTTCATAGATGGGCTATGTAGCCCTAGATTTAGGGGTGCGGGAGGGGTTTCAAATTAAGGGACAAACAAAATATTTTTTAAAGGAAATTGAGATAGTTGATTTAGGGGTAAGGAAACATGCTGAATCCGAATATGAAAGTTATTTTCTTCCGGACAAGTAGTTCACCGGAATCCGGAGAAAACCGGACAAAATTTGTCGACCAATTTTCGGCTATCGCAGTCCCTACCCCTTTATTCTCAAACCGGTATAGCTCTGCGCGTGGATCATGACGACATTCATTTGTTTATTCTATGGACGTCGGAGAGATCTAGTGTAGTCGAAGGGGTTGATATATAATGTTCAAACGAGGAAATATGTTGTTAAAGCGATGATGTTGTTCAATGAGGATTCGCTGGTAAAGTAATGGTCAAGTTCGTAGATGGGTCCTTTTTTTTTTTTTTTTTTTTTTTCCCTAGTATCTTTTCTAATTTAACTTATTTTTATATTATTTATATAAAAGAATGAAAATCATTTCCCGTACTTTTTGTGGCTACTCCTCCATCCCTCAGTGACGTTAATTTTAATCTATTTTTACCCCCTTTTAAACTATTTACGTCACCTAACTTTTAAAATTAAAACCCATATTACATTCACTGTTCTTCCCCCTAATCACTCAATATAAAATATAAACTTATTGTAAATTTATCCTTCAAATATTTTAAATTCCTACTAAACAAAATTTAAATTTTTCGCCCAGTCATCATTCACGCATACCCATCATTCATCACAATACTCATCTTCCACTCTTTCAAAACACTGCCACAAAAACCCACAACCCTCATTTCAATCTCACTCACTACCCATCAAAAACCCAGGGCACAAATTTTACAACAACTTTCAATAATCCCAATCAAATCCCCGCTCTGCCCACTCAAGAGGTGCCCTTCCTCCTCTAGGGCACCTCTAACACGGTCCTTTAGTCCTATCTTTACAGGCAGAGTTTCGAATTTACGGTAAAAACATGTATGTTTTATAAGCTAATAAGATATTCACTGAGGGGGTAAGGAGGTCCACGGAATCCATATCTGAACTTAGTTTTCTTGCTGGACAAATGGTTCATCACGAATTCGGTTGAAACTGGAAATTTGGTTGAAGCTCAACGTTGTTTCTGAAATCGATTACTCGGCATCGGGGCAAGGAGACATACTGAATCCATTTTTGGACTTTGTTTTAACAGTAAAAGTATTCAAGGAATCTGACGAAGACTCAATGGCAATGACATGACCCAATTGTTTGAATCAAATGTTGGAGTTGAAATGAGTATCCGAAGCATGTACTTTTGCCAACTATCAAGTTTCATTCACATCTGATCACCGGTTCAAGCGTTCTGCATTCCATAAGTTTCCGTATTTTCCTCCCCTCCCCCCCCCCCCCCATAGGATGGTTAGAACTGGGAAGTGACAACTTCTAAGCCAATCTTGTCGGGTCTCTAATGTTCCAGCCACATTTCGTCGTCCCAGCACATCTGTAACTTAACTCGCGTTTGTCGGAATTATGCCCCCCCCCCAAAAAAAAAAAAATTTCCCACAGTGTCCGTATCCAGTCTGGTAAATTTGTCTAGGACATATGCTTGTTCTTCTCAGCAAAGAACATCACAGACCCTCTGTTCAGTTATAAAATATCACTCAAATCCGACACCCCTTCGAAAGTTACACTCATGACTCTATATTTTGGATCCCGCCTCCCCCCACGATGACCGGATCGAGGAAGTCGAAATTCACTATTTCCAAGTCAGTTTGATGGGGTCGCTGATATGCCTGCCAAGTTTCATCGCGAAAAATACATAAATCTACCATCACCGAAATTCGGGGAGCCCCCCTCCACCCCACCCCCACCACCCCAAGTGTCCAAATTCAGGTGTAAACGATTTATCTAAAGTTTATGCTTGTTCTTCCCAGCAAGTTTCATCCCGATCCCTCCAGTCCAAGGCCGTAGCCAGGGGGGGTTTCACCCCCCCCCCCGAAACATACAAAAATTATCATTTTTTATAGGTTTTTCCCTCTGATCTATGTCTTTTTTGTCCGACCCGCAGGCAACCCCCCCCCCCTGCCCCGAAATAAATTACTGGATACGGGCCTGCTCCAGTCCTAAGCTTTTCACGAGATTTCCGGTATCCTTCCTCCAACGCCCCCACAGCAGTCGAAACCGGTCCGGACTGGAAATGGAAAATCAGAGACATGTACTCTTTCCAAAGTTTCATTCAGATCCCATCCCCAGTTCGAAAGTTATGCATGCCTACATATTACGGACCCCCCCCCCTCAATCGTGGGACCGGCGAAGTGACTGTTTCGAATACAGTTTGATCGGGTCCATAATATGCGTGACGAGTTTCATCGACCTACTGCAACTGGAAGCGCCCTAACTCGCGATCATCGGACTGATCGATCGAACAAATCTGACCGATTGTACTATTTTCCTCCCTGAACCCGGCCTTTACCAAAGAAATTAGATCATTCTCATTCAAACAAACTTTCATTTGAAGGTTCAGCACCTTTTAAAATATCTTAACCAAGGCACTTCCTAGATGTATTGCACGATTATCGTAGATAGTCCTAGCACCTTTCTTATAAATCGGTATAGTTATCGACATTTTCCATTGCCTAGGCTATACACCTGTCATAATAATACAAGAAAATATAATTACTATCACTTGTACTAATGCACCTTCCCGCATCGGCAAACTATAGCTTGAATCCCGTCGCGACACTGCGCCGACCTACCTATCATTTTTCGAATCATCATATCCCAACTTCTCTATCAGGTTACAATTATTTTCCTCTAAAGTTTAACCGAAAAGCCAACTTATTTTTGTATTATATAACTGTATACACCGGATAATTGGATTGTATAAAGGGATTTTTGAATTTTTCACTGTTGACTCTAGAATGGCGTTCAGAATACCTATACGGCCGTCCACACAACGGAAAATTCTACTATGACGCGGGTTTGAATCTCATTCGAAACGCGGCTTTTCAGTGGCCAGTGATCGTCTTACGGAAGATGATCACTGAGAGAACACTTATTTTTCGTAAATCGTTTTCGTCAAGCATAAGTCACAGGTATAAGCGCAAACAGATACCACAAATCAGACACGGATATTACACTATTTGAAAATCGACTATTCGTGAATAGCGGAGCAACAAAGTAACGCATTTGCATCGGGTCTTCACGACTCTTTTAAGTGAATAAGTGATGGGTAACTAGGTTGTCCTACCTGAGCCGGTTAAATTTTAATGGGTAACAAACTTGGCTAGATCTATCCTCTTTTAAACTTCTTACAAATATTTCTTTATTAAAGGACACTTGAACGAAGAGTACCAAGTATCATCGCTATCTGTATGACTTCCGTTAACATTGCCTGCAGAAAACCCAATCTAAATACGAAATAGTGTTTCCAAGCTATGATTTTTGCTCCATTTTGCATCTGTCCTTATTTCAGTACCGAACAATTTTAGAAATGAACAAATGTCTCCAATCACCCCTTCTTCTGGAATATTTTTTAACCAGTTAAGCCCAAACGGACATCTAGAAGATATTCCAATACGATCCAGCCAGCGCTTTACATGATTTGAATGAATTGCTCTTTTTGTCTTGGAGTCTGCATGTGCAAACCTCCAGAAACGAACATCCCTATTTTGAAAATGTCACGCTCAGGAGAAGAATGCTCTCCGTGGCCATGTCTGTAAATGCATTCTCCATGGTGTGTTCAAGTATGGTTTCATTGTCCAGGTGTCCTTTAATATTCGACTGCTTCTTTTCAAAATACTATGACCAGGACTCCGCCTTTGGTTTCAAACCAACTGGCGGTCCATTCACTAATCTCCTTACGTGTTTCTCAATTTCCCTACTGTCCTTATACTAAATGCTTGAAGTGTTTTCTTACTTACTTCTCCGTCCATTTTTAGTTTCTTCCCTTTTACTTTATATTCGTTTCGGCGACTCCTCGGCTTCGGTAACAGGTGGCTTCTCTCGACAAACTTGGTCGGTATAATAACCTTCGCAACAAAGGCAAGAAACACAGCCGTCAATTAAAGCATAAACTCTAACTTTCTTCAAATTCTTATCGATAATAAACTGAGCACTTATAAATGGTAATTACCACTTACACAGTGCGACAGTTACATTCCTGAAAACGACAAAACACAAAATCTACCTTGTTGTTTTAAATTTCTCTTGAAAACTTCTACAGCTGAAAGATTGATCCCCTCAGATTTCCGTATTAATGCAATTTAGAAGTTTTACACTTTATACACAGCGTCCAAACTTTTTATGGGTAATATTATAAATTGAAAGATTGATGACTCGCTTAATGCAATCTAAAAGTACCGCCAGTTCCTTCACCATACACAAAAGACAGTACAAATAGTTAATTTTACCGCAAAAACGCCTTAGTGTTTGTGCAAAAAGGGCGGTTAAAGCTGAACTCAAAGGGTGACCGAACAGACGGTGTGACAACGTCTTGGCTACGAAACTTTGATTGAGTTTAATTTTTGACTCGTGAGAAAATGTCAAGTACTATAAAAACTTTTGTATCGGTCAGCTCTCCTTTTATACCTTACTTGATGATATTAAGGTTAAAACGTGAGTTTAACTTTGTAACGAACTTTATCATGATTATTGACATTTATATACAAAATTACTAAAAATTGATAAGCCAGCTCTTCAGCAATATTTCGGCATTTCTCGGCAAGGGTCCTCCTCAGGCTGTAGCTGGAAGAAAAGGTCAAGAAGACGACCCTGGACTGTCCTACCTCAGCTCACGTTTTGAGTTATATTTTTGCATGGTACTTATTTCACGTTCTATTAAATAACATTGATTTTTAGTTTTGTAATACGAAAATAGCTCCTAATAACGATAAAGAGCCAGAAGTTAATTGTGCTTCAGGGCTGAAACCTTAAAGTTGAACTGAAACATGATTCAATTTCATTATTTTCCTTCTCAATAACAAGTAGTCGAATTTTTTAGTTTCCTTTCGCGATATGTTCACACTTTTGCTCTCTAGTCACGCGTAATCTTCCCGTGGAGAGTCTTTTCGCAATTAAGACCCGCCTCTCACTTCGTTTGTGTTTGGTTCAAGCGGAGGTACGGACTGTACAAACCAATCAGCGACCATGTTTCTTGCTGATCTTAGTCAAGATTGTGCGTAACAAATAGTGTACTTTCACACCAGAGCGAAGTGCCAAGGAGTAGCGCCAATACCTATACTTTCCATCCTTTGCACTACGCTTGTGGCATTTAAAGCGAGACAAACTTTTGGGTTCAGAAATTTCGAGTAAAGCAAAGGTGCGGCCCGACGCACCAAGGAAACAATGGAGGCTGTATTATTGTTTTGCCATGTCCAGAATATGAAGTTATCGGAGCCAGCGCTGGTGATAGACTGATTGAGTTTTAGTAGGGACGTTGACTATCTCTAGTAGTGCTAGTGTCACTGCCATTCGAGTGTTGGCTCTACTCTCTCGTGTTATTTTGCTCTTTCTCGCACTTGAGGAGTGTGAGAGATAGTGCATGGGAGCTTATTTTTTTGTTTTGTTTAATTCCAGTGAACTTAAATTGCTAAGAAAACCTTGTCGTGTCGGCCAACGGATGCAATAAGTCTGTAAAGGTTACGACCAACTTTAATTTCACGTTGATTTGTTTTACTTAATTTTACATTTGTACTATTTACAAAGACAATCATGATAACAATAAAACAGAAGAGATGTCCAAAATCAGTCTTATCATGACTCAATATTAATCTCACAACTTTTTTTTAACTATCCTTGAAAACTTTTTTTTAAAGTCAACCACACCCGCAAATCCTCAAAAGCTCCCTTGATGATTATCGGGGCATTCCCCGTCCGTGGGGACTCCGAAGAACGCCGAAAGAGAGTCCCTGGGTCTTCCACTGTCCCGTAGTCCTCCGCTGTATTCCCACAGTCCTCCGCTGTGGGAGTACCAGGGAACGGCGAGAATGGGTTCTAGAACTCCAAAGGTTCTGAAGATAGTCCAACTGAGAGCTGCAGAAGATCCTGAATGCAGAACAAGCCACCACTCATTACTCGCCATACTCATTGCGTGTTCCACCCTTACAAATAGTAACTATTAGTTGCTATTTCCGTTCCAACCTCACCAAAAGTTACTACGCTGACCGTTCCAACAGTAAGTATTAGTAACTATTTGCTTACCACGCTCGGGAGCGTAGTAACTACGGATCTCTGTAACGTGATTGGTGTGATTCGCCCGTGGCATGATATTCTGCTGGGAAATAGAAAAATCGTTCCAGCCTTAACGGCAAAAAGTCAGAATTCGTGACGTAATGCGTAGTGTAAGTAGGATGGAACACGGTCTCAATCACTCTCGTCCGATGAAGCACCACACCGTCATCTGACGACCCTTAACCCCCCCCCCCACTTGCCCTTTTCACTTTTCATGTTGTGTCGTACGACAGAGCAGTCTTTTATCAATCAGTCAACCAATTTAATTCTGCGCTCA
Source organism: Branchinecta lynchi (assembly GCA_023053575.1). Classification (NCBI taxonomy): domain Eukaryota; kingdom Metazoa; phylum Arthropoda; class Branchiopoda; order Anostraca; family Branchinectidae; genus Branchinecta; species Branchinecta lynchi. Next base: position 25,417,665 of record JAKZAP010000003.1, read on the forward strand.
TGCGACCCGGCTCGCCAATGGTCAGCGCTGGGGGGATCAGCGAAAAACGTAACGACACAATGCAGGAGAAAGGCGTTCTAAAAACGGGAGCGCGTGCTAAACAAGACCAAAGGTGTCGATGCGATCCCAAAAATCTAGTATTTGATTCAGACAATAGGGTCGTGTCTTCACCAGATGCAGTCTTCGCCAGGCTAATCATCAGAGAAAACCAAGTTCAGATATACCCCTATATGCCATATCTATTTTGACTGAACTGACCGAGACTTCTTGCTTTACTTCTGCCAAGTTTCCGGTTTCGCCCGAATTCCGAGCAAACTACTAGTCCAGCAAAAAAAGAAAATTCAGAAACAAACCCAGCCTCAAATCCCTATAAAGAACATCTAATAAACTTTGAATAAAAGTTTGACTTAACAAAAAAAAATCCGGCTAAAACCGGATTCCGGACTAATTATATGTCCGTGTAAAAAATGATCGTCATATACAGACTCAGCCTCTCTTCTTACCCCTTAATCCGTCATCTAATCAAACTTTTGCTTTTAACAAATTTTCCGGTTTCGGCCGGATTCCGGGCCAACTAGTTGTTCGGCGAGAAAATAGTTTTCACCATCGTGTTCAGCATGCCTTTTTACCCCTAAATCGAACATTTAATCAACTTCAAATGAAACTTTTACTTTTAACCAACTTTCCGGTTTTGGTCGGATTCCGGACGAACTAGTTGTTCGGCGAGAAAATCGTTTTCACCATCGTGTTCAGCGTGTCCTCTTACCTCAAAATACACCATTTAATCAACTTCAAATATAACTTTTGGGTTGTCGACAAAACGTCCCCATTCGAAACGTCCCCGACAAAACGTCCCCACGACAAAACGTCCCCGTGGTGAAATGTCCCCTGGCGAAACGTCCCCATGGCGAAAGGTCCACGGCTATTGATTTTTTTTCCATCGCTGAGGGAAAGCTAGGCCTATGAGACTACTGATTGCGTCAACAGTTCAGACAGAAAAAGTTTTGGGAATATAAACTTTTGAAAACCACGATGGGTTGACTACTTCAGTATTTAACCGATACTCAAGAAACCGACCAAAGTGTTGCTCCCGGCTATAGCCATTTCTTAAAGGGTATTTTAAAATGTTGGTATACTTTAAAATGTGGTAAATTCCAGTATTTTAAAATGTTGGTATACTTTAAAAATAGGCTGTGCTTGCAACAAATAACACACGGTTTTGGCTGTTTTAAGCCTTTTCCGAGACCCGTTGACTTGCAGCAAAAACTGGGAGACAATTTACATAACCGTTTTTTCTGATGGAAAAACCTCTCGCAGACAACCGTCGACAGCGTGATACACATCGAAGGTATCAAAACACGGCAAGGGAGAAAATCAGCGTGGTTTTGTTGGAGGGTTTGAAATGTACCGTACGAAACTGGGGTCTCCGGGTTTAGATATACGAGGAGTAATCATGGAAGTACGTTGCATTAGTATCATATGGTAAGAGAGGTCCTTTAAGGAAAGAAAAAAGATTTAGTTTTTTATCTTTTATTTAATTGTTTTTCATTTAGTGTGTTAGTTTACGCTGCGATATAACTCATTGATCTCGCTTCTGTTCTGATATTTAATTTGGTGATATTTATTATTAAACGATTTTATGAAAGGATCGAAACCGCCTAACCTAGATTAACTATGTGTCTCTACCTAACTAATCGTTCCATCCGTTTTCGTTTCCTCGCTTCCCATGTCATTTTTGACCAGCATAATGGCACTACGCTTATTTTTGCATTTTCAATGTTTGACTCTCTTTGAGCCACACCGGTCATCCCCTTTCTCTGAGAAGCATATTGGTGCTCCTCAGATTGTGCATGTTGCTTCAAACGACCTAGAACTGATCAGTTACGAGTCAATTGCAAGTTGCAAGGCATATTACACGACATATTTTAACTGAAAACAATAAATTTATGAAGCAACCGGTCCTATGTCCGATCTTTTCTGCTTATAAGGAATGTTCCCACATCGGTAATGCACTCTGAAGTAGTTTTACCTCGATCATGCACTTGAAGATCGAGGCGAACTTAAAAATCTGTGCATGGGGACATTTTGTCACGGGGACGTTTTGACACGGTGACCTTTTGACACGGGGACGTTTTGACACGGGGACCTTTTGACACAAGGACATTTTTTCGTGGGGACGTTTTGTCACGGGGACGTTTCGCCAGGGGTCGCTTTGTCCTGGGGATGTTTCGTCGGTAAGCCAAACTTTTACTTTTAACCAACTTCCGGTTTTTGCCGGATTGCGGACGAACTACTTGTCCGACGAGAAAATGGTTTTCACTATCGTGCTCAGCATGCCTTCTTACACCATAATCGACTATCACATTAGCTGTTTAAAAATACTTTGTTTGTCCCTTAATTTGGACCCCCACCCCTAAATTTAGGGCTACAGAGCCCATCTACGAACTTGACCTTACCATTGACCCAATGTATTCTCACACCAATTTTCATCAAAATATCTCATTCCCTTCGAGAGTTATAGCGCGCACAGACTTTTGCGATTTCATATGGATCCCTCCACTTACGTTTTGGGATCCCAAAAAGGGGAACGCTGTACCAGGGCGAACACTACTACAAGGGTAAACGATGCATTGTCGTTCTTTCTTTTAGTAGCTTTATTCCTTTGCACGATACCTGTTCCAGTAGTCCTGTTCGCTGTGCGGGGGTTAACTCGACTAAGAGACGGAACACAACTACTCTTGGTACTGTGTTCCCATTTTTAGTACGCATTCGTCCTCCACAGTACAATTCCCGTTTTAGTCGACCCTTGCTCTCGGACAGTCAATGCGCAACGGAGAGACAAGACGAGCAAGTCGTAAAAACGCTTTGCGTCATTCTGCAATCCATGTCTCGCAAATCTGGTGTTAGTAATGCGAATTCCAACCGTCATATTTGAAATCCGTGAATAAACGGATACCAAATTCTTTGCTTTTTTATTTTCTCAGCGCGCTCAACAAGGAGTTTATTGCATTAAAACAGTTTTATTCTTTAAAGTGTGCATAAATATGCAAATGCGTCTGTCTAAATGTCATAACCTCCATGTTTCAGACCAAAGGAGCATTCTTTCATATTTTGTGTTGTAACTCAATTGTGACTGGTATTTGGGAGTTGTTGAGATGTAAGGCAGCGATAGCGCTCTTATTGTCGGCAAACCGAGGCTTTGTGGCATTGGCGGGGGGGCGGTCGTCGTCGGAGCCGACAAACGTTCGATTGTCATTCTTCGCGAGAAAAAACAGTTGAACCGAATGGCATTAATCAATTAAAGAATCTGACTTGTAACGCAACAGGTTGTGAAAAGCACTTCAGAGCCGGCGTGGGTCATTAGAGCTATCTTATCCAACGGGGTATCGCATCGGAATCTCACGTATTTTTGGCGGAAGTCTGATCGTACGTCAGCGCATGGTTTCAATATTTAAGTGGGTACGGATACGCGTATATTGGTTTGCGATTTACTGTCGAAGCAGAGTCGCACGGAAATGTCCCAAACAAGTATCAATAAATGCATTGAGAAATTCTCAATGCTTTGTGGTTTTGTAGTGGGTTTACAGACGTGCGTAAAATCCTAGCGTATTTTGAAACCGAAGCTTATTTTACGCATGTATTTGGGCTTGAAAAATCTCTAGCAATACGCGTATCTGTGAAATCAATCCACTTCGTATAATAAATACCAGATAAATACATCCGTATTGCTAGAATCTTTTCAGTCCCAAATATGTGCTGGATTTTACACAATGTGTAAACCCGCCATTAGATTTTACCTAAAGAGGACTGAGATACGACAATGTAGTTAGCCATACTTCTTCACTTAAATATGCTTGAAGACCCAATAAAGTGCGATACTTGGTTGTTCCGCCACCTTCAATATTTAACTTAAATATTTAGCAACTACAACGGCGAATGATTCCCGAAAAATATGTACAAATAAGAAGAATGCTAAAAATCGATCAAATCCATATAAAAGTAACTTATTATATTATATATAGCCATACCAAGGGGCGTCGCTAGGGGTGGGGTGGGGTGGCACACCCCCCCCCCCCCCCCCCCGAAGAAAGGAAAAACGCTCACAGGTAGGCTTTTCCCTCTGATCTGTGTCTTTTTTGTCCTTTTTTGCGCGACCCGCAGGCAATCCCCCCCCCCCCCGAAATAAATTCCTGGATACGGGCTTGGGTAAAACACTTAGCGCCACTAAGAGTCTGTTCCACCCTATTATCGCAGTTACTACGCATGACGTCACGAATACTGGCTTCATGGCGTCAAGGCTGGAGCGCATTTTTGGGATCCCAAAACGTAAGTGGAGGGATCAGGAGCGTCCCGACACCTTTTCTAAATTTTACCGGAAATGTCACCGGTGACCATCTCTGCAGAACTCTAGAATAGGCCTACTGCTGTGTCCTGACTTCTATTATGTGTTAGAAACAACAAAATAGTCTCGTTGACGTTTTACTGAAAATTCAGCTTATTTTTTTTCTGATATTTTAATACTGAAATATTTTGACACGTCTGACAGACTTTGTATTTTTCGTAATAAAATTCAGAACGTGCGCTCTTGCATGACAAACCGAAATTCATCTAGACGCGGAGATTTTGAACTTCAACAAAAAACCTGCATTTCCAGTGCGATAGATGCGACATCGGAGAAGTTACGCCTGTAGAAAAGTAGGAAAATGATTTTAGGATATTTCTTGCAATGAATCTGATATTTTTATTTTATTTTTCGGCAACGGCTTACATTTCTAGTTGGTAAATATTTTCAAGCGTAGAACAACTTTTCACGAACGGCAGAGAGGATCTGCCGTCTGACTCCGTTTTTAAACCATCCAAATCCACACCACTTACGGTATCGTCCTCATTAACGAAAAACCGACTAATTGCAAAAAAGCGGGGGCAAGCAAACTCTCGATAGGGGGTCAAACCCTCATTCAGTGGGATTATTTGTAATGATGAAAGGTTTTACAAGCTGTCACTCAAAGCCTGACGTAATCGCTGAACATCTGAAGAATTTATGGTGGTGTGGAGGCCGAAAAAACTGTGCAAACGATCACGTCGAAATGCCCTTTGTGGGGCAACACAAAAGCGATAATAGGAAGCTGATGTGTCTATTTTGGAGGTGTAAGAACCGGCTTTAGTTTTATGGCGGGTGCTTCTGGGAACCGACAGCAGCGTTTGCCGATGAGGACTTGATGATTTTATCGATTTGCATACTAGAGTTCAAATGCAGCGCTCGCGCATTTGAGGGTAACTTTGTTGGGGATGGGTTGGTATTGCTTCTCGGCGTCCTGGAATCTATGATCCCCAACCTTAATGGGGAAGTCTGCAAATATGTGCTTAAGCTAATCACTCTGGTGATCGCAAATTAAGTTACTTCCAGATGTGCCAGGAAGATGAAACTTGGCTGTTTTTAGTCCCCTTAAAGTGCGTATCTTAACTGCAAAGTGAAATAATAGCCTACTTTTGACTAAAAGATCCATTTTCGTGATTCCTAAGGGCCCGTGATAATTTTTGCCTCAAGGGTTTTGCTTAAAATGACTTCCAGCATACTTAAAGCACCAATATTACCGCAAAGTGGAATTTTGCTCTAAAGAAATTATACATTTTTAGGATCCCCAAGGGCCCACGACCATCTGTGCCCCAAGTATTTTGTTTCCACATTCAGTTCGAACCCCTTTAAGTGCGCATCTTAGCCGCAAAATGCAAAAAGTAATACTTCCGAGCGAATGATATACTTTCATGGCCAAGGGCCCATGATCATTTGTGTACCCGTGCATTTGCTTACAAATGAATTCCTACCCTCTGAAATGGCACATTGTAACCGCAAAGTACATGGCATATATTTACTAAACCATACATTTTCATGAATCCAGAAGGTCGATAATCGTATGTGCGTCAACACAGCACAAATCTGAATGAATGAATGAATATTGTTATTCACCCACTTCCATAAAATAGAAATAGTGGAGTACATAAAGAAAAAAAAGAAACACAACTTAAATTAGGATACAAATTTACATATCGAACAGATTACACTTCAAACAAACGGACAAGACCGTGATGCGGAGAAAACGCGGCGACCGACAGATTCCTATGCAGCTCGTCAAGTTTAACAGTTATATTAGTTACTGAAATTTAGTTACCATTTTTCGATTTTTATACCAAATTGGCATAAAATCTTAGCTGTTACCCTTATCTAATACGTATGCTTGCCAGTGCCATATGAGCTTATAGCTCTTGTTCTAATACTCTTCAGCTTTGGAGGATGGAAATAAATGCACAGATATTCCTTTAGCCCAAGCTGACTGCGAGTCGCATTTGACTGCTTTAAAAGGTTGCGTCAGCTTTTGAAGAGGTCCCTTAGCCAGGAAGGGCCGAAATATCGCTAGAATAAGATTTAAAAAAAAGTATATTTTTATCATAATTTTGTGTTACTAAACCCAGCAAACGTATCCGTTTAACGCAGTCAAATAAGGAAGAAGTGAAATGAAAAGGCTAGGATGCACAATATTGCGGGTTTCTTAGTTACACTACACTACATTCGATTGCATTGTAGGCCTATTGTGTTTCAATACAATATGTATATGAATAAATATAGATATAGAAGTGTACTACAGACTTTATATTAACGGCTTCCGCGAATTTGGTGACCGCTGAAAATAGACGGGTACCGAAAAACGCTCTTCCTTGCCTTCCGCAGTTTTGGACCCAATAAGAAATAAGGAAGCTTTTCGCCCAATCGGGTTCTTGTCTTAGGGATCTCTCAGAAAAAAATATTTAAAAATCGAATAAAATACAAAACAAAATTAGCACCTTCACCAAACTGTAGCAAACACCCAACCGGCTTCGTGAAGTAGCCTTAAACTTAACAGTTTTATAAATTAATGTCCAGTTTCTTGTCCATCATCATATCCGCTACTTCCTTCAGTTGATAACGTTTTCAAACCACTTTCAGTCGTCTTTTATTGATTACATTTTCTAACTGGTCTGCCATAACGACGAAGAAAAGAAATAGTGTTGATTTACTGTCGCATAACACACACGTCATATTCGTGTTCGCGCAACGTTATCCACTTTGTTTCACCTTTTATGTCTGATCTCATTTTCAAACTGTTCTGCCGTAAGCGTTCCATCAATCGCCTGACATCCTTCATTGAACACCGAGTATGCACTTATTTCGCCAGGCTTTTTGTCAGTTCTTAAGTTGGAATATATGAGATAGAAGAAGGTCAACACTACATACACAGCACCAAATTCAATCCTTAAGAATAGCTTGAATAGAATCCCCCATAGAAGAAGCTTCAGTATGGCAATGAAGAAGTTGGTGTTGAGTTTGGGGAGAAACGAGTCCTGAAGAACCATGTTAACCTCACTCTATCCAGGATTGGGCAAAGTTTGCAGGCTTACCAGATAAAATTGAACTGGGATTCCCTGTAAGGCATTCGAGGTCACACATTTTTTCCATTACCAAAATAACACTAAAGCAATACACTTACTAGAAATGATCTTTTCAGGATAAAACGGCTCAGAAATCTCGTTTTTCGACAATGCCTTACCCCGAGAAATTTTGCAACTTGTCGACTCTATCCAGCCTTCCGGCTCTCCGACGCGGCGGCTGGACGAAAAAGATCTGAAAACGGAACTCGCCATGATAAAAAGTTGAAAAAACAAGCAAAAAAGAAAAGAAGTAACAGAAGATAGACCTGATGGCCTACCATGTCTTTTATGTGTGAAAGAGATGTCGGCGGACCTTGAAGCTTTCGGCAAAGTTTACGTTGGCCAAAAAACTCGGCTCAGCCGAAAAATCGTAGGTACAAAACGAAACAATGGCGAAAGGCAGGGATTTCAGAGCTTATAATTCCACAAGGAAGCTAGGGACAATATAAAAGGTTTCACCTGGTTTCATTTCATGGAACGTGACTACTGGAATGGCCGACAGACGGAAAGATGTGGCAGAAAGAGCCATGTTCCCCTTACCCCCCCCCCCCCCCGTCTTGCATGAACGGCCAGATCTCCCGAGCATCGGGTTGGGTCCACTAAAAATTCCCTAGCTTATATGTTTTCTCCTCCTTCCATGCGGAGCTACCAAAACTAGCTGATAAAGAAGAAACGATATTACTTTTTTGTTACCGCAGAAAAAATCTACTTTGTCCGGGAGGGTCACTCGTGTTTACGCAAAGATAGAGCGGACGCGCAGGTAGTGGTGCCTTGACACCAACTACGTGTCAACTAAGAAGAACGACCGGAAACAGAGCAAAATAACACTAGGGACTAATAGAAGAAGTTTAATTGAAAAAGTGACACGCACTCGAATAACAGCGACACTAGCACCACTGGCGATAAAGAACGTCCCTACTGGAACTCAATCAGTCATGCACCAATGCACGCTTCCATTACTTCATATTTCGAACACAGCAAAAAACAAGACCAAAGGTGTCGATGGGATCCCAAAAATCTAAGATTTGATCCAGACAACTGGGTCTTGCCTTTGCCAGATCCAGTCTTCGCTAGGCTAGCCATCAGAGAAAAACGAGTTCAGATATTCTATCCGTCTATCTGTCTAAACCTCTATAGGCCATATCTATTTTGACGATACTGACCGAAACTTCGTGCTTTACTTCTGCCAAATTTGCGGTTTCGCCCAAATTCCAAGCGAACTAGTAGTCCAGCAAAAAATGAAAATACGGAAACGAATCCAGCGTGGCTTCTTATCCCTATAAAAAACATCTAATCAACTTTAAATAAAACTTTGACTTAAAAAAAATGCAGGTACAACCGGATTCCAGACTAATTATATGTCCGGGTAAAAATGATTGTCATATACAGACTCAGCGTCTCTTCGTACCCCTAAATCTATCATCTAATCAACCCGGATTCCGGACGAACTACATGACCAGCGAGAAAATGGTTTTAGCCATCGTGTTCAGCATGTCTTCTTACCCCAAAATCAAACATTTAATCCCTTAATTTGAAACCCCTCCCCCATCCTCAAATATAGGGCTACAGAGCCCATCTTCGAACTTGACCTGTACTTTGACCCAAATGATCCTCCCACCAAGTCTATCAAAATATCTCAATCCCTTCGAGAGTTATCGTGCGGACAGACGGACAACTTTTGTGATGTCAAAGGTATCCCTCCACTTACGTTTTGGGATCCCAAAAAGATAAAACCTACCTACTCCCCTGTTTCTTCGATGTGTGCAGACCGCATCTTAGTTAGCTGTAAATGTAGACTACTAAAAATTATTTAAACCCACAAATCTGTCTCGCTTTCTATGTCCCGAGCCTAGTGGGCGGCGCTACAAGTAAGGCCTGTTTCCGATGCCTGGAAAGCATAGGTATTGGCGCTACTACTCTATACCTAGTAGCAGGCGTACCCGTTTCCTCGACTTTCTTAGGGGCGCACATACTGCTGTTTTCAGAATACTATTCACAAAGCATAGCTGGTTTGTTGCAAATGATATTTTTCTGTCGCCATGCAGTACATTACCTGTTTTTTACACAATGTTTTATGGAAAAAGATACGGCATTCTCACGTCCATTACTCTTTAGCATAGCACGCCTTCGTTTGTTTTTCTGATACCTCTCACGACGGAATAAATCTTCGGAATTAAAGGCTTTGTTGAGTTTAAAGCAAAATACTACGAGGTGTTCGTTTGGACTTTTTCTCACCACACAACCCGATGAAAAATTTGTATAGCCTGCGTAGTAGTATGGTAGTAGTACGAAAACGTTGCATGTAATACTATGTAATAGCAAATAATACTATCATTTAATGTGCCTCAGACTGGTCCAGTCTTATGTAGTAGTATCTAGTAGCATCCTGTCTTGCCATAGTAGCATCTGGTCTTGCTAGTAGTAGCATATATTAGTATGCAGTAACACGGTAGCCTTGAAGTAGAAGCATGTAGTAGCATCGTTAGTATTGCATGCTACTTTTTCGTACTACTTCATGGTACTATTCTGAGATAAATTTTTCATCGGGAAGCAACATCCACTTGGTCTGAGAATAACAAATAGGCTAGTTAAACGGTCTGGTCTCTCTACATAAGTCGGAACCTTAGTGCAAGCCCTTACGAAGAATCTGTTCAAATTTTCTGCTTCTTCTTCCTTAAAAGACTCGTCGTAGAAATGCAACCCTACTTCCTGAACTGTATTAATTAAGTCAAACCCGGACACCCCGATTTCATATGTTACATTCTGAACCCGCTAACAACACTTTACTATCTTTGCATTTGCCAGGATTCCCTACTGTCCGGGTTCATTATGCTCCCGACGAGTGTTCGCGTATCGTGCTAGTGATGAGTAAAACCGGTTATCTGAGTTTTTGTTTGCTAGAAGTCAATGTATGGGAAAAGGCTTAAAACAGCCAAAGCCGTGGATAATTTTTAAACGAAGAGCCATAAACATAAACAGTAAAAAGTGCGAGGTGTGCTTTAAGAGTAGAGGGACAGGAACCATGTTTCCATCTTAGCTGCCATTATCATTCCGCCAAACGTTGCTGATTCACAGGGCAACAAACATAAACCTTCGCCCACTTCTTTAAAGTTTAGCCGAAAAGTGCTGTGATAGGACAATCTAGTTACGTATCACTTTTTCACTTAAATTGGCTTGACGACCCGCTGGAAATACGTTTATTGCGCTATTCACGAATAATCAATTTTCAAATAGCTGAATTTCCGTATGATTTGTGGTACCTCTGTGCGCTTGTATTTTTGTTGTATGCCTTACGAGAAAGATTTATGATTTTTTTTTGTTCAGGGCAATCTTCACCACATCATTGCCCACTGAAAAGCCGCGTTTGTGCTGAGATTAAAAATTTCCACGTCATAGTAGAATTTACGCTGTGGGGACGGCCGCAGATATCTGAACGTCATAACCAGAGCAGATAGTAGAAAATAAAAAAAATCACTTCGCAGAATCCAAATAATTCAGTATATTCAATTAAATGACACAAAAATAAGTTTGCTTTCCAGTTAAACTTTCAAAGACGTCGTTCGTAAAGTCTTGTGTGGCAAATCATTCAATTATTACACAGATTCTATCTTTGCGCTTCTATTTAGGTTTTAACTGAAAAACCAGTTTATTTTTCTATCTTGGATTTTAATGCACTGAACCTTGGGATCTAGCAGTGGCGTTCAGAATATGCTCCGCTGGCCCGACAAGACAAAGTTCACCTCGACGCGGAGAATTTGAATTTCAAATAAATGCGTGCATTTCAATGGCTAACGAAGCGAAGCTTCATATATACACATGTACATTACACAGAACACAAGTACATGTTAGGTTTGTAAATAGGATTGATGGTAGTGCTCTAGTTGTAAGTTGAACTGTGTATATGGCGCAATGCCCTTTGACGTGCACTAAAATCTGAATGCATATTCAAAGAAGCCCCCAAAGTTTTACGAGTTCTCAGTTGCGGTTCCTCAACCGGGGCAAGGGATCTCCCGTTCGGAGGTCCCCTGAACCTCAAGAGGCAGAAACAAAGGGAAGGAACAAAAGGGAAGAACGGAAGTAGCCGCTGTTAACGCGAACGACAGGAATGGTCGCCTAATCAAGGCTGGGCTTAAAAGTACCAGGCTAAAAAGCTGTTTTCAAGTACTGAAACAGACTTGGAATTTAACATTCAAACTTCGCGTATGCGTTAAAGTTTAACTAAATAGGTCTGAGGTCCGACAGTCTAGTTCCACATCACTTATTCACTTAAATAGGCTTCAAACCCGATAAAAATGCGTTACTTCGTTTGTCCGTTATCCACGAATAATCGATTTCAGCAAATGACCTTGTTCTTTCGGACCTGTGGTAGGCTAGAATTTGTGCTTGTCGTACTCTCAGTCATATGTTTTGAGCTTGTCTGTATGACATTCGTACGTTTTAAGCTTACCAGAATGACTTAATGCAGTTACCAAACATGAATTTTGCCGGTAAATCGCCTATTTCTAGTCGTATGACTACGAAGAGATTTTCTAGTCGTATGTTTTGGGCTTGTCAGATCAGGGGCGGATCCAGCCTTTCGTTCTAGGGGGGGGGGGGATTCTTACCGAAAAGAGTGGGGGTAGTGGCCTTTTTGTCGGCCACAAGGCTGATTTTTTTCGTGTTTTAAGTGTCCCTGTCGGTCTCTTATTCAACGAAAATGTGGTTTCATATATTACAATAATGCTTACAAAAACTGTACTTGATCAACTTACAACTGTTTACAAGAAAAATTCAAGCTTCCTGGCTCCACTGTTCGCAAACCTGTCTGTCAAGCGTCTTTTGTCCGCGTTTTCCGACATTAATATCGCTTAAACGACGAAAGTCCTCGTGACGGATGTCCAAATTTCACTATACACTGGAACGAAATGTTTGTTTTTAGCAGGTCCGGTTGCGTTGCGTCTCGAATCTAGCTAAAATTTACCGGGTGAGCTGTTGCTATGCTATGAGCGAGCTATGAGGTGAGAAATAGTCGAAGCTAGCTTGACAGAGGAAAAGCTGTGGGTTGAACGTAGTGTAAAAGGTTCTAGAGTCTAGTTACAGTAGTTAGAACATGCATTAATGCAGACTTCCGTAAGTGCAGTAAACAAAACAGGGGGGGCGATCGTCCCCTCGCCCCCCCCCCACCTGGATCCGCCCCTGTGTCAGATTCACAACTGTGTTATGAGTTTGTCAGAATGGCAGTCGTATGTCCTGAGCTTGCCAGAGTGATACCAATCGTGTGAATTTTGCCTGCGAATGACCTGTTTCTTGTCGCATTTTGCGACATAGATTTTCCAGTCGTATATTGCGAGACAATCGTAAGTTTTGAGCTTAGAACGACAAACGTAGGTTTGGAGCTTGCTTATCCTGACTTTTGCCTGGAAGCCTGTTTCTAGTCGGATGGTTACGTAGAGATTTTCTATTAGTGATGTCTTACGAGACAACTGTATGTTTCGAGCTTGTTAGAATGACAGTCGTATGTTTCCAGCTTGTCAGAACGACAAAAATGCGGTTACCGAATCGCGACTTTCACTATGTGGCGCACAGTTCGAAGGCAACTGTTTTTGTACCAAAACCTCTGTATTTTGGCAGAAACCAGGCTGATTTTCGAAATGTTTTGCCTGCGGGGCAAAGTTTCAGTATTATCTGGTTTTGCGGAAATTTCCTTATGTTAACGTAAAACATGTTGATTTTTTGTTTGGACATAAACCGGCGTAAAGTAAGCACATTGTTTGTTCAGTCAATTCAGACCAAATCTACTTTGTATCTATTTTATTATGCATAGCGACTAGCTTTTTTCGGAAAGTCGAGTGGAAGCGTGGCCATGTACCAACTTTTGTTTGGAAATAAACCGGCGTTAAGTAAGCACATTTTTTATTCAGTCAATTCAGACCAAATCTACTTTGTATCTATTTTATTATGCATAGCGACTAGCTTTTTTCGGAAAGTCGAGTGGAAGCGTGGCCATGTACCAACTTTCAGCAAAACATTCGGGAGTTATTAGGGTCACAGACAGACAGACAGATCTATGACATCATAGGCATCCTTTACGTAAGCTGGAATCCAAAAAAGAATTTGATCACAAATGTTTCCAAAAACTTCGCCTGGAGCATCTTCCATGGCAGCCTATTCTCTACCTAGTCTAACGGTGCATTATTTAGGTTAGGTTTTGGCTTCGGATTTGAGCCAAGTTAAAAGCTAAAATAAGTTAGGAAATAGCTGAAGCCAGAAAAAGCACATTGAAAAAAAAAATCGCCTACACCGCCTTTGGTATAGAAACCTTTTCTATGTTTAGTTGAAGGGTACGTCATTTAGCTGGGACTTTAGACTTGAGATTTTGGGGTTTGACCGCCCCTGCATATCTTAACGTCATTTCCCTACTTTTTACAGGCGTAACTTTTCCGACCTTCGATCTGGCACACTCGAAATGCAGGCCTTTGTTGCAATTCAAACTCTCAGCGTCTGGATGAATTTTGGGTTGTCGTGAAAGCAGCGCACATTCTGAATCTTGTTACTAGAGCCCCGGGTGTATAAAATTACAGTTTATTCAAATATCAGGTGTAAATTAATCTACATTTTCAGTTAAACTTTATACTGAAGCGATATTAAAGAACTGAATTCTAAAAATGGCGCGGTAGGAAGCTTTCAAATGGGCGAATACATCGCGTTACCAAGGTGGGCTTATATTCGAGTGTTCGTCACGAAAAGATTGGCGCCATCTACTCGCAGGATAAAAAAAAATGTCCGAGCAACAGCTATATTGTATCATATATGACGGAGCAAAACGGATAAGTCAGCTACATTTTCTTAGAGCTATATTTCGGCCCTTCTTGTCAAGGGTCCTCTTCAGGCTCAAGCCGCTCAAGCTGGAAAATGAACTACTAGTTCATTTGTAGCTTCAATGTAGCTGACATATCCGTTTTGCTCCGTCAAATATGATTCGCAGTCAGCTTGGGCTGAAGGAATATTTCTGCAATATTCAGTGCTTTAAGTCATTCCTTGGACAGCTTGTGCGACGACTGGTCTACGACAAAAAGTGTTATATACGACCTTTGCAGAGGCCAATGGACTTTTATTTTACACTGTATTATTATTACTAACTGTGGGTAAAAGATCCATCGCGGGGTGGTATCAGACCTCGTTTAACCAAACGTCGGTGTAGATGGATATGTACTAAGCAAGAACGATTCCAGAATTCCAAAGCCACTTTCTTTTGGGTACCAAAGGTACCTTTCACAGAGGAAGAGCTCGTAGATGAAGGCCTTCCCTCTTTTCCTCTTTGCTCTTTCTTTGCAGTAGCGCGTTCTTGAGTACGCACCGGTTCCTAGTTGTACTTGTTTGGCCGCACTTGAGGCTGACGCTCCTAATTTAGAAGTCGTGGTTTATGTTGTGATGAAGGTTCATACTGCCCTTGTTTGCCGCTGATGAGTTAAAATAAACGAAACTCACACGAATAAGTATGGTATGCAATAACCTACAGGGTGCCTGCGGCACCCATACCCTCATTACAGCCTAAAGACGTTTGTTGGCGGTTCTTCTGTTCATTAACAGTGTCGACAAACGAACGACTGTTTACCACCGAAACGTCCCTGTTGATCAACAGAGGTGAATCTTCGCCAAAACACTGTTTGAAAAACATATGGCAGACTAATCCATAAGTTAACAAACAGAGTACAGCAACAACACTTTCAGTTGTTTGTCGATTTATGAACAAAGTTGGCGACATTGATTTCTGTTGGTCGCTAGGATGCACTTTTGATCAACATTGACAATGTTGAACCGCTCAAAAACGCCTTAAGTGGGAGGACACCATTGAAGCCGCAAGCTTTAAAGACGATTGGAAGCTCTTCTTGCGGACGCCTCTAGAGGCACAGGCGGATCTAAGGCTATGGTCTGAGGCTGCGAAAAGCTAATGCCTGGAACCTTGTCAAAGTCATTTCCAAAGTGGTGGCTGAATTTTTCTGCTTGATTTTCAATCTCGGTGGAATTATTTTACTACTTGTTATCTATCAATGGAATCCCGAGGAAAACTGATGAAAATGAATTGTAAGCTTTATTAGCATGCATCAGTAACTGATACACTACACATAATTATTTCAACGCTGGATGCTACTGTATAATACCGAAAAATACTACTACATCGCTACATCCATTTTCACAGATGAAGCTGTATCATAAAACATCATTTACTAACAATACTAATTTATTTTACCCACAGATCGTTCAAGACGAGGATAGTAGAGTACAAAGGAAAATAAAGAGTTGTAATTACGGAAAACACATAACGTATGAGAAAATTACTTAACCGCCATGCAGACGAATAAGCTTATGAGAGGGCGACTTGGTGATATGTAGTAGTACGAACCAGGCTGCATCATCGTGCCGAATAGGCAAAAGGTTGGAATCCAACATGAAAACTTGGTGGCGAAATATCATGGGCCCTTGGCTGTACTACATGCAGAGTACTGCTATCTTCGAAGAACACCACCCCTTGGGTAGCAGGAATGTATTATCGACGCCAGGAGCCACAACCACATCCTTCATAAATCTATCGACACCAAGCGTATCCTAGCCAATCCAAGCAGAGTTTTACTTCTATTATGCAAATGAAATTGTGAGATAATTTGAAATGGTTCCCGATAAAAATGCCATCATTCAAAGTGACTCTGTGTGACTTGGACAAGCCGGTCTCATTTTCTGCAAGACCTCATGTGATCAGAGTGTGAAACTCTATCAAAGGACGGTCTGCCGCTGCCTTTGGGGCTTGAGCTAAATGAGAAAGTACTAATGCGGTCTTCGTTCATTCTGGCCGCGTTTTGTTTATTCGCGGTTTCCTGTTTGTCCGACAATAAGGAATTATCATGAAGCATAAGTAGGCTAAAGCGAAGTTCTGACTGCCAGAAATCTGGCCAGATCTTCGTCTCCAGAATTCTGGCCAGATCTTCCTCTCCAGAATTCTGGCCAGATTTCGTTGTATTCTGGTCAGATTTTCCGATCAGTTGGATTATGTAATTTCTGGCCAGAAAAAAAATTGGCCCGATTTCGGTCCAACTAACCAGTGTTAAACAATTCGTTTCTAAAGAAAGTTTTTAGTATATTATCTCGTTATTTGTTCTTGGTATATTCCAGGTTAATGATAGAAGTAAATTAAAGTTTGAAAGAGGCATTATAAATATTAACTATTTTGGGAAATTTCATGAACTGTTGTTTAAATAATTAGTATTCGTGTTGTGAGATTGTCTCTTTATAAAGATATTCCGGATCTTTCTTGATCGATTTATGAGCTAAGTTTAATTGGAAATGAGATCTTGAGCATTTTAAGCTTTTATCAGAAAATGACACCTCACTTTCTACTGGTCAGTTCTTGCATCTTCATTATAACCAACCAATAGGATGCGATACTCATGTCCCGTACTAGATTCCGGCGAGAATATCCAGGATTCCCAGATTTCTTCTCTGGCCAGACAAAAAATCTGGTCAGAAAAATGAACTGGGCAGTGAGAACTTACCTTATAGCATTGGTGAGTACAGAAGAGGTATAATAACCCAACTTTTGCTGCAAAATACTGCGGAAGGGGTTTATTTCGTGTCCAGTTTATCACATGTCAGCCGGATTTCGAAATGTTTGTTCTTAAACTTTAACCGAGCTTAGACCCGACAGTATAGTTACACTTCCCTTATTTACTTAAATAGGCCTAAACACCGGACAAAAAAATGTGTTACTTCGTTTGTCCGCTATTCACAGATGATGGATTCTATCAAATGACTTATTCTTCCGGATTTGTGGTACCTCTACGTGCTTGTCCCTTCTACGCTTGAAATATTCAGAAACTATTGCCGAAAAATGACAGTCAAATAACAAGACATGTATTATCATCACTTTGGTACTTTTAACACCTGGAAATGCAGGCTTTTGTCGAAATTCAAATTCTCCGCGTCTGGGTGAGTTTTGGGTTGTCGTGCTAGCAAAAATATAAAATCCCTTAGATGAGTCAAAATAATTCAGTGTATTACCATTCCAGTATAAGATGTAGAACTAAGCTGCCTTTTCACTTATACTTTAATTTCTTTCAGTTTCTTCGTTCAAAATTTCCATCCGTTGCTAAGCGGAACGTAATATATCACAGAGGACGGCTTTCAAACTAAACAGCATACCCTAAAGAAAGAAGAAGTGGATTTGAACGTAAAAAAAAAGATTCCAACACAGCTCACTGATTATGCCAGAAGTAGGCCTATGCCTAAAGAGTTAATACCAAAAGTGTCCGATTAAAACTTTGAATTTTCTGCCTGAAGGATTTCGCGCAGGTTCACCGGCATTTGTATTAAAAGGGCCACACAATGCCATCTACTTTCGTACGGTAACACGCAGCGCCTCATAGCTGAAATCGTTCAACTGCAATTCAAGTAGTGAGTTCAGCATATTGATGAGCATCAAGATACAACAATAGCTGCGTTTTTTGTCAATTCTCTGTCGTCCAGTTAACCTCCAGTAAACCAGTTAAAGTTAAACTGCTTGGGTGTATCTTACTGCTGATCTAAAGTGGGAGAAACAAACGGAAATGATGCTTAGAAGAGCTAATGTAGGTAGTAGCTCTCCGAAGCTGCTGTCTCGTCACTGAATCCCTTCAGATTACCTTTTGCGAGTTTATACATCTTTTATACGGTCCTGCTTAGAACAGCCTACTGTTCCCCCGTTTTGAATTATGGCCTGATGCAGGAGCAGTCAGGCGTGATTGACAGAGTTCAATTTCGGACATTGTTGGTAATTTCAAAAGCGCCAAAAGTCCCATACTGTGCCCTCCTTGAACAGTTTGCTAGCCGTCGACAAAAGCAGTCGCTTGCTTTTGGTACAGGGTTGCTGAACAGTACATCCCATCGATCCATACTGCCCCCTGATTTCAAGCCACATCGAGAAAGACCCGCAAGAGCAGTGGCGGAAGCTGTACCTCTCATACAGCCTATTCGGGTGTCTCGAAACCGATATCTGAAAAGCTTTGTTCCCTCTTTTGTTTTTTAACGCCAGTGGTAGTAGGTAATTGTGTACCTGAGGTTAACTCTTTTCATTAAATGTATTGGACGATTATTTTATTTTAAATTAATTCATAAGTGTTCACTTTAAATTGTATATATATTTTTTATTAACGACCGAACGATTATTCGGCTTGTCCGCTTCACGTTTTAGAATTGAACTGAAAACCGACCTATTCACCACTATAAGCTGTTTTTCTGGCAAAATCCGCTTATTTTGTATTCTCCAGACTTCAGCATAGCATGAAATATTCGAATTTCCTGCCTGAGAACAAACCTAGGTTGGTTGGACGGAGCTCCAGCCTCGGTCCGACTCGGTTAACTGACCGAAGAATGGCAACAAAAAAACAGCTTATAAATTATTATTTATTTATTTATAGAATTTCATACAAGCGTTACATCACAACTATTTGATCCAGTGTTGCCAGATCGTGCGCCTTTGCGCCATCTGGGCGTTTTTTTAGGCGGCTGCACTTTTGAATTTTTCAGGTGTACGCATTGTGCCATTTTTGCGCATTCTCCTAAATCTCGGTGCAAACGGAGCGCTTTTTGCTATCCACATATCTTAAAAGTGAAAACCAGATACGGATTTGTAACTACCATTTAGTCATTTTTTATTCAGAGCTTGAGTGTTGCATGGACTCCAAATCTTTATCGAATGTTAAAAAATTTCATTCGGGAACACCGTGTAATGGGTATGCGGATTCGGTATGTGATGTCCTCTATACTGCTTCATATCTTGTATGCCAGCGAGTAACTTGAAGCTGAGTGCTCGTTATTTAAGAAAGCATAACTTGTTAGTAGCCTAAGCAGTTTGCACTTTGGAAAAGTGGATTTTCAAAACATTGACAGCTTATCGTTACTATTTCTCTTCTCACAAAAGACAAGACCTCATTAACTTTTCTCTTGTCTGCTCATAAGAGAACGGAGGCGTTTCTAGCCAAAATAGATGGGGGGGTCGCGGTCTTCAGCAACTAGCTAGTTATTTTTAACAACTTCAAAAAAAAAAGGTAAAAAATATTGTGGCGATTGGCCCTGACTCTTTTTTATTACCAGATGATGAGTGGGGGGGGGACCATATAATTTCATCTCAAAAAGGAAAATAGCTCTTGCTGTGCAATCTTGTGTCAAGCATCTGGGAACACTCATTTGATCCCTTTAACCTCATAACACAAACAAATTTAATTTATTCTCATCGGTGAATATATTCAATTCAATTCAATTCATTTACTTCTATCCGCCAAAGCTGGCGAGTAGAAAAAAATATAATATATTTGAATCTATATATATCGAGCCAACCAACCAGCAAGGTGTTGGTCAGGCTCACATTTATAAACCATCCTAAGAACAATCAAATCCTATGTTAGGTCCTCAATCCATGATGTCACAATGTATGTCACCATTATATGGTATTCCACCAGAAATGTATGACACCCTGCACACCCATCAAAAGGAAGGTCCCCAATTGGAAACATAAGAAAGGAAAACAACACTCAGATATTCCTTCAGCCCAAGCTGACCACAAATCATATTTGATGGTGCAAAATGGATAAGTCAGCTAAATTTTTATTAAAAGTTTTAATAAAATGTAGTTCTAAAAACTATATTTTGGCCCTTCCTGGCAAGGGTCCTCTTCAGGCTCAAGCCACTCAAGCTGTAAAATTAAATAAATACAAGTTCATTTTTCCAGCTTGAGCCTGAAGAGAACCCTTGGCCTTGCCAAGAAGGGCCAAAATATAGGTTAGCTTTAATAAAATGTAGCTGACTTATCCGTTTTGCACCGTCAAATATAAAACAACATTCAGTTTTGACTCACAAAAATGGAAATCATATTGCTGTAAAAAAGCATAAGTATTTTACCTGTAACAGAATCCACTAGGATCTTACTTGAGCAGTAGCAATCTGGTAGCAACAGGTTAATCTGTAAATACCAAGCATGAACACCTGTTCAAATAATTCGCCATAGGAAAGGAGCAGGGTTGCCACTTGACTCAAATAAAATGCACTATCCAATTACCAAAAAGGTACTATCAGGGGAGAAAATGTACTACCTAAAATTTTTTTTTTTGCGTGTTGCGCTTCGCGCAACACGCGCGTTGTCTTCGCACGACCCTATAAATATGGCCTGAATCGAACCTTCGTCAAAACTAGGGTTTTTCCTACTTGAACAAATTCCGGTTAGGTAAAATCTATAGAAATATTACATCATTTCTTAAAACAGAAAACGAAATCATCCTCTTTTCTCCTTTTCTTGTCTGTTCTTGCAGATTGGCCTATTGCAATTAGGAGACAAGGGCAGGGGCGTCACGACTGGGGAGACGCCCCCCTCCCCCCCAGTGTTGTCGGCCAGTCGATATAAAGTAACCGAGTCTGCGCGAAGCGCCGCGATTTTTCGTCAAAAATAGTTGATTTTTTTTCATGAAAACAGTCGGTTATTCTGAAGATCAGTCTATTTTTCGTCAAAACAGTATGTTTTTCCAAAAATAGGTTGAATTTTTTCAAAACCAATATTTTCTTCTTCTTGAAAACAGCCGGTAAAAGTAGGTAAGTCGGTAAACGCCTTGTCCCCCCACCCAAAAAAAAAACAATTTGGCTAGTAACACCTCTGGGCAAGGGACCAAAAATGTATTTAATAATGTGCACAAATGCGTGATGTAGTATTTCATGACAGTTCTAAGACCCGAAGATGCGGTTTGGAGAAAAGCGCTAACAACTTATGACACCAGGACCCATGCCGATAAGGATCGAAATACAGCTACAATAAAATTCAGCTGACGTATCCATTTTGCACTGTCAAATATTGACTTAACTAGCTCACAAAGATTAGATTAAACTAATCAGATCCAATGACCAAATGTTTCAGATAAAATGAGTGAAATGCAACTAGCCCCACATCATCTTAGACAGAAATTTGTCAAAAAAATAAATTAAGTAGTAGCTTTCTTAAAATGTACTACGAAAGTACTACTTTTTTCAAATGTACTACCAACTCACTACTTTGAAAAAAAATGTACTAAAAAGAGTACAATTGTACTACCGGTGGCAACACTGGAAAGGAGGGGTCTCATTTCTGTTTTGATTTGTTGAGTGGCAACACCGCTTCCGCGAAAGCCAGATCCGTGAATGGCAAGTAATTTAAAAAGTAGAAAGAGTGTTATTGGATTTCAAGAAAATCAGTTTGGAAATAACTTACTGAAACAGCTGCGGAAAACAATAAACGCCGAGAAGGTATTCCGGCATTGATGACCACATGAAACTTATTAGATGAGTTTTCAGTGACCATTCAACCTGCATATTCCATTACCCAGCTTTAATTGTCTTTGTCTCACCACAGAAGTTTCCAAAAAATCTAAACAGTATCTCAAAAGAAAGACATCTTCTGCTTCTTCATTGTAGGTTTTCTTCCAAGATAATAGCATGCAAGTTGCATTGCCAGAACATGAATTTCTGCGATGACCCAGTCAACCACAAATGCCTGATTTTCGGATACCCTATGCCAAACGCTGGATATACCTAGCATTTTGCATAGCCTATGCCTAATGCTGGACATACTTATTGAAGGAACTTTCGCCGTGACAAATAAACCAATTTCGAATTTAGAAGTCTAGGACTCAAGAGTCTGATCCCAGCTGGATCCCAGTGTACAGTCCAGGGCCTACATCTCGGGGCTCTGATGTATAAGTTCTTTCTTCACTTGTTCCGCTATATGTTTCTTATGAGAATAGTCCGGTGAAACTTCAGTTACTGACTCTGGCCGATAGGAGACAACAAACGACGATGAACTTTGGAAACAGGCTAGTTGTTTAACTACTGGCAACCATCATTTTTCTGCAATAACACAGCAGATTAAACACGACAGGGTTGTTGGGAATGTAAACTAATTCTATCCTCCTATTCCGGACCCGAGAATCCGTGGGGGTGGAGTATGGGTGAACTCGGCACCTTGTGGAACACCCAAGCCCCCCCCTGGAAACGACCCTGCCTCCAGAACAGAAGATTCCATTCGAGCTTAGTAGATAGTAAAACAAATGCCTTAGATGCAAGTCGTTTATAGGCCAGGAACCAGAGCAGTGAACTCACATGACAACTGTGCACTGCCGAATTCTGTCGAGGCCCGTAAATTCTCTGGGGCATTTGCTCTTGCCGCCAACCAAGTTTAAGCTGTATTGGATCACCCACACGGAAGGTTAGCGTGTCATACATTCCTAAATTCCCCTTCTAAATTCCCCCTTCACTCAAATCATCAAGATTTTATTGGGTTCCAGTGTCCAGCATTTGGCATAGTGTATCCAGCGTTTGGTCATAGCGTATACCAAACTCTGGATATACCCAGCATTAGGCATAGGCTTTCTCAAAATCAGGGGTTTGTGGTAGACTGCGATGACCCAAACATTTTCTGTAGACTTTGTTATCGTTACAGCAGGTCAGCCGAATTTTTTTCTGTCACATAATCATTGTTTAATCGGAGATACTTGGAAAAATGTGAAAGCAAATTGTATAATTGTTAGAAACAAACATCAATTCAATATAAGAAATCTGAGACACGAGATCTTTCCAAATATCAAGTTTCATTAAGATCCAATCACCCGTTCCAAAGTTATACGTACCTCTAGATTCCGGATTCCCCTTCCCTTCACTCCCCCCACGGTGGGGAAGTGACTATTTTCAAAGTTAGTTTGGTCGGGTCCCTGGTATGCTTGCCAAGTTTCACTGTCCTAACCCACCTGGAAGTAACTTAACTCCGTATCACCAGAATTCCGGACCCCCCCCCCCTCCAACTCCCCCCACAGTGCACGAATCCCGTCCAGTTCTGTCGATGATATACCTTGGCCTTGTGCTTGTTCCTCTCACCAAGTTTCATCCTGATCCCTCCAATCTAAGCTTGTCACATGATTTCTGGTCCCCCCTCTGCCTCCCCCCCATATTCATCGGATTCGGTCCGGATTTGAAATGGGACATCTGAGACATGATGTCTTTCCAAATATAAAATTACATTAAGATCCGATAACCCGTCCGAAAGTTATGCATGCCACTAAAATCTGGATTCCGGCTCCCCTCCCTCCCCCCACGCTGGTCTGATCGGGCAAGTGACTATTTCCTACTTAGTTTGGGCGGGTTCCTAATATGCCTGCCAAGTTTCATTGTCCTATCATATCTGGAAGTACCCTAACTCGCAAACACCAGACTAACCAACCGACTGACAGAAAGACGGAAAAGTGATCGGTATATGACACTGTAATTTCAATATTCTTGGACTTGCGACTGTTGAAAAAAAATGTTTGCCCCTTGACTGTCAAGACAGCATTGAAGTTTAATTTTAACACTCTTGCGGCAAAAACGAGGTCAGGTACAGGAGGGGTACCCAACCTAGAATTTATATATCCTCGAACTTGGCCTGAAAATACTACAAGCAAACTTCTGTACAGTTCTAAATTTACCTTAGGTCATTCAGGCTGTCTTTCTTGACAGTTAGGACCTTGCTAAGACTGCACTGGTCTTTCCCCTTACCCGTTTTAGGCCAAATTCGAGGTTGTAAAAATTCAAGGTTGGATACTCCTTCTGTACCGCTACTGTAAAACTGGAATAAGGTAAAACACAGAAATTTGAAAACATCAGAATTTGTACACGTTGATCGAACAATCCAAATTGGTTACCTTTATTTTATTTTTCACAAAAAGTCACAGCACCAAAAAATAGAATAGCATAGCCAAAACTTGCAAAAACCCAAAACTCATAAGTCGCTAGCTTTTGGTAATGGTGTAACCTTTTGACAAGACAAAATTCTAATCAAAGGTTGGCCAATCTTTGTTTTGATTGTTTAGAAACGGTTCCGTAGAGCAAAGGGAAAAGGCCGGGGAAAGGCGAATGATTCTGTTGAAGAGGGCTTAGGTATTAAAGTCACTGATATTACTAAATGTCACACTGGCTCCAAAATATCTGGCAATGACTTTTGTCATTACCGTAAACCTATTTGAAGAACTGGATTGCCCCTGTTCGTGACTAAAAGCATATCAGACAAAGTATTTTACCGTTGTTTTACCATCGATGAATGCCCGAGAGCTGTCCGAGATGGTTATTCCGTGTTTGAATATGAAAACAGGGGGGAGGGGGGGTGCCACTTCCAAGCCAGAAAGCTTTTATTTACGTAGCAAAAAAACAAATCTGGGACAGGCGAAAAAAAATGTGACGTTCTGCTCTTTCATCCAACCTAATTCACAAAGCTATAATTGCAATGCTATCCTTGCAGACGTCAAAGAAGAAAAGAACATAACTATTTGTCCGAATTTCACGCTTTACCTTGTCTTCGTAGGGTAGTAGCCACTAAATAATAATGTTTCAGGTTTTGAGGCTTTGACCACCATCGTATGATTCTCGTGCCTTTCAGCTTTAGTTTGAGGTCAAAATCAATTCTGAAGCTGCCTTTGAATATCTTATTTTTCTTTTGTAAAAGGATAATTTGTACGGTGCAATGGCAAAAGTTAAATGATTTGCAAATGTGAGTATTTTACCGTTGTTTTACCATCGATGAATGCCCGAGAGCTGTCCGAGATGGTTATTCCGTGTTTGAATATGAAAACAGGGGGGAGGGGGGGTGCCACTTCCAAGCCAGAAAGCTTTTATTTACGTAGCAAAAAAACAAATCTGGGACAGGCGAAAAAAAATGTGACTTTCTGCTCTTTCATCCAACCTAATTCACAAAGCTATAATTGCAATGCTATCCTTGCAGACGTCAAAGAAGAAAAGAACATAACTATTTGTCCGAATTTCACGCTTTACCTTGTCTTCGTAGGGTAGTAGCCACTAAATAATAATGTTTCAGGTTTTGAGGCTTTGACCACCATCGTATGATTCTCGTGCCTTTCAGCTTTAGTTTGAGGTCAAAATCAATTCTGAAGCTGCTTTTGAATATCTTATTTTTCTTTTGTAAAAGGATAATTTGTACGGTGCAATGGCAAAAGTTAAATGATTTGCAAATGTGAGTATTTTCCTCAAGTGCTAAGACTGACCAATTGAGTGGCGAGCATAGCCAGTTGAGTGGTTGTTGTAGGGACTCACCTTCATACAAAATAAACCATCTGTGGTTAAGGAGAAAAGACACTGCCATCAAAGACAACTCAGATCAGTACCCCCTCCCTTGAATTTCCAAGGGTACCCTCAGTTACCCAGGAGAAAATCGTAAAATGATATTCGACACCATGTTCAGTCTATCAATAATTAACCAAATAACATGTAAGAAATGGCATAAGGTGTGCCCATGTAGAATATTTGAAAGACAAAAAGAAAAAGAAAGGTTAACGAAGCTGATAACCTTTCTCTGTCTGTTCAGCCACTTAACTGACCTAGGCGTAAAAAACAAAACAAATAAAAAACCCCAAAGACATTCCTGGAACAATGGATTAAAAAGGGGTGAATTTGCATGAGTGACCTTTGGTACATTGGAATCTTGCAACTTAAAGTGCAGATTGAGACACTGAATTTTCTGGCTATTTTTGCTTTACCTGGGTAGCCCACTTCAAATGACACCTCTGGGTCAACCAGTGAATCTACAGGTTAGAAAACAAGTGTTTGGTAGAATTTGCAAGTGAATCTGACAGTGGATTGGTAGGGTGAATATACCAGAACAGGAAGTGTTTGCAGTCCCGATTATGATATTAAAGTCAGGTAGTTTGCAGTTGATTGGATGATTTTGTGGCTGGGTTGATTCAAAATGAGTAATTCTTTGCATTGCTGGTCACAGCAGACGAATCTAATGGTATTTAGATTCATTTTTAAACCATTATTACTATTGGGGTCCTAAAACGTAAGTGGAGGGATACCTATGATTTTGTAAAAGTTGTCCGTCTGACCGTCTGTCCGTCAGTCTGTAAGCACGATAACTCTCGAAGGGAATGAGATATTTTGATGAAACTGGGTGTAAGGATTCTTCGGGTCAAGGGACAGGTCGAATTCGTACATGGGCTCTGTAGCCCTATATTTAGGGGTGGGGAGGGCTTTCAAATTAAGGGGCGAACAAATTATTTGTTTATAGCTAATGAGATAGTCGATGTAAGGGTAAGGAGACATGCTGAATACGAACATGAAAATCATTTTCTCGCCAGACAAGTAGTTTGCCCGGAATCCGGGGTAAACCGGAAAGTTTGTTAAAAGTAAAAGTTGTACTTGAAGTTGATTAGATGTTCGATTTAGGGGTAAGAAGCTAAAAAGACATGCTGAACATTTATATGAAAATGATTTTCTTGTTGCAAAAGTAGTTCGCCCGGAATCTGTCCAGAACCGGAAAATTTGTCAGAAGTAAAAGTTATATCTGAAGATGATTAGATGTTGGATTTAGGTGTAAGAAGACATACTGAATCCGTATATGACAATCATTTTCTTCCCGGACATATAGTTCGCCCGGAATCCTTTGGAAACCGGACAATAGCTTAAAAATTAAAGTTTTATCTGAAGTTGATTAGAGGTTCGATATAGGGGTAAGGAGATGTGCTGAATTAGTTTTTGAGCTTTATTTTTGGGGGCTGGACAAGTAGTTTGGCCAAAATTCGGCTGAAACCGAAAATCTGGCAGAAGTAAAAGGCAGGGAAGTTTTGTTCAATTTTGTCAAAGTGGATATGACGAATAGGTGTAAATACACATGCTGAATCCTTCGGAATCCATAGATAGTGCCCTGATTCTGTTTCTAAATTTATATAGTAAAAATGTTCAAGGAGTCTGGCGAAGACCCGATATTTAGGCTACAAGACCAATTGTCTGGATCAAATATTACATTTTTGGGATCCCATCGAAACCTTTGGTCTTGTTATTTTATGTATTCCAATA
This sequence comes from Branchinecta lynchi, assembly GCA_023053575.1. Classification (NCBI taxonomy): domain Eukaryota; kingdom Metazoa; phylum Arthropoda; class Branchiopoda; order Anostraca; family Branchinectidae; genus Branchinecta; species Branchinecta lynchi. The sequence goes on from JAKZAP010000003.1 coordinate 25,444,992, forward strand.
AATAATAATAATAGTATATATAGGCTAAGTAGTATAACAATAACAATAAAGCAAAGTGGACAGGGACAAACATTCGTACATGCATAATATACAAATTTAAAAACACTCATATTCATAATCATAACTGCTGGCTACCAGCAAGAAGAGTCTGGTGGTTGAGGAGATTATGATGAGAAATTCATGTGGTTGTTACAGCAATAAATGGGTATGATATTCTCCTCATGAGAAATATCTTAAAAGCTTGGTGGTCTACTGCCTAAATAGCTACAAATAAGGTGCACCCTCAGCTGTCAATTCTCCCAACCAACACTCTTTTTTTTTTTTTTGAGAGAGGCACACCAGCCTTATTTGAGCCACAAACCAACCTGGATAGCACTTCTATGTCAGTACTTTTCTTGATTTTAGAGCGAGATCATGAATGGACGATCTGGAACACCTGTGGATCACCAGCCAAACCATGCGACGGACATCGCTGCTGCCATGGAAGGCCTAACATCAGCACTAACTCAAGCCACACTTATGTGCAGCAAAACGCAGGAAGACCCTGATAATAGCTCTATAAGAATAGACGGCACTCACATAGACCTAGAGAGTTGTGTCGCTGAGTGTACTTCGACAAAACTTGGTGGTGTACAGGCACTAACTGTAGGGAATAAGGAGCAGGATGACATCTTAAATACGCTGTATTCCATGTCTGACCCAAGTGTAAAGTTCGAGCAGTATGAAAGTGAAATGCAGATGCCTGAGATCATGAGACTTATTCAGAAGGATTTGTCAGAGCCCTATTCTATTTATACATATCGATACTTCATTCATAATTGGCCAAAACTTTGTTATCTGGTGAGTATCATATTTATGTCTGTAATGCTGGGGTCTCACCCAAAGAACTACTTTCATTGTTTTTCCTTGCGATGGCCCAGAGATATGGATAGGTTCTTGAAGTGAGTGTTCGCCACATATTGAAGAAATGTTGGCGTCCTTTAGGATATTTTCTGTAGTTCAGTTTAGTAGTAATTGATTGCCAGAAAATGTTTGGATGTGACTGGGTTCGATCCCACTCTTACTAGGTCCAGACACTACGGGTACACAATACTCAGATGTATGGTGCCAAGATCGTAGCTATGTAAAAGATTGCCTTTTTGGTGTGGATGTGGACTCCATAGGGAAGGGAAGGGTTGCCCTTCTGAGAGAGTTTTTATGGCACTTGCCCTTCGGCCAAGTGCCATATAGCGATCGCAGTTTCTTTCCGTCTGTCGGTCGGGTGGTCGGTCCAGGTTTTGCTAGTTCGGGCCCTTCCACACAAGCTAGGACGATGAAACTTGGCAGGCATATCAGGGACCCCAAATGATTAAGTTGGAAATAGTCACTTCTCCGATCCGAGCGTCGTGGGGGGAGTGAAGGGAGGGGGAATCCGGAATCTTGAGGTATTTATAACGTTTGAACGGGTTACTGGATCTTCATGAAATTTGATATATGGCAAGATCTCGTGCCTCAGACAACCTACTTAAAATCCGGACCGGATCCGGTGACTTTGGGGGGAGGTGACTTTCTTGTACTGATGGCAGCATTTTTGTGATCGTAGCACTCCAAAAACTAGGACATTCTTTTTCTCCCTGCAGATCACAAGGGACGGCAATAAAGGTCGTGGCATAAGTAATTTTGGTCAAATGCGTTTTTAACGGGTTGAGCTTATAGTACAAAAGTCAAAGTTTCGGGACAAGAACAGATCGAACAAACAGGGAGAAGGGTTTCGTCAATTCTGTAAGAACTGTGTTTCTTTTGATAGAACCATTTTATGTCTGCTTGATTTAAGTAGTTCTAGGACGTCGCTGAAATCTACAAATTGACAAAATACACATTGTAGACAATCTACTTTCTAAATTGTACTGGCACGGGGGATCGCAGAACTGTCTAACTCAAAGGCCGATAGAGGTCTGTTGCGTCGGGTCATAGCATAGTTGTAGTCTAAAACTTAAGCCTGACAGTTTCTAAAGACTGGTCGCTTTGTTCATATGGTGTTCCGCCCATGAGAGTCCTGTTGTAACCCTTTTAACTGTTTTCTTTTCGAGATACCTGTAACATTTAACGCAAGGATGCGCATCCATGTGTTAAACGTTATCGGACTTCTGACAGTGTCCGAATCCATGGTTTCTCTGGAGCGTCGCGATTTTTAACGCAGTTAAAAAGAAGCGCGGTAGATTTAAGTCCACCACGCAGACCGAAGATTTGTTTGGAAAAGAATTTAAAAATGCCATCTCTGTTTGAATTTTATTGGAGATCTAATTTAATTCTAGGCAAAACACGGCGACGAATATGTCGGAGCCATCGTCTGCAAGTTAGACTATCATAAGAAGATCTTCAAAAGGGGATACATAGCCATGCTAGCCGTTGATGAACGCTTTAGGAAAATGAAAATTGGGACTGGACTCGTTGCCCGTGCCGTGTACGCCATGCAGCTTGATGGTGCCGACGAGGTAAGCTAGTTCAGCAACGTTACGCTTGGTAGAAAGAAGCTTCTTGCCAAAGCTCCTGATTGGAGTAATCGAATTTGTAATCGCGAATTTTGTCGCATGCGTTAGTGGTGAACAGATGACAGTAGTCGGATTTCCGGATGCGGCCATGCGGACATCGAGGGTGCAATTTAGGAACGTATGACACGCTAACCTCCCGTGTGGGTGATCCGATCCAGCTTAAACTTGGTTGGCAGCAAGAGCCAATGTCCCAGAGAATTTACGGGCCTCGACAGAATTTGGCCGTGCACAGTTGCCATATGAGTTCACAGCTCTGGTTCCTGGCCTATAAACGACTCGCAGGGTCTTATCCAGGGGGGGGGGGGAGGCTTGTGGGTTCCACAAGGTGCCGAGTTAATGGTTTCACTAAGTAACTTTGCTGAGAGCCAAGTCGAAAGTTCACCTGGTTATTTTTTTCAGGTCGTCCTCGAGACGGAGATAACCAATAAAGCAGCTCAGAAGCTCTACGAGAATCTCGGTTTTGTCCGTGACAAGAGACTTTTCCGTTACTACCTAAACGGACGTGATGCCCTGCGGCTCAAGCTGTGGCTCAGATAGAGCCTGGCACTTCGCTAGGTATTCTCATGGGTTTATGGACCCGTATAAAGACAAAGTGCTAATACTTAAGTCGCGTTTTCAGACTCGCGATTCTCAACCCGTGTTCGTCACAGACCGTTTTATATTGCGCATCCTAACATGGGTTCCGTGTTCTATGGCTTCAAGCGTTTTAAGCTCCCTATAGCAGTGGTTCCCAACCGATGGTACGCGTACCCAAAGGGGTACGCGAGACCCTTGCAAGGGGTACGTGAAGGTACCAAAATCGGTTTAATCTGTAGCTTCAAAATCTCGCCCACTCATTTTTGATTGCCCAAAGCCTAATATACAGAGGTCAAAGTGTTTCTGGGGGGCAAGGTATTTTTCCTGACTGGCTGGTAATTTTACGACTGTTTTTCAGAAGAATTTTTTTTTTTTTACGAAAATCGTGGCGCTTCGCGCCGACTCTTTTCTTTTTAACCGTCTGTCTGGCTGACGGCTTGGGGGGAGGGTTTTTGCCAACCCGTATGTGACACCTCTGATTACGAGCCTTATTGAAAGTCAATGAAATAATGCTGATTCAAAAACAGCTAGCATACTGCATAAAATCTGTTCCTGCGTTTGCAACAATCTGTTTCAGGAAGAATCGAAGACATTGCAAGAGATATTGTCATTCAGGTTGCGAATCAAGCTAACGAAAATGTTTGCGATGTAGCTTGATGAAAGCAGGGGGAATATCAAAACCAAACACAGAAACAGGCTGACTGTAAAAAATATTGTCGCTAATGACGTCGAGCGGAGATCCGACAAAATTTTAGCTTAAAGCAGCCTCAAATGTCTCTTGATTTTGTATCTATTTCTTCACATGTACGCCGTATCATTTACGATAATATTTATTATCTATTCACGTTCTGAAAAAGGGGGTACGCAACCCTTTTGAACCTTAATTAGGGGTACGCGGTACGGAAAAGGTTGGGAACCACTGCCCTATAGCATTGTTCAAATAGGTGTATTACGGTGCATAAGGATTATTATAAGGACCGTTCACGCTTATGTTCACAGCTTATGTATCTAGGCAGTAAGCAAGCTCCTATCTTCCCCATGTTAAGTTGTTGGTACATGGCTCTGAACCCGGTGCCGCCTCCGTGCCCTTGCTCCGACGCGTAGATCCAACTCCAACTGCAATAGAGGGCACGCATTTTTGTTTGGCTGTGTCACTGCGTCGTGAAAATGCAGGGGAGGGCTCGGTCTGCCGTGTTTTGATTTACTCAGGTTAGCGGAGTAGGAGAATAGGACGCTGTGGTGATAGGGAAGAAGGATCAGTTGAAAGAATAAAAGACTGTACGCATTTAATCTCTGTGTTGCAACACTTAAGTCAGTCATTTATCAATATTATGGTTCTAACGGTACTTATAGCAACAATAAATATTTATCCCTATTTATCCTTAAATATTATATTCAAAATATTTATCCTTATTTATTCTTGCGCATACCAACCAGATTTTTGCAATTTAACTGGGACACCTCCGAATCCGTTGACTCCTGCTATTTTCATAGACGACAACGATATAGTATAGAAACGATCAACTTAATATATTTAAACATCTCTTTTTCAACCATGAGATCAAGATAATTACAATAGTTGCGTTTTTGCTGATACTATGGTATCTGTTACCACGATAACTGGATCTGTAATTAGTCGTTTTTGCAGTTATCGTGGTATCTGATACACGGTGCTCTGCAAAAACGACTGTTGCCGAAATTGCACTTTTCGAAGTCCTCCTAAAAGAACAAGAGCTACGAGCTCATATGGCACTTGGTACGAGTAGGTGGTAAAAAAAAGTAGACAAGAAACCAAAATACCCCGCCATCTAAAAATGCGGTTCGGACCTAGAATATACGGATACCGCTATAACTGCGATAACGATAACTGCAAAAACCACTTTAGACCGTGGTATCAGATACCATGGTATCTGGAAAAACGCAACTAATGACTGTACTTTGCTTTGGTTAAAAAAATACCAGGAGTCACAAAACGATGTCTTCCAGACTTGCCGAACGAACACCGCACGTGCTCTAGGGATTGCTAACTTCTCCCAAAACAGTGGCATACGCAATCCTAAGGATTTATAGTTGGTCCCGATGCTCAAGCATGCCGCCACTACACATTTTCCAACCGGTATTTTCACACATAGCACGCACAGCTTTTAAGCTGGGGTAGCACGTTACTCCACTTTAAAGTTACTCCTCTTCACAGCTCCACTTACTCCGCCTTCACGTGTCCTACTGCGAAGTTCAGTCTCCAACCGCGGGGGTCGCTGGGTTGTGGCTCCCGCGTCCCGCCCACTGCGTCCCAAAAGTAAATCAAGCCTGCAGAACTGCCTAGATACATAAGCTGTGCTTATGTTGTAACACGAATAAAAATACTTCGCCTTGTAAGCCTTAATCCTCTGCAGCCGTTCAGCTTGAAAATCAAGTTGTACGCCGCTCGCCAACGTTTGTAACACGTATGCGCAGATTTTCAAAACAGAGCCTTAAGCCTGATAATAGTTGCGTTTTTGCAGATACCATGGTATCTCATACCACGGTCTGAAGTCGTTTTTGCAGTTATCGTGGTGTCTGATAGCACGGTCAAAAGGCGTTTTTGCAGTTACCGTGGTATCTGGCCAGTTATCGTGGTATCAGATATTCAGATACTACGGTCCGACCGTGGTATCTGAAAAGTCATCTCACTTTCATCAAATTTTGTCAGATTGGTGAGAAAGAAGTTTAGCACTTAGTGATGTAAGTGGATATCTGTTTTTATTGTAATTTCTATCCGTCCGTCGGTCTGTCGGTCCCGGTTTTGCAGGTTCGGGCACTTCCAGATAAGCTAGGACGATGAAACTTGGCAGGCATATCAGGGACCGGACCAGATTAAATTAGAAATAATCGCTCCCCCGATCCGACCATCTTGAGGGGAGTGGAGGGAGGGGGAATCCGAAAAATTAGGAAAAATGAGATATTTTTAGCTTACGAACGAGTGATCCGATCTTAACGAAACTTATTATATGCAAGGACCTCGAGTCTGAGACGTTCCATTTTAAATCCAAACCGGATCCGGTGACACTGGGGGGAGTTGGAGGGGGAAACCGAAAATCTTGAAAAACGCTTAGAGTGGAGAGATCCGGATGAAACTTGGTGGAAAGAACAAACACAAGTCCTAGATACCTGACTGACATAACCGGAACGGATCCGATCACTTTGGGGGAGTTGGGGGGGGGAGTCCGAATTTCTAGTGATCCCGCGAGTTCGATGCTTCCTGATGTGCTAGAACAATGAAAATTGGCACGCATGTCAAGGACCCGACCAGATTAAATAGGAAATAGTCACTTCCCCGATCCGACCATCTGGGGGGGGGGGGGGGCTGGAGGGACGGGGAAGCCAAAATTGAGGTACTTTTAACTTGCGAACGGGTGATCGGATCTTGATGAAAGTTGATATTTAGAATGACCTCGTGTCTCAGACGTCCCACTTTAAATCCGGACCGGATCCGATGACACTGGTGGGAAGGGGGGGCTGGTGGAGGGAACCGGAAATCTTGACAAACGCTTAGAGTGGAGAGATCTAGATGAAACTTGGTGGGAAGAAACAGCACAAGTCCTAGATACGTCATTGACATAACTGGACTGGATCCGGGCACTGTGGGGGGTTAGGGGGGGGGGATGGATGGGTAGTACTGGTGATCGGATTTGAATGAAACTTGTCAGTTCGAAAGAGCTATCGCCTCAGATGTTCGGTGTCAAGTCTGGGTAGGGTCCGATACCTGTGAGGGATGGGGGGGGGGGGGCGGAAAACCAAAAAAAAACGCTTAAAGCAGAGGGATTGGGACGGAACTTAAATTGGGAGAACATGCATTAGGCATATATACGAAATTGACGGAGCCAGATGGTTTCGGGGCTCTGGGGGGGGGGGGTGGAGGGGGTTTCCTAGAAGTCGCGAGTTCGAATAGTTCCGGACCTACTAAGAGAACGAAACTTTGTAGGCAGCATCTTCGGGGGAGCGAGGGAAGGGAAATATAGAAACTGCTGCAAATTGCGAACGAGTGGTCTGATTCGAGTGAAACTTAATGGGTGATAAGAATCTATGACCTCGACATGTAAAACATGCGTTCGAACTGTATGCGACCATGGTTGGCGAGTTGGGGTCGGAAACTTTTGACATGCACAAAAACCAAACGGATGGACCTAATGAGATGCAAGTTCAATAGTGCCGAGCTTATGCGGCCTAGATTTGTTATTTGGTGTTTGGGCCGGATTCGGCCAAGGTAGGGGGGGGGGGAGGGGGGTACTGAAAATTTGCAGATAAGCTATGCTCCGATTTCAGTAAAACTTGATTGAGGGGAAGTGGGGATTCAGAGGTCCAACGGTGTGAGGGGGGGGGGGGGGCCGGAATTTTCCAAAAATGATCAGATACTTGATAGATAGTATAAAAGCAGATGCTTTAGATGATCCATTTTTGAGTCCGAACCAGATTTGACCACGGTAGGGGAAGATGGAGGGAGTACCGGAAATGGTGTAGCACGTCTAGCGATCGAACGAGTGGATTTATTGGGCTGAAACTTGGAAGTTTGAACAGTCATGCGCATATGCTGCAGATAATACGAGATTATGCCGGAAATGCTCGGAAGTGAGTGAACTAAATATCCTATTTCTCTTTCGGAACCGCATTTTTGGATGGCGGATGCACTTCGAGACCTTCTCGTCTACTTTCTTGTACCGCCTACTCGTAATAAGTGCCATATGAGCTCGGAGCTCTTGTTCTTTTGGGATGACTTCGAAAAGTGCAATTTCGGCAATAGTCGTTTTTGCAGAGCACTGTGTATAAGATACCACGAACTGCAAAAAGACTAATTGCAGATCCAGTTACCGTGGTAACACATACCGTGGTATGCAAAAACGCAACTAATGAATCCCAAGAGAACATAACCTCTGATGACTTTCATACGGAATTTTAGATAAGCCTCTACCGGTTTTATAACAATCCAGCTTAATATCTGTTGCTGCGTGTCTGTTGGACTTTGACTATTGCATATTTCTTGATGTAGTTTTGAGCCTACCAGGATTGCTCTTATTATTCCAGATAAAGTAAAAGCTTGTAAACACAATTACTAATATATTTTAATAGGACTGACTCTCATTCAGGGAGCTCATTCTGCTCCATTTATATTACTAATATCTCTCCTTAAACGTTTTCAGTAACCACGTGATGAAAATGCATTTCTTTGATTGGTCATCTATAATTTTTAACACAAATAATGGAACCCGTTCCTATTAATTTTTACCACAGCAAGCCTCGGCGGGATGAAAGTTTACCACACATATTCGCGGATAGCACGTACTGTTCAGAAATTCTGCGCCTTAAACGTAAGCTTGATAGATTCCTCTTTTCGTCGGGGCGCACTATAGTAAGGCGAATAACGAGAATAGACCCAGGTTCTATTTTCCCTTATGCAGACCCAATCAGATCGCTTGGTTGGTTCCGCCAGCGGGCCGACGAGAGGAGCAGCGTCGTTAGGGCTGCCACGGGAAGCACTCAAGTTTTACTTTGTTGGAAGCTGAAGAAACAACTTTTCTTCGAAAGAACACATTTTGTCCTGTTAAGACTGCTTATTGTTAGTTTGAGGGGCAATGCAGTTTAATTTAATAGCTTTGACAATATGAAGGGCGTCAAATTGTCGGCTACTCGTGTACTTCAGAACACTTTTTATGATCTTTCTTACCTCGAACAGTTGTATAAGCGTGGCAACACCGAACGCTGCATCGATAAGAAACTTTTGAGTTCCTATTTGAACAGGTGTGTGTATTAAGCCATAAACATCGCGCAGAGTGCTATTCAGCTTATCACACCTACTTGAACAATGCTTATTTCTTTCGAGTTCAACTCCGAATCCAAACATAGACGCATTCGAGATAGTAGCAAATCTTGTTCCGTCCGAGTTGCTCTTGTGAAAACCAAGGGCACTGAGAACGGTGACAGCGTATCGTGTTAGGATCCGAGTTCAACATGCTAATGGCTGAAAACGCAACTTCGGTTGTCGGTCGGGCTCTGGACATCTGTGCATGAATGATTGTTGAGCCACACCGAAGATGCCATCCGCACGAAAGTGGACGATGCCATCTACGCGAAAATGTAGCCAAACAAAGGGTGATGCCATCTTCTCTCCCCGACTCGAGGAGCTCAGTTGAACGAGATACACCAATCTAGCTGGTGATGTCGTGATCCGTCGAGCTTTCCACACACAAATGGGTGTTGAGCTAGATGGCAGTGACGCAAAACACCTACCGTGATGATGGGACGTAATCCTCCAGCAGAGCCATCAACGCGGAATGTCACCTTAGTTGGAGGAGTGCTTAGTTTTAGTATCGTTGACGAAAGTAGGTTTTGGTGCGACCAGACGACCATAGTTGGGCGGTTGCGGACTGGAATTCCTTTCAAGATGTTCAGCAGTATCATCAATTTCACATGAAATTTTGATGTTTTTCAGCTTCATCTTGGAATTTAAGAAAATTAAGTCGAGAAAACTTGATGTGCCCGCACCATGAGGGCCCGTCTCATTTGAATCTAGTCGGAATTTCATGCAAGCGTGATGCCACAGCTATTTAGGCTAATTTACTTTTAAAAACACAAATTTGTAATTCATTATTGTCGTTTGAATATACATTTGAACCTAAATATATTGAGCCGAGCGGCTAGCGAGGCGCCGGACGCGATTACATTTATAAACCGTCCTAAGGACAATCAATTCCTATGTTAGCTCGTAACCACATGACGTCACTACGTACGTCACGACTCTATTGGTATCGACCACATTTATACGGGACCTGAAGACCAGTCTTCGTTTGACTGTCAGTAGTTTCTTAACGTTTATCCAAGGTTCCGCAGTTTTAGCAGATATGAGATATTTTAACATTGGCTCAATTTCAAAGTTATTTACTATGTTCGCCAGCGCTATTTCGGTCCTTCCATCAAAGACTCTCAATCATATTGAATACTGTTTCTTGTCTTCCAGTAACAGCCTGACGAGGACACTTGCCAAGAAGGGCCGAAAAATCACTGACGAACATCCTATCTGAATGTTTTGAGTCATTTTGAGCGTGTTAATACGGATGACGTCACGAATGTTTGTCAAGGCTGGAAAGCATTTTTCAGTTTTCCGCGAAATATCACTCCATGGGGCATTCCATCTAATCACGTTACAGGGATCCGTAGTTACTAGGCTTACTACGCTCCCGTTCATGGTAAGCAAACAGTTACTGCTAGTTACTATTCCGAGAAGGTTGTAACGGTCAGCGTAGTAACTTTTGGTGAGGTTGGAACAGAAATAGTAACTATTAGTTACCATTGTTACAAGGGGGAAACATGCTCTTTTAAATATATGTTTCGCAGTAAGGCTTGGGCTGAAGGAGTACTTATGACAGCATAACGAATGTATTCCACCCTATTTACCCTGGCCACTACGCATGACGCCACGGATCCTTGCTTCTTGGCGTCAAGGCTGGAACGCATTCTCCTATTTTGGGGAAAATATAGTGCCACGGGCTGATTGGGCCAATCACGTCACAGAGATCGTAGTTACCACGCTGCCGAACGTGGTAAGCAAATAGTTACTACTTCGAGAAGGCTGGAACGGTCAGCGTAGTAACGTCGCACGGGTTCAAACGAAAATAGTAACTAATAGTTACTATTGTTAGAAGGGGGGCTATGCTCAGTATCTGTTCAAGTTACAGAGCATTATACTTTACAGAAACTTAACAGTAAATAGCTCGTAATAGCTCCTCTAACGTTAACAGATAGTGTGTTATATCTCGTTCAGGTAGCGCATCCTTGTGTCAATTTTATGAAACCTGTGTAACCTGCTGGTTTTCCCTCTCGCCTTTAGCGTATCCCCCCCCCCCCTCCACACACGTAAACAGGATAAAGAAGACAAGGCATATTCTGATTAAATACCCAATTATCTTTAGAAATAATAGACGACTGAAAAGTCCTGTTATCGATCTGAGACGTTGCACTTGGGTGTGTGTCTAGGGGGGGGGGGGGGTAGCGTAGGCTGAAGGCGTTTGTTAATGAAGAACTGGGTACAGTTTGTAAAAAAAAAAAAAAAATGGAACGAATGTCGCAATTCATCCGTAATTTGTTTCAAAATATACTTAAAAAATAATAGTATTCGCGACCAAAGAGTCTTGTGCCCCAGGTCTTGGAACATTTTCATGCTTTTTCTGGACACTTTGGTCTTTCCAAAATGCTCCAGAAAATGAGATTTTCCTTCTGGTTCCCCAACATGTACACTAGGGCCCGTCATCACGTTTCAGTATGTGTCGACTGCCTGAAACACAAGGTCCCCAATAGGACTCCCATAGCCCCGCTAGGTATAATCCCGGTTCAATCTGGCCCCATGTAGCTTGTCTCCATCGATATTGTTGTCTCCCTAATGACAATCTGTTATTTTGACAGTTTGTTGTCAAATTCACAGAATTCAGGTTTGGCATTCCCTCCCAAACCAATAAACTCATGTTGTCGCCCGGGCTTTGATCGAAAAAGTATTTCTCCCTCATGGTTTTCCGAGCCAAATTTTAACAGATCACATCAAAAATGTTTGAAGAAATTATGAAAGTCATGAGCATGCACCACCTCACCACTACTTCTTTCCGTCCAAACCGCAACGGTCAGGCGCATCGGACTGTGAAATTTCCCAGTACGTCTCCCCTGGGCGAGATGACTGGGACGAACACTTACCGTTTGCTATATTTTGGTTGAATACCGCACATAACGTGTCTCGAGACCCCTTTTTACGCCATGTTTTTGCGTGATCCCATGCCTTCACTTTTCGATGTGGCACCACGCTTTATGTTTCTATGGAGAATTACAAATCTGAGATCCTAAACAGAATGAAAATTGCACATGACCAGATTTCTGCCAGTATTCACGTTTCAAAACTTAAGCAGAAATCCCAATACGACAAAGATTGCGAAAAACTCACCACGCATAGCCCTGGTGATATTGTTTTCTTCAAAGTCCCCCCCCCCCGCCCCTGGTATAGGTTCAAAATTCGTAAAGAGCTTGCAGATGGACCATACCGCGTTATGAATGAAGGCCGAAATTATGAGATCCAAAAGTTCGGATCAAAGACGCAGGTCGTCTATTTTGACCGTTCGGAGGGATATAGGCTAAGATCCCCATGGGTATTAGAACCAGTGACGAAACTAGCCCATTTTCGTGGGGACGCAGGCCCAGATTTTACCGACAAGATTCTCTAAGAATTCTCTAACATGATCTCTAAGAAATCGGTTGCTACCATCGCAGAATTGCATATTTGTGGCATTATGCAACCCGTGGCTTCGCCTGTCCTTGCCCGTTTGGGTTAATATGTATAAAAAAAGGCGGGTGTGGCTAATTTACGTGGTGTTGTAGTCTTGAATTGAATTGAATTATCTCAATCGCTCAACCGATTGGTCCCTAAGCATTTAAGAAAATGTCCAGGACTCACCGTAATCCCCCCACAGCACTACCATAATGGCAAGAAGAGGTTCAGGCACATAATGGCCCAATGGCATGTATTTTACATCCGCGTCTACAATGCATCAAGCATCACTCGAACGGACCATTTCCGAAAAATTTCCAGTGGGCCTACTGGTCCGGTGTCCCTCAGCCCCACCTTCATCCAACGGACGACAGATCCGGTTTGGGTCTCAAATTATATGTCTAGGTCCCATGAGTTTTGTACCTTTCCAGTTTTATCCCCATCACTGTATCCGTTCAGCCCCTACTGGTATTACAATATTTCCGAGACCTCCGTGCAACACTGTTCTCGGACGCGGATAAACTGAACATCTTGGGAAGTTTCAGTAAAACCTGAGCACTTTCTAAGGCCCATGCACCTGTTTGGTTTTTGATGAGTACCACAAAGTTACTCTGACCACTACCTTCCACTCAGTTGTCGGATTTTGTTCGGACACAGAAGCAGCAAATTTAGGGCATCTGCTCCCATGTTCCATCAAATTTCCATAAAAATGGATTGCCCGTTCACTTCACCTGTACTTTGATCCAACGCATCCTTGTCAAATTTCAACAAGATGTGTCAACCCTTTCGGGAGTTATCATGGTAACAGACGGACAGACAAACTTTACGAACTACGAGCTAACCTTTTGACCCCCCCCCCCCCCCCCAAAAAAAAGCCACTTAGTTTACAAGCGAAAAAGACAGCCGCGTAAGTCTTCAAGCAGTGAAGTAATCTCCTTATTTGTATGTTCGTTCCCATAGGCCGCATGGTGTGTATTGTTTTTTTTTTGTGTTAATAAATAATCTGAAAATAAAATCAGTGTCTATCACTACTTTTCTGGTTTGCAATACTATTGACTGCATAGTATGTTCCTGGTTCTATGTGATAACCGTTGGTGCCAGGAAGTTAATGGCGAATTCATTAGTTTTCAATAGAAAAACATCTCGATTCATGTGTTACAACTTATTATTACAATGGTTGTAAGATACGTTCACGGGTAGCGGGCGCCGTTGCCGCGCAGCGGCAACTGCGCTTTTTGTCGGTAAATCATTAAATCCTGTCGGTAAAATCTGGGCTTGCCCCCCCCCCCCCCCCCACGAAAATGGGCTAGTTTTACCACTGGCTAGGACGATGCCACTTAGCAGGCGTATCGTGGACCCGACCAAACTAATCTGGAAATAATCAGTTTCCCGATTCGACCATCTGCGGGGGAGTGGAGGGCGGAGGAATCTGAGAAATCTAGGGCAGTTTGTCACACTTTTTCGAGTTAGGGTACTTCCAGATGTGCTAGGACGATGAAACTTGGCAGGCATATCAGGGACCCGACCAAACTAACTTGGAAATAATCAGTTTCCTGATCCGACCATCTGGGAGGAGGGGAAGTGCAGGGTGGGGGAATCAGGAAAACTAAGTAGCGCGTAACTTTTAAACGGGTGATCGGATTGGAATGAAACTTGATAACTGAATAAAGGACATATCTCTGATGTCCCATTTGAAGTCCGGACCGGATTTGGATTTGGGAGCTGGGGGGGGGGGGGGGGCAGAAATCTCGAGAAACGGTTAGAATGAAGGGATCGTAGTGAGACTTGCTGGGAAGAACAAGCATCTGTCCCAGATAAATCGTTTACACAATTGGACTGGGTCCGGACCTTTGGGGGGGGGGGGGGTGGAGGGGAGATTCCCGGAATTCTGGTGATGTAAGTTTTGGGGATTTTCGCCACAAAACTTGGGAGACATATCATGGACCCGACCAAACTAAATAGGAAAAAATCAGTTTCTAGATCCGACCATCTGGGGGGGGGGGGGGGGATCTGGAAAATCGAGTGATCGGATTGGAATGAAACTTGATAAGTGAATCAAGAACATAGCTTTGATGTCCCATTTGAAGTCCAAACCCGATTCGGTAGCTATGGGGGGGGGAGGGGGGGGGGGGACCTGAAATCTCGAGAAACGGTTAGAATGGAGGGATCGGAGCGAAACTTGCTGGGAAGAACAAGCATCTGCTCCAGATAAATCGTTTATACAATTGGACTGGATCCGGACCCTTGGGGTGGGATGGGGTGGAGGGGAGTTTCCCTGAATTCCGGTGATGTCAGTTTAGGTGATTTTCGCGACGAAACTTGGGGGGCATATCAGGGATCCGATCAAACTGACTTGTAAATAAAAATTTACTCGATCCGACAGTAGTGGGGGGAGTGGAATCCAGAATATTGAGTTATGCGTAACTTTTTGAACGGGATCGGATTGAGTAAAATTTAATAACTGAACAGAGGACATGTCTCTGGTTATCTTTTTCATGTCAGGACTGGAACCGTCAACAGTTGGGGGGGGGGGGGGACCAGAAAATACGTGACTTGCTGATACTAGACAGATTGGGAAGGAACTTTGTGGGAAAAACAAACAGATGCTCTGGATAAATCTTTTTCAGAACTGATTGGGTCCGGCGACTGTGGGGGAAGTTTGAGAGGGGGGGGGGGGGGGGGTCCGCCCGATGAAAAATTTGCAGCCTGCGTAGTAGTATGGTAGTAGTACAAACAGATTGCATATAATACTATGTAATAGCAAAGAATACTATCATTTAATGTGCCTCAAACTGGTCCAATCTTATGTAGTAGTATTAGTATTAGTATTCAGTAGCATATAGTAGTATGCAGTAACACGGTAGCCTTGAAATAGAAGCATGTAGTAGCATCGTTAGTGCTGCATGCTACTTTTTCGTACTACTACTTCATACACTGTTAGAAGTTCCATAACAGATAGCGTATAACACTTTCAAGAATAATACCTTTTCACTTAGAAATAAAGTGTTATGATCAATTAAGTTTACACTATTTCCTGCCTAGATCTCCAACAACAACTTCAATTGGTAAAAATACTAACGGGAACGAAAGAAACATAACAGATTACATCCCAAAGTGTTATCTGTTGAAACCGCGCATCCTTCTGTTGTCGTGATGTAACACTGACAGTGTAGTATTTTTACCCATTGAAAGTGTTGTTGGAGATCTAGGCACCAAATAGTATAAACTTAATTCGTCATAACACTTTATTTCTAAGTGAAAAGGTGTTATTCTTGAAAGTGTTATGCGTAATCTGTTATGAAACTTCTTATAGAGTAGTACTATTTTGAGATAAATTTTTCATTGGGCGGAATTCCGATGATCACGAGATAAGGTACTTCCAGATGTGCTAGGACGATGCAACTTGGCTGGAATATTAGACATTCGACAAGATTGGCTTAGAAATCGCCACTTTGCAAATCCGACTATTTCTTAAAGTTGACCGCAAAGTAAGAAAAATACTTTTAAGCGAAATATACATTTTCGTGATTCCCATTATCATTTTTGCTTCAAGGGTTTTGCTTACAAATGAAGTTCCAGCTCCCTTAAAGTGCGCATGTTAACTGCAAAGTCGAAAAGTGCTTTTTATCAAATGTCTCAACTTATGATAGCGGATTCAACAGCTATTGGGGAGTTGGAAGGGAGTGATCGGAAATCTCAAGAAACGGTTAGAATGGAGGGATCAGAGTTAAAATCCCTGAGAATAACAAGCATTTGTTCTAGATATATCGTTTGCACCGGTTTGCACAATTAGGCAGGATCCGGACACTTGAGGGGGGGGGGGGGGGGGGGGTGGAGGGTTTTTCAAGACGAAACTTGGCAGGCATATCAGGGACCGGATCAATCTGACAGAGCCCTTACCTACTACATCCAGTTGCAAGTGCCATATGAGCTTACAGCTCTTGTTTCTTTTTTTTCGCTGACAGGTAGTTTGCCCAGAATCCGGGTAAAACCGGGATTAGTACAAGAGAGATTCTTATTTGAAGTTGATTAGAGGTCAACGTGGTAAACTAGAGCGTTGGTCTGGAGGTGAGAACACATGCTGATCGCTATGTCCCCACCGAACAAGTAGACTGACCGGAATCTGGCGAATGTCGGATAATTCGTGAAGGTAAAAACTATTCTAAAGACGGACGGAACATTTGCAAAGGAGCAAGATCTGAGCTTTACTTCCTCACCCGGACCAGTAGTGGTTTGACAGAAAACAGAAAACAGGTCTAATATATAGCCTATGCCAAAGCAGAAAAAAAAATTCTTGAAAGGTCCGATAAAAATACTGTGAATCCGGAACTACTATTTATTCTTGTCTCAGATGAATAGCACGGATGTTTTTGTATCAACTGTGTATCGGGTTCGGCGAAGACCGAACATCTGCGAGATCTGATTATCTGATGACCAACACTCCATCTGATCTTATTGCTAGTTAGTGCTTGCAGGATAGAAACTCTTTCTTTTGCTTTTCCTGACCAAAGCAAAATGCATTCCTTGTAATTATCGTGATCTCACAGTACCAAAGTGAAGTTCAAGCATACGAAATCGATTATTTCTATACTGTTTCTTTTGCGCGCTTTCAATAGTTTCAATTAACCATTCTTCCTTATCTCCACAGTGTATTCATATTACTGTAAGTAAAACAAAACCTGGTCAAAAGAAGGCAGAGAGCCCTCCCCTGCATTCTAATAGAAAGGCAACAGATCTACAAGACCGCTCCTACGTGATCTGCGAGTATAGGAGGCAGGCACCGCCGCGCCCGGCTCAGGGCTGTGTCCCAGACTCCCAGACGTCCCAGTCTCCCACAGTGTTGCCACTGGTCGCAGAATTCTGCGGTTCATCACATGTTTTTGAGTTCTCCCCAGATTCACAGCTGTGACACCATTTGTCACAGAAAATCCCGCTTTTGTCAAATATGTCTTAGAATACTGCGACAAAGCGAGCCAGAATTCTGTGATTGGCGAGACAAGCCAGCACTGTACTTTATTTTTATATCTCGAAACTTCTGTGTTCTATGGCACTTGCCATTTGACCACATAAGCTAAGACGATGAAACAAGAACCCGACGTCTTCGTCGGGTTCTTTTTGCCCAACGAAACTCTTCTCTCTGGACTCAACCATCAGCGATGGTGGAGGGATGGGAAATTAAGAACCTTGTGGCATGCGCAGGGGCGTCCCGAGGGGGGGGGGGGGGGGCGCGGCGCCCCTCCCCCTAGATTTTGGGCATTCGGCCAAATTTTCGACGAAGGCGAAAAATTCGTTTGTCCCACATTTCGAAATTTGGCGATGTAACGTGTATCTTGGTTCCCCTTTCTTTATCGAATTTGGTAATTCATCCTACTTTTGTTCACTCCGCATCGATTTCACCGCATTCGGTCTGTCCCTTCGTAAATTCGGTGATTTAACCTGTTTATTTGGTTTCACTAGTTCGTATCTGTTCTATCGCATTCGGTCAGCCCATTTCATGATTCGGTCATTAATCAGATTCATTTTGGTCCTGATTCGTGACCGAATTCGATAATTCATCCAACTTTTTTTCAGTCCGCATCGATTTCGCCGCATTCGGTCCGTCCTTGCGTAAATTCGGTGATTTAACCTGTTTATTTAATGTCATTCTTTACCGAATTCGGTCTTTTGTTTATTCCGCATCGATTTCACCGCATTTGTTCCGTCCCTGCGTAAACTCGGTGATTTAACCTGTTTATTTGGTCTCATTCTGTACCCGAATTCGGTAATTCGATCGCATTCGGTCAGCCCAATTCCTAATAAAAATAGATAAGATTCATCTTGTTCTGATTCGTTACCGAATACTGTAATTCACGGAATTTTTCTTTAGTCCGTTTCTATTACTAGACTTGCCGAATCCGGTTGTTTTAGGTGGTTCTAACAAGAGTTTTATTCCATAACGAAATTCGGTTGTAATACCGCTCTGGATCTGTCCCTTATTTTTTTTGTTAGTTTTCGGTATACTACGAATTCATTATTTGCTTCAACCCAGTAGTCCGGTAATTTCAGTGGCATTTATTTAGCTCTTGTTCTTTATCATTTACGGTAGCTTCAACTGGTTGCTGTTCATTTTTTTACTTCTTATTATTGCAGTAATTTAGGAATAAGCACGTCTATTGACGTGAAAACTAGCCTACTTTTGTTTGCTGGAAATTCGGAAAGAAATGTACTGTGTACCCACTTTACCCTGGATCGCCCCTTTCGTTGCCAGACAACTCTGGGTTGAATAGATAACTTTGGGATCGCAGAAAGGCACTTTTATCACCAGTATTTCCACAAAATTTCGCCTGCGGCGCATTTCGAAGTCTTCACCAGTTAGACAAAGGTTGCCTCATTTAGTTGGAGTTTGAGGCTTGGAATTTTGGGGGTCTTCAACTATGTTAAAAGCTAGAATTTGCATGGGAAGTAGTTAAATGTTGTCAGAAAAAAAGGCGGATTAAAAAAATTTCCCCTGCGGCGCCTTAATTAATCATGGGCGCAGCATAGCGACGACGTCGCTAAGCACAACACCCGTGTTGGCAAAACTGAAAAGGTCTTGCAAAGCTAAAAGGCTAGTGATGTCGTATCCATTAACAAACAAAAACAGAAGCGGAAAAGCGTGAAAACGTGCCAATTTTTCTCTTTAGACTTGTCTGTATATGCTCTGCAACTTTTTACGTTGTAGCTTCATGAAGTCACCTCGCTGTGTTTTCAAAATTTTTGTTTAATAAATTCGGTCAAAATCAGGTACCGATTCGGTCAATTTTACTTGTGCGCCCCCCCCCCCCCCCCCCCAATGAAGAAAGGCTCGGGACGCCCGTGGGCATGCGTAAGCTGAGATAGGGTAATAGTGCGGACACACGATCAGGATAGGAAGCTCCCGGACAGGAATTCCTGCCCGGATTTTTGCCAAAATTTTCCACTTGATGATGAAAGTGCAGGAAATCCGGCCGGGAAATCCTTATCGTGTGTTCGCACTCTAAACCGACTGGAGTAAGACTTGATGAGTAGTTGCAGGTGATTCCCTAGATGATATATTCGTGTGTACGAACCGGATTCAATCACTGTGGGGGCGTTGGAATTAGTGCGGAACACCTAGGAGTCAAATTTGTGGAGCGTGAGACTCGGAATAGAAAAAGTTACCTAGACCATCCATTTTGGGATCATAGTCGGATCTGACCACGGTGGAAGGGAGGGGTACAGAGCTTCCCCGAAAAGTGCTCAGATTCGAATGAAATTTCTCAGGTAAATTTTAATGGGTTGTCCGAGCAGATGCCTAGATATCGCATTTCTAGGTACGTAAATAAAATTTGAATAAAACCTTCCACAGAACTGGCCAGTTCTGTGGAAGGTTTTATTCAAAGCGGAGGAG
Source organism: Branchinecta lynchi (assembly GCA_023053575.1). Classification (NCBI taxonomy): domain Eukaryota; kingdom Metazoa; phylum Arthropoda; class Branchiopoda; order Anostraca; family Branchinectidae; genus Branchinecta; species Branchinecta lynchi. The sequence continues at coordinate 25,464,763 of JAKZAP010000003.1, forward strand.
TTTGAAGGGGTTATTCTGTGACGATCTTCACTTACTTGTCTCACCTACTCGTAATAGTGCCATACGAGCTAACTGCCATATGAGCTCGTAGTTCTTGTTTTTGATACTTGACAGTGTACCCAAGTACCAAACAGTGAAGCAAAAAAAAAAAGCGTTATGAAGCTGAAAAAGCGAGATTTTGTGTTAGTCATATACATTTTTAGTGGGCTATTGTCATGAAATAAAATAGTTCGGCGCAACTTAGTGGACTGATCTTCCTGATTAACGACAAGTTATAAACCACCAGGATTCTCTTCAGGCTCGAGTAAGAATAACGAAACTGTTTTCTTTTTGTTACGTTATTTTAATTCCTATATTTTACTCAGTCAGTTACCTACCGATCTCCAAGTCCAGCTAATTTGAGCGATCTTTTCAGTCAAGGAGAAAAATGAGTTCAAGTCGAAGATACGGTACCCAAAACCTAAAAGCCAATCGTAACGAAAAACAAAACTTATCTAAATCTAAATTTCGCATCATTTTGCTTTCCGAATTCACGCCCACCTGCACACGTTGCGGCAACATTTAAAGGCGAAAAAAGAAGGTTTATTTGTTTTACTAGAATTAGCTTCTTACTACTCTTACCCCTGATTTACACTGCTGCGTTATGCGACAGGACGAACTCTGAACTATTCTGAAGACTCTGGTCTTATTATGGGAATTTGCATCTAACGTAATATCTTCATCTAGTTCAAGTCGGGTTGAATCGAAGTTTACTGAGAAGATACTCGCGTCCCATCATCCAAGGACTCCTTACTAAAAGTAAAAAGTTACCGTGAACCAAATCTTATTTTGACCGCATGCATTTTGTGCTTGTCGCTCGATTTACTTCATGTGTCGCAAAATGAATAATTTGTTGAGAAACTGTAGCACAGTGAAGTACATTTTCGAAACCAACTGGAATGTATTTTTGAAATTAAAGCCAAACCAATTCTCGGATTCACACATGGTTAAGCCTGTAAAAATTGGTCAATCAATCAAAAACGCATCTCTTCAATAGCCAAAATCTTTGTTTGCCATTAAAATCTGAAAAAAAGGACCGATTTTCATTTGTCACAGATTTCTGCGGCCAAATGTCACAGGTTCCGTGGCAACACTGGTCTCCCAGAAGCTTCTCATTGGGAAGATACGACTAGGAGCTTGCTTAACTGCCAATGTTGATATACTGTGGTTGATACGTTTTGTTGTTTTAATCATTCTTGGACGGGGAAATGGAAGAGCCAAGCCCAAGTAGTCTTTACGGCTTTGATGTACGAAAATGTGAAAAGTGTTGCCCCAAGATTAAAGTGCCAGGTGAAGATAGTAAAGCTCCTTTCCTGTTGGCTGCGGAGAAAAGACTACGATGGTGCTTCTACCCCAAAGACTACTTGAGGATTAATAAGCCAGTGTCTCTTCCTTCCTTCGTTAGAGCACTGGATACACAAGAAACAAAAGGATTTCGCGCTGAATATGCTGTCTTGAAGGCGCTACAGGACAGTGGCCTACCAATATACGTATTTTACGGTCCGAAGCCATACGACTCGAAAGAAGAACTCGCGGACTTTGTTGTTCTAACTCAGTCCTGTCTAATAATACTGGAAGTCAAAGCAACAGCCAAATATGGATCTTGTGACTGGAGGGATATATTCAGAAACAGGGTGGAGAAAGCTCTTAGACAAAACGAAAGAGCTTTAAAAGTGGTAAATATTTGTCTAAAGAAACATCTTCCGGTTGAGGCGAGGCTTGATAGCGAGTTCCCCATCCTTTCGTTCGCGGTACTGCCGAATGCTTCCAGAAACGGACATAGCTTCTTATTTGACGCAGCAACAAACAGCAAAATCATATTCAAGGACGAGATTGTACCTACATTGAAGGATGTCATGACAACTGGACTCTCGACAGAAGATAGAAGCCTTGCAGCCAGGATTCTGTTAGCTTGGTATGTATTTGCTCGTTACACATTTAGAACTATTGAGAGATAATCCTTCAGCCCATGATCCTAAGCTTGCTGCGACTCATATTTGACACTGCAGAACGGATATGTCAGCTACATTTTGCTATATTTTGGCCCTTCTTGGCAAGGGTCCTCTTCAGGCTCAAGCTGAAAATTAACTTCATAGTACATGGTGTTGCGAGAGCAACACTTGGTTTTGTCGTGTTTTTTTTCCTAGTCGCTCAATTTCATCTTATTATTAGGAGACGGTCAGGGTCTAACGTGTGCGGTATTTATAAAGTGTGGACCTTAGTCCAATTGATGAATATGACATTACATTTTGAAAAGCTCCATAGAACTCTTGCCTGGAGCCAAAAAGGATGGTCTTTGCTTGTAATTCAGCCAGAGCCTACGGTGGGTTAAGTGAAGTGGAGTTGTATAGCCTATTTAAGAGAGGAATATCTGAAGTTATGGAGCCAAGCTTTTATTTCATCAAACTATGTTCTGCTTTCTAGTGGAAAGCTCCGTTCTAGCAGACAAGTACCAGTTTTAAACTGAAGATGGACTAAAATCTATAAGTGCTAAATATGGGGGACAGTTCCCCGGCCCCGCAGCCAGTACATCTTCTTTGAGTGATAAATAGAAAAAATCACAGAAACAAAAAAGTGGCATTTTCCCAGGGGTACGAAAGTGCTGCCATCTATTGTTTCTACCAATTTCTGTTCGAGATTTCAGCTGATTTTATCAATTTTCTTTTGCACTTGGGATTGCGATAGAGTAATGGTATCAGATGTGCCTCTTAAACTTCAAAAGTTCTCTCACTGCTAAAGAAATTAAAGGTTGTACTTTGCTCCTTTCTAAGTGGTGATATTAGAAAGTTGGCCTACGGCAAAAAAGTTAACTTTTGAACTAATACAGATATAATTTTTTTTTTGAAAGAAAGGCAATCGATAGACGTTGATGAGCTAATCGAAGTATATGTCATCCGTTTTGGCACAAAAATTCCTTCATGAGATACAACAGTTTGAAAGTTTATAGGGGTTTACACCTTCAGTAGTAAGGTTAAAGGTACACGCTGAAACCAAAAGTAGGCCGATCCCAATCGTAAGACATGTAGGGGGCTTCTAAGCAACTCGACTGTTAGAACATAGTCATCTTCGGCAATTACGGTTAGCAACTTTGGTAGTTGGTGTACCTTTTAATCCTATTATCTGTTTCCGGTGTATAGTTGATCGTTATAACAATTTTGTACGGGGAGATGGACTTGAAAGTAAGAATCGGTTGCTAGAAGGGGTTCATGAGGGGCTAGAAACTTGTGCAAACTGGTGCACATTTTATTTGATCTCTCTAAATCTGAGGGTAATTGAAAATTAGTCTCCATGGTCTTCACTGAAACTTAGAATTAAGTCTTTGATGGGTTGACGCTCTAGTGGTATGGCACATAATCAAACAAAGAATAGGCGGAACCAAACTGTGAGACATGTCAGGGACTTGTAAGTAACAAATCGGCTGTTAGGCCATAATAATCTTCTGCGGTGAGGGGTTTCCTACTTTTCCTATTTTGTTCACCGATTTTATTTCCGGTGTTTTTGATGATAATAAAAGTTTCGCTCATGTCATCGTTCAAGAATCGGGTTGCTATAGCATTGTCATTTTCATGAGACGCTACAATGATCTACGGTGATGGTTTATAACTGTAACCTAGAATTAAGTGTTAACGCAATGGACACAAATGAGTATAAAAAACGACATAGTTTCGCAATAATTAGCAGAGTGGCATCTGTGGCATTTTGATCCTGAAAAGGTACGGATAGCTTTATAATACCAACTAGGTTATATAAGATAATTTTCCGAGTTTCCACCGGTCATGATGTCTGCGATTGAAAAGGATAAGTTCGGCTGGCTGCAAAGTCAATTTAGTCCCTAAACTTCGGATCATTCTGTTTTTTTTTTTTGTTTGTTCAATGTTAAGCGAAAGCCTAATATTTGTTTCCGGTGAATTAGACCGGAACAATCTGATACCATGCCTGTCACAGGGAGAGGGACTTCTAAGTAAGAATCGGTTGCTAGAAGAGGTTCATGAGGGGCTAGAAACTTGTGCAAATTTTATTTGATCTCTATAAATCTGAGGTAAGAAATTATCACTGTAACTTAGAATCAGTCGTCACGTAACGGATACAAACGATAATGTAAAACAATATCGTAGTTTCGCAATAATTAGTAGAGTGGCATCTATGGTATTTTGATCCTGAAAAGTTACGGATAGCTTTAGACGCCAACTAGGTTAGATAAGATAATGTTCCAAGCTTTCATTCGTCAAGACGTTCGATTGAAAAGGATAAAGTTCAACTACCTGCAAAGTCAAGTTAGTCCCTTCTTTCGATATTCTGTTGTTGTTACTCGTTCAACACTGAGATATAGCCTTTGATAATGGTAAAGTTTCGAGGGGTTGACAACTACAGTGTAGGGTAGGCCTACACACTCGAACCCAATTTCGAGACTTGTAAGGGACTTATGAGTAACAATCGGCTGTTAGACCATAATCATCTTCGACGATGAGGGTTTCCAACTTTTCCGAGTTTGTGTACCTATTTCGTTCGATGATTTTTGATGATTATACAAGTCTGGTTTATCTATCATGGGGTGAGGACTTGTAAGTAAGAATCGGTTGCTAAAGCATTGCCGTTTTTCATGATGTGCTAGAATAGTCTATCTGTTCCTAGAATTTAGTGTTTACGCAACGGATAATGTAAAACAATGACATAGTTTCGCAATAGTTACTAGTGTCATCTATGGTATTTTGATGCTGAAAAGTGTGTATAATAAAAGAGCTTTAAAGCTTTATAATACCAACTAGGTTATATAAGATAATGTCCAAGTTTTCACCAGTCACGACGTCTACGATTGAAAAGGATAAAGTCTAACTGACTGCAAAGAAGTTAGACACTACTTCCGATATTCTGTTGCTATTGTGTTTTTCGTCGCTGAGGGATGGCCGTGTGAAATGGATTATGTCATCTTAGAAAAAAAATGTTCTTGGAAAATACCGCTTTGTAAACCTTGATGGGTTGACAACTTCAGCATTTAACCGATAGCGAAGAAACAAACCCAATGTGTTGCTCTCGCAACACTTTTGTCGTCGAGGCCGAACAAAGATTGCTGCAACACTTCACGTTGCCCAGGCAACGTAGGTCTAGTTTGGATCACTGGAACTTCATTTTCCAGCTTGAGTGGCTTGAACCTGAAGAAGACCCTTCCTCGCCAAGAAGGGCCAAAATATAGCTCTAATAGAATGTAGCTGACGTATGACGTAATTACCAAATTCAATATAGAATGGGAACCAATAAACACGTTAAATCACCCGATTTCAAAACGTGAGGACACAAGTTTTTCAAAAGAGATTCATTTGGACCACTGGAAGTTCATTTTCCAGCTTGAGCGGCTTGAGTCTGAAGAGGACCCTTGCCAAGAGGGGCCGAAATATAGCTTTAATAAAATGTAGCTGACGTATGGCATAGCCTTATTATAAAATTCGAAAAAGAATGGGAACTAATAAACACACCCAATTTGAAAATGTGGGGACAATTTTTGTTTATAAAATCGAGCCAGCTTGAGCTTGAAGAGGGCCCTTGCCAAGAGGGGCTGAAATATAGCACTAAGAAAACGTAGCTGATGTATGACATAATTAACTTACGTAACTAACCAAATTCGATGAAGAATGGGGACGAATAATAATGTTAAATCGCCCAATTTGGAAATGTAGGGAAAAACAAAATTTTCTTTTAAAATCGAAAATAGACTACCATTACTTTCCGCCTGAGACTGGTCTTATTACAGTTCAGCGCTCCAAGGGGACTAGTTTTTGTTATATTGCGAACACACGATAAAGATTTCCGACCGGGTTTTCTTCATTTTCACCATAAAGTTGAAAAAATATCAACTTTTCCAGACGGAAGTGATGATGGTGGCGAAAATCCGGGCAGGGATTCGGGCCCGGAAGCAACTGACACTGATCGTGTGTCCAAGGCATTAGTCCCCCATTGCCTCATAACCAACAATTCTGTAGACATAGTAAAAAGTCGGATCCATAGGGTAGTGGGTCACTTTTCCTTTCTGCTGCCGACACGTATGCAAAACCTCCATTGTCTGGGAAACTGATGACAGGTTTTCCACTTACTAACCTGCAGGGGCGTCCAGAGGGGGGGGGGCTGCACCCCCCCCCCCTAGAAGGTCTGTGGACAAAAATTCCGGTGAATTTTGATTGCGCCAGTCAAAATTTGTCAAATTCACCTGAACTTGATTATTTTTATGGAGTCTACCGGATTATTGCTCAGGGAACCTACCGGAATTTTGCTCAGGGCATCTACCAAAATCTTGCTCAAAGAATCTACCGGAACTTGTCTCAGGGAATTTACTGGAGGCTGGGTCAGGGGATCTACCGGACTTTGCCCCATGGAATCTACTTGAATTTTGGAATCTACCGGAATTTTGCTCAGGGAATCTGTCGGAATGTTGGCCCGGGAATCTACCGGAACTTTCCTCAGGGAACCTAACGGAATTTTGATCAGGGCATCTACCGAAATCTTGCACAAGGAATCTACTGGAACCTGTCTCGGGGAAATTACTTGAGGCTGGATCAGGGGATCTACTGGACTTTGCCCTACGGAATCTACTAGAATTTTGGAATCTACCGGAATTTATCACGGAGAATCCACCGGAATTTTGTTCCGGGAATCTACCGGAACTTTGCATAGAGATCTACCGGAATTTTGCTCACGGAACCGACCGGAATTTTGCTCATGGCATCTTCCAAAATCTTGGTCAAGGAATTTACCGGAACTTGTCTCAGGGAATTTACTGGAGGCTGGATCAGGAGATGTACCGGGTTTTGCCCCACGGAATCTACTAGCACTTTGGAATCTACCGGAATTTTACTCAGGGAATATACCAGAATTCTGCTCAAGAAATCTATCGAAGTCTTTTTCAAGGAATCTACCGAAGTCTTTCTCAAGTAATTTACCGGAACTTGTCTCGGGGAATTTACTAGAGGCTGGATCTGGGAATCTACTGGACTTTGCTCAACGGAATCAATCAGAATTTGGCTCAGGGAATCTACCGAAATTTTGTTGCTTACGGATTAGTATAGACCCACATCTTACCAGGATGACCCGACACACAACTTACCAGAGTGATTCTTGCAGACAAACAACATAGCGTACCGGAACATTCATTGTGTGATTCCGGTAATCTCCTGAGTTTCTGTAGCTTTCGACAGTTAGGGAACCTACTGAAATCCATCATTTTGAACTACAAATACTGTTCGCAATAGTTTCACAGTCCCGTCTACTCCAGTTTCGACAGCTTTCTCGACTCCTCACCGGTGATAAGCCGAGAAGAGTTCAAAGACGAGTAAGCGTTGCTCCGACATGATCTCAAAAGTCGCCAGGAGAGCCTCGAAACAAACAAAAAGAAAATTTTCAAAGATTTTGTGAATTCAAAAGATGTCTTCACAAGTATGGAAAGCTCTCAAGCTGGCCAAGACACTCCCTGTTACCCCAGCAAAAGGGGAAAGACGTTTTAGCAAGATGAGCGTTGGTTAAGGCCATTTTGCATTTAACATTGGCTGAACAGCATCTGTTACTAATCGCACTTGAAACCGATCTAGTTGACGTGATCGACGTGTGAAATAGGATGTGCTGTGAACAAATAAAAAACGTGATGAAAAAAAGTGTAGCGTAGGTTGGAGGTCGAGAAGTAAAAAGTCGTAGGTACAAGACGAAACCATAGTCGAGGTATGTTAATTAAGTATATTAGTCCTCGTGAAATATTCGTCCACTTGCTATGACAAAAGTGAACTATCACGAGTTGTCGTTCATTTGTTAATTATTGTGGTATTAACCCCTATGTAACGGGCCATGGAGCTTTGTAGGGGTCGAAATTTATTTTGTTCCTTTATTTTGATTTTAATAAAACTGAACTGAACTGAACAGTCAGCCAAAATAGCTAACCGAGGGCTACACTGAGATCACTTGGATGTTTTTTTTTTAGTCTTCCTTTTCCCATTTAGGGAAACGCTTTAACTAAGCACTGGAAAATGTGACAGTGGTTCTAGAGCTAATACTTGCACAATAGCCCCGACCTTACGGAAGGGGTGCTTTTATTAGATCAAGAGAAATCGGACTTCGGTCCGTTGCTTGGTGACTCGTGAATAACTTTGTGCCGATCGCATGGTCTGGAACCGGTAACGCTTCTTTCAAATGTCTGCCTTATCAACTGTGGATTGAAAAGGTAACGCGTACTAAAATGGGAATGATATACCCAAATTGGGAACGCTACACCAGGAGAAACACTACTAAAAGGGGGAACAATGCACCGTCCTTCCTTATTTAAGTAGCTTGTTTGGGCACGAGTTCAGATCATTCTATTCCATCCCTCCTTCAACGTGGAACCAAGTGTTAGAAGGAACACTACTACTAGAACAGGGATCGTGCACGGGAATGATCAGGAAATCGTGCATTTGTTCATCCTGGTGCACCGATCCCGATTTTTAGCACGTTGTTCCCGATTTTAGTACGCGTTCGTCCGTTCCATCCCCGCTTTAGTCGATCCCCTAATATATTTTCACTAATCAGTCTTTATTTCGTAGGTTCTATGGCTGCTTTTACTTCCGTGCTATGAACCACTTTTCTGAATCTGCTGGAAAAGACGACAGAGAACTGGAACCACCAGGGTATCATGATGTAACGTCTGCACTTAATAAAGCACAGAACCTGCCAAGAAAAAAGCCAACAAAACAACCGATTCAAGAGAAAAGAGAAACAGACAACACAAGAAACAATTATAAAGATTTGGTTGTCCGGGTGTCTACTCCGGATCAGCAGGTCACCACGAAGAATGTGAGAAGTCAACCAACAGAGCTGATCCAGACAACGGGAAAAGAGAGGATATCCAAACTAGCTGGGATATTCCTAACAAAGCAGCAGGCAGAAATAGTTGACAGCAAAGAAAACTTCTTGAGTATCTTAGGACCTCCTGCGACTGGTAAAACCTATTGTCTGGTGGCTAAGATCGTACAGCTCTACAAAGAAATGATGATGGAACCTGGACAAAGAGGCATGATCATTGTCTGTCATGTACTAGAATCCACACTTGCGTTCATTCGAGAACTTTGCAAATCGGCTTTAGGTATAGTTGGCAATTTTAATCGCGACATCATCCGATTCGTCACATTTACAGATCTGAATGGTGTTTCAGGACTTAAAGATGTCAGTTTCAAGGTCTTCGTGGACGATTACTCATATTCGCAATCGGTTGTTTCTGACTGGATAGAAGGCCACGATCTGAGGTATCTCCATCTATGGAGAGTGCTCAAACAAGCATCGCTGTGCTGGTGCACAAGCTATAGTTATGCCACGGTTGGTAATATACCATTGAGTGTACTTCAACAGCCAGTGGTAAGTGCAGTGCTTACAGAAGGGCTACGGTGCAGTGGGCATATTTGGGGACTTGCAAAAACATTGCAGGCGCAATTGACAAAGGATGGTCTAGAAATAAAAGCAAAAGCGAAAGGAAGTCCAGGCGAACTTCAAGTCGAGTTCCTACCTGGAACCGACATCCCCGGTCCAGAGGTAGAATTTATATTGCACACTGATATTTATTCCGTTGATGAAATGTGGTCAAGACTTAAAAAATGTTATGGCAATGGAAATATTCTTGAAATCAATAACTATGACGAACAGTCAAAGGGATATTACACCAAGGTACGAGGCCAAGAAAAACCCTGCGTCATTGTCAAATACAAAAGATCAGGAAAGGGTGCTATTGAAACACTCTTGGATATGGTGACACGAGCAACTTCGAAGGTTGTCATAATCAGTTCAAGACCTGAAATTGTAGAGGATCTGAAACCCGCACCCTTTGTAGTGCACAGAAGTGGAAGACATAATCTAGTAAGCCCATTTTCTCATGAGCTCTATCGGGTCAGAAGGGGGGTTGAGCCAGAGCTTCTTTGGCATTTGGTTCACTGGTGGGCACTGAGAGTCCATGTTTCTTCCAGCTCCTGCCCATTTAACAGTAGCTCAAGCGTTTGCGACGGTACTTGCAATGACGATGCCCTCATAGATATCGGTAGTGATGATTCAAAGATGCGGCTTCTATTACACGAGATGGTCATGATCACTGTTGAGCTCGAAGCATGCAAGGAATACACCGAGGACGCCCTTGTTGCCGAAAACATTACTGAAAACTTCAAAAAGTTGGCAAATCTCCTTGTGTGCTTTCTGAAAATCATAGATGAATACAAGATCACTGTGCTGTTTGGAGACACTGTGAAGAACTTTGTGACAGAAGTGTATATCGGAGTTAAAATGGTTCGCTTGGCTTTCTCTCTCTTCGGTTGGTGGAGAGCAACGGGTATAGTCGGCTGTGATAGAACATGGACTGATTCTATGGAGGAGGTTTACAGAAACTCCAGTCTTGTGGTTAAGTATAAAATATCAATAGACGGCTCGCAAGGAACAAGTGTCAATGCTCCAAGAGTAAAAAAGAAAATACCAAAAATTGCGACACGGAGAAAACAAGACTTGAGACTAAGCGCAGGTTTTGATCCCTCAAAAACTAATGAACAAGTCAAACAGGGAAAGTAGCACAAAATTAAAATTTAAGCATATAGTGAAAAAAGACCGAGTAAAAGGGGGATACATATTTGGCTAGGATCGATCTGATCAGTTTTCTGACTGACTGAACTCGCTATGACCTTGAACATCCGATTTGATCTCAATCACGACCAGCTAGAACATGGGATCGAAGAAAAATGACGGTTTGAGTTAAAGCCTTGACACTGATGGTCCAAAAATTTCGAATTCAGTAGTAATGAAAAACGGGACACGGCAAGGAGCAGTTTCATCCCATTCTCTTTGGAATAATAGTGGTATAGATTAACGAGAGGATGTTGAAATGAGTTTTGTGTTTAGAGGTATACATTTATCAGTTTCAAATCATGCCGACGATACGCTAAACTGACCTTGTTCTTTTCGTACGATGGAGAAAAACGTCGTTGTTCTGTCCAACGCGTATCCAGGAACAAGCCTATCCTCAATATCTCCAAGTTCTGCCCAGATATCGTGAGTGTGTCACAAGAAGTAATTTCCACCCTCTCAAAAGGTCATTGAAAACTTTCCATGCGCAAAACAAAAGCAAGGTTTCGCCTGCAAACCGGTTAATGTTTGCCAAGTACAGGTACCGATCTCCTGATACTTTTCCCTCGGCTGGGAGTGCGATGCTGGTTGGGAGCAAATCATCCGACGCTTCCCGTGTTTTTCCCTAGGTTTGTCTAGGTACCCAATTGAAGCTGGGTGGACTTTTGGCTTGTCTTTCGGAAAAGAGCCACTAGACCTCACCCTAAACCAAACGGTCGGCACCAACGAGATTCGAACCAGCGACCCTTCGCTTGGGAGTTCAGCGCCCCATCGGCCGGATTCTAAATTTCAACGCACCGGCAACGAATAAATATCAGCACGGAATTCGTCATTTTCTAGTTCAGAGCGATGTGGTTTAGTTCCTATTAGTCCCTCAATGACCACCGCTATCATCAACGTTAAATTAAACTCTGCTGTAAGACATGTGTTACGTCAGCAGAAGAAGTTTGTCACCTCTGCTTTTTTTTTCGAGCGAGCTGGCTGTTCCTGTAGCCAGTTACTAACTCTTCACAAACATCTCGATAGCTCGATCAGGTTAGGGCAACGGTATATGAAGCTGATGGTTGCGAGTTCAAATCTCACTTGAGGAGCAGTTTTTTCAGTTCCCCCAGCCCCCCCCCCCCTTTGTTTTCTTTCGTTCTCGTGCATTGTTTCCCTTGTTTTTCGCTCTTTTTTCATCTAAAGTTGAAACTACAGGTTATTTTTTCTCCTCTCCTCCCTTTTTCTTGATATAGGGTATTCAGTTAGTTGATTATGTTTGTTTTTCGATTAATATCGCTTATTCCTTATTCACTTATTAAGCGCTCTTTTTGTGCTTTCCTGGCAGAATATTTTATATTAGTGGCGTATTTCTTTTCTTTAAATATACTCCGATGAAACTGAAGAAAAAAATGTCACTACTACTAATGTCCCCATCTCTTCTTCACAGAAAAATCGTATAACGCGGAAAGCTGTCGCACGGCATTCCACCCCGACGTCTACCTATAAACACAAACAAGTAACAACTTTGCTGGTTAAACATTTTATTCCTCACCTAGTCTTTTTTTCTAGATTTCAGTTTGGCCGTGTTGACCTTAGACTTGACGTTTCTGACTAAATTAGACAGCATCGGATCCATCTTCTTTCCCTCTGTTTTCGCCTGTTTAGCAATGGGCTGAAAAGAAAACAGAAAATGGTGAGCGTAAGAGTCGATGAAAACCAAGAATTCTAAAATGGCTAAATCAAGGACAATTCTCTAGTCCCCTAGACCAGCTATTTTAAAGTTCGTTTTTTCGTAAAAAAAAAAAAATTCTTCCATAACTATGGTCTTGATTATTTCAAATTAAAATTTAAAGGACCCTCTTGCTTTTTACTGTTTTCACACCCCAGTGACGACGTATGGTACGTGATTTACCAACCTCTGAGAGCGTGTTCCACGTAACTTGCCGTAGTTACTACGCATGACGTCACGGATCCTGGCTTATTGGCGTCAAGGCTGGACCGAATTATTTATATTTTCGGCAAAACACCGTGCCACGGGCTAATCGAGCTAATTACGTCACAGAGATCGCAGTTACCACGCTTACTACGCTCCCGAGCATGGTAAGCAAATAGTTACTCTATAGTTACTAGGTTGGAACGGTCAGCGTAGTAACTTTTCAGGAGCTTGGAACGAAAATATTAATTATCAGTTACTATTGTTAGAACGGTGGAACACACTCTGGGTCTATCTCTTTACAAAATATTTTTTAAAGTTTAACTGAAAAGCCAACTGATTGGTGTAACATTTAACTGAACATTGCATTATTTGGGTTGTTAAAGGATTTTTTCGTTTTTTTGTCGCTATTTGACCTATGACGTTCAGAATATCTATAGCCGTCCTCACAACGTCAAATTCTACTATGGGAAATTTTAGAAAATTTAAAATCGGAAAATCAGAATCTCAAATACAAACGCTGCTTTTCAGTTGCCAGGGGTCAGCTTGTGGAAGGTAGCTCACTCCATGGACACTTGTTTTTGTTAATGGTTTTCGTAGGTACAAGCCCATAGAGGTACCACAAATCCGACAGGAAAATTCCACTAAATGAAACTGATTGTTCGTGAATAGCGGAGCAACAAAGAAGGCATTTTCATCGGGTCTTCAAGCCGAGTAAGTGATGTGTGACAGATTGTCATATCTCAGCCCTTTTCGGCTAAACTTAAACCACGGCACGCATTTGTTTTAAATTTCTTGAAGGAAAATACAATTACTTTTGCGCGAAGTATTTTGCATCAAGCGCTAACAAGAGAACCGATAACTTTATCCTCAGCAAAATTTTCGAATACACTTTGGCACCTGAAATTACTTCTAAATGTGACTTTGGAAGCCTACAGTATGGTTTCAAAAAATGAATTGGATGCTCCCAAGTCACTGATCCAAATTCTAAAGCACGCATAAAAAAAAAAATAACTTCAAGAGGTAAATATGAATTTTCTGACAAACAAATTTTCGAACAATTTAACTGTGAAAATGCCATTTCTAGTAACAGCTGTGCTTTAAACCGTATTGTAATATTTTTGTTTCAATATATACCAAAATTTCTTTCAATAACCATATATTACAATTTCAGAACTATTAACATTCTTTCAATTTTCTTTTCAGAAATACAACACATTTGAGTTAAACAAGAGCTGAAAGCTCATATGACAGGGCAGTTAGCATGTATTTCTCACTGGAGGAAGGGTACTTTATGGTTACTCAGGTACAGAGGGAAGAAAACCCAAATAGTATTCCCATTATAGATCCCCATCTATCCTGTCAAAAGAGTTCATCCCACTTCAGCTTATCATGCCGCTTACTGCTTCCTAACTATATCCATTAAATTAGTCAGACGGAAAGACAAAGAGATCTTCCTGTCCGGAGGAAACAGGTGAAGATTGTTAGAATTAAATATGAAGAGAAGAAGTTTATTTAAAAGCTACTGAATCTTATTTGCTTATAACTTTATCCTCACAGTGCAATAGTCTCCCAAATTTTAGCCACCCAATTTTAGACGGAAACGTGGAAATGTTCTGAGCGGAGTTCCGAACACGTAATCTTAAAGTAAAGAGGGTAAACCTACCTCATCAACGCTTTCATGACCACGTTGTCTCCTTTTCTGTTTCTCCGCGAGGATGGCTGTCATCGCATTGGTCTTCTTGAAGTTCGGGTCGGATGGGTCGACGTTGTAGTGATGAGAGGAGAAGAGAGCCGAGAAACGAGGGTCTTCAACTTTGATCTAAGCAAGAAAAAAGTTTAGCGCTCTGTCGTTTTCCGTAATTAATTTTTCGGGTCGCCGGCACTACGTCTACTCGCCAGACTGCCCACTCGAAAACCCCAACAGTTCGCCCACGCGGTTCTTCCAACCGTCTTCCCCCTTACTGGTTGGCCCACTGGCTGGTATACAAATTGTCGGACAAGTAGGCGTCCTGACGGATTTTGGTAGGCAAACTGACGGGTTCCAAATTTTCGTCTTAAGAATAATTACTGACCAGATTAACCCAATAAAACTTATAGCCCTGATATTCCACCTCTGGAATGTAACCTTGAACAGGTTTTGGATCAAACCAGACACAATCAGGGTGTGGCCAAGAAACAAAATGTCGGTTCCAAACAGAGAAAAGAACAGAAAATAATAGCTTGTACTTTGTGTTTTTAGTGGTAACAAGCTGTAGCTTTGGCTGGTTATGGTTACGGCTGGTTAGTGGTTACAGTTGCGGATGGTTACGGTTAAGACTAGGTTGGTTATGTTTAAAGCTGGTTACGACCCGGCTGCCTACGGTTACGGCCGGACTGGTTGCGGTTACGGCTGCTTAAGCCAGGCTGGTTACGACCTTCATGCCCACCGTCTTGCTGTGAGCACGAATATGCATTCGTTTAGGCGCTCAACCGTACTTTCGGCTCATCTCACAGCGCGGATCCTACTTATCAAGGAAGCCCAATAGGCACTTCGACACGAAATGCTCGCTGCATGTCAATCTCGGCTGGGTGTCTCATCGAGTCAAAGTTCAAGGATCCCCGAGGCCTCTAATGACTCGCTTTGCCACGTGGAACCCCACTCCTAGCACTGAGCTCCGGGATTTGAGGGATACTTCGGAGAAAACCAGCTATATTACAAAATAACATAGTATGGGAGATTACTTTTCTAGCTCACTTCAGCTATGGACGAACACAAACTTGTACATTTATGCTGGACTCGAAGGTCTACACTCTAAAAAATGGCTCTCACTGCCCAGATATCATCAAAATCTAAGGTTTTGGTAGTGTCCTACCCCTGAACACCGCCCCTCCCCAATATCGTTGAACAGGCGTGCGTGTAAGTTTGACGGTCTCTGTGAAGAAATTTAAAGTTTTCTTAATGAGCCTGACATGTGTTCTCGTGTGTAGGATCGGCGTCTGAGTGTTGACAGTTTGGTTTTACTTTTACAGTGCGGTCATGCTGGCAGTGAGATGGTAAGCAAATGAAGTGAAAGTTATGCCATTAGCTGATGACGATGTTCAGTGTTCTGTTTTACAAACTATAATACATAAAGGCCCATGAAACAATAATGAGGACTGAGCGCACAAAGATGATAACTCGCCTTTTTTTTTGGGGGGGGGGGGGAATTGAGCATACTAACTTCCCAAACTTTAAACGCGATTATCTCGAAACTAGGTAGGCCACTAGTTATCGCCTTTTTCCGCTCAGCTCTTTTAGCATTTTGTTTCAGGAAACAATGCTTGATGACGTCCATTTCAGTTCAGGTGGCTAGAAGTTCTTCAAAATCCTGAATCCAAAAATTCTAAATAACATTCTAAGTAATCCTAGACTATGTTTTGTTCGGCAATAAAACTGCGCTAAGACTCTTGCACTTACTGAAAAATCATCCCGACCATCATTCTGTTCCGTTTCTCCTTCCTTTCCCTTCTTCTTCTTCTTGCTTTTGGTTTCTCCTTCGATGATTTTCTTCAAGCTGAAATGCTTGCGACCATCGTCGTTTTCGCCCAATAAGAGATCAAGTTCTGCTTTCTTGCGATCTGACTGGTCGGAGTCCGAGCCGAGGTCTTCACTGATTGGCTTCTTGCTTTTAGGAGCCTTTTTGACAGGTTTGAAGTCAGGGTTGTTTTCGAACTCCTCCCTACAAAAGAAGCAACAGTTGAAAACAATGAAAATTTTAGCCATATTCACACTAAGGTCTCTCATATTTTTCCTACAGTGTCAGAAGTTTCATAACAGATAACGCAAGGATGCGCGCGGTTTTAAGGGATAACACTTGGATGTTATTTGTTATATTTTTTCAAACGTTGGGCATTAACATATGCAAACACTGCCGAAAAACATCTGCTGACTTTTTTGTTTGTCATCATGATATCGCAAAAGCTAGCAGATACTTTTTCAGCTCTTCCTGGCAATGCCTGTTATGCATAAAGATTAATGCATAATGTTAGCAAAATCATAACAGATAACATATCAAGTGTTATCTGTTGAAACTACGCATACTTGTGTCATTTCTTATGAAACTTCTGACGGTGTTATAGCAGTCAGCTTTTACAGTCATACACATTATTTCTTGCACACAAGGATTATTTCTTGTTCCTTCTCGTACAATACCAATGTACGTCGCGGTGTGTTAAACTACCAAAGACTCGATCTCATCTGATTGGCCGCTAGAAAGTGGCTTCTATAATCAGGGACACTGGGGTTTTCCTGCTTTTCTTTAAGGACATTTCAGCGCATTAAATTACGTTAGAAACAGGTTGGATCCAGTTACAACAGAACCAGATATTGGTAAAGGAATTTATGCTTACTAAATAATTACAACATCCTATAATGCAAAAAAGGCCACTGGCCTCTACAAAGTTATCTAAAGCACTACTCTATTTTATGCGCTGTTTATTTTTGTTATGATTTTTATTGGTTTAGATAGAAGGCGTCAAACCACAATCACTCTGTTTTAGAAAGAACATCCTCCAATGTCTTTCAAAATCATCCCTCAGCCTGAAGTCATGTCCCATTTTTTGTTGAAATCCAGAAATGTGTCAACAAGCATTCTATCTTCGTTTCCGATACTACTCTTGTGCTACAGACGATCAAAGTACTTCTGTACCAGGATTTTGCAAGGCTCCGAATGGTCTATCTCTATCGTTCTTTATTAATATGTTTAATAAATATTAGAAGCTGTAATTCCAAGCGATTTTCAAGGAAGAAATTCACAAAATCCTATATTTAAGGAAGAACCTTTAATTGTTTTTCGTAATTCCAAGCGATTTTCAATGAAGAATTCACAAAATCATACATTTAAGGTAGAATCTTTCATTGTTTTTCGTAATTCCAAGCAATTTTCAAGGAAGAAATTCACAAAATCATACATTTAAGGAAGAATCTTTAATTATCTTTCGATAGTTTATTTTTCCAGCTTGAGCGGTTTGAGCCTAAAGAGGACCCGCCAACAAGGGCCGAAATATACCTCTAATAAAATGTAGCTGACGTATCCGTTTTGCATTGTCAAATTATAATAGTAACTACAATTATGACTAACTACTTTTGTAACTATTTTTTAGCCTTTCTCTTTTAATTCGCATTCGTATTTTATTGTGATGGATTGTATCTTCAATCCTGAACTGTATGCATAAATCATAGATACAATTGTAAAATAGTGGTGCTCTTGGTTGACCTTTAACTGTGATGACATATAAAGCACTAATTTTTTCTAAAAAATACTTATGGACAAATAAACCGAAGTAACTGTTTTAAAGCCTTGGTAGCCTATTTAAAAAAAAATCCCATTATTTTGCCATTAGTGCTATAATAACTCGCAAAATAAACCGAAATTCATAATTATAATTTAATAGTATCACAGTCCTGCATTGTCTTGGCCACATTGATAAGATGGAAGATTACTGATCCTCACAGAAACACCTTTCGAGTTTTGTTGCTCAGCCGCTGACTCACAGTAGCCGATCGGGTAGTATACTGTGATACTAAAATAAAAATTATGAAAAACTGAGCTAAATTAATTACCGGAAGTAAGGATCGTCCATATCAACATCAGAGGGAATATCATCTTCTTCATCGTCTTCATCTGCTTCGCTCTCTGTCTCTTCTTTCTTCTTGGTCTTTTCTTTCTTTTGCTTTTTCTTCTCCTTCTTCTTCTCCAGATATTGCTCCCACGGTGTAAGTTTGTCCTTGCCGCTGAGTTTCTTTTCCACGAGCTGCTCTGCTTTTTCTATAAGAAAAAGAAAAAAAAGTAATATAAACAGACAAGCCAAGCTGAGATCGAATCAGCAAAATGAGATACCGTTCAGACCAAACCCGAACACGCACAGCCAAGCATCTCCCCCTTCATCTGATGGCATTGGACGGTCAAGTCGCTTGAGATTCTCGAGACAGATTAAACATAAAATCCTTCCTAAAAAACTAAAAATTAAAAATTCCCTCTTTTGGGATCATGTTTGGAAGTTCCAGCCAACTGCAAGAATTTGTCGCTTGTCATCGTTCTGTGCTTGTCGCCATTATATCGTAAAAGTCAGCAGAAGTTTTTAGGCTCTTCCTGGCAATGCTTGTTATGCATAATATTTTTAAAATCACAACAGATTTCCAAGTGTTGTCTGTTGAAACTCAGCATCCTTGTGTTCTCTGTTATGAAACTCCTGAGAAAGTGGTTCTCCCTGGAGCATCAGGGGCGTCACTATGGGGGGGGGGGAGGGGGGGGGACTCCCCCCCCCCCCCCCCTAAAGGTCCTGAGAAAGTACTTTCGTCGGGCGAAGCCCGGCGAAAGTTCACTTGTTTGTCGGCGCGAAGCGCCGGCAAACACAGAAAAAATAATATTTTGTATGCTTTTTATCAGACATCCGTCGATTCGTTGGCACATCGGGTGTTTTTATATGCAAGAAATAAGATCCTGCAAACGTTTGTCGGGCAAAACACTGAAGAAATCGAATTCTGCATGCTTTTGTCGTGCCTCGGTATTCTCGTCGGCACATCGGGTTCTTTTTATACAGAAGGAATCCAGAAGAAATAAAAACAAATTAAGTTTTTGTCGGGCGTCGGTCGACTCAGAAAAAATAATATTTTGTATGCTTTTTATCAGACATCCGTCGATTCGTTGGCACATCGGGTGTTTTTATATGCAAGAAATAAGATCCTGCAAACGTTTGTCGGGCAAAACACTGAAGAAATCGAATTCTGCATGCTTTTGTCGTGCCTCGGTATTCTCGTCGGCACATCGGGTTCTTTTTATACAGAAGGAATCCAGAAGAAATAAAAACAAATTAAGTTTTTGTCGGGCGTCGGTCGACTCGTCGGCACATCGGGTTCTTTTTATACGCAAGAAATGAAATCCTGCAAACATTTGTCAGGCAAAGCACTGGAGAAATCGAATTCTGCAGGCTTTTGTCGCGCCTCGGTTCGTCGGCACATCGGGTTCTTTTTATACATAAGAAATCCAGAAGAAATATTTTTGTATGCTTTTGTCGGGCGTCGGTCGACTCGTCGGCATATCGGGTTCTACTTATACATAAGAAATCAAATTTTGCAAACTTTGTAGGGCGCACCCAGGAAGTTTAAGTTTCATTGGCACAAGGGGTTATTTTTACACGTATGAATCAAGTTCTGTACAGTCTAGTCGAGCAAAACACAGAAGAAATCAAATGCTCGATGGTTTTGTCGGCCGTTGGTATTCTCGTCGGCACATCGGTTCTTTAAAAAAAAATAAAAAAAAAATAAAATTCTGTAACTTTTTATCGGGCGCATGCCGAAAGTTCAAGTCTCGTCGGTACATCGGCTTCTATATACGCGTAAAAAATAAAGTTCTTTACAATCTTGTCGGGCAAAATACAGAAGAAATCGAATTCTGAATGCTTTTGTCGGGCGTCGGTGTTCTTGTCCGCACACTGGGTCTTTTATACGTAAGAAATCAAATTCTGCAAACATTTGTCGGTCGCAGATTTTTCCGGAAAAATACAGATTAAAAACAAATTCGCCGGCGTTGCTTAGTTCAATTTGTTCTAGGTGCAGTCGTTGGAAGCTT
Organism: Branchinecta lynchi; assembly: GCA_023053575.1. NCBI lineage: Eukaryota > Metazoa > Arthropoda > Branchiopoda > Anostraca > Branchinectidae > Branchinecta > Branchinecta lynchi. The sequence goes on from JAKZAP010000003.1 coordinate 25,484,914, forward strand.
CGCTTCTTAGCAAAAGTTGAAACGAAAAGCCGAATATGTGAAATTAAATATGTGTATTTAGTATTTACATACAAAGGAACAATGTCAACTGATGCATTACAGTAAGTTTGACACGAAATTTCGCATGCGGCGCGAAATTTGGAAGAATGGTGTATCATTTAGTTTTCCTTTTAGGATAGACGTTCTTGGGGTTTGAAACACGTTTAAGGCCGGAAATTGTATGGTACTATAGCTGAATTTTCCGCAAAAAAACAGATTAAAAAAATTTCGACTGCGGCGCTTGGTTTAACTTGCCTTGGTACAGCCGTTGGAAGCTTCGCTTTCCAGCGAAAGTTAATATGAAAAGCCGAATAGGTGAACTTTAAAATACGAAATTATACCAAAGGAATAACCTCAATTGATGCGTTGTTACAGTTAGTCCACACAAAATTTCGCCTGCGGCGCATTTTGTAGTATTCTTTATTTAGAAGAACAGTGTTTCATTTAGCTTAACGTTTTAGGATTGAAATTCGCTGAAACACGTTAAAAGCTAGAACTTGTATGGTAGGTATAGCTAAATTTTTCCGGAAAAAAGGCAGATTAAAAAAATTTCGCCTGCGGCGCTTAGTTTAACTTGTTCTTGGTACAGTCGTTCGAAGCTTCGCTTTTTAGCGAAGGCTAAAATGAAAAGCCAAATATGAGAACTTAAAATACGAAATTACATCAAAGGAATAATCTCAACTGATGCAGTGCAGTTAGTTCTACCCCGATTCTAGTCTGTGCTGGCGGGAAATGTACGCCGTTGCCGCGAAGCGGCAACGGCGTGTTTTGTCGGCACATTTTTTTTAGTCCGTCGGCACAAACCGGACGTCCCCCCCCCAAAGGTAAAAGGCTAGTGACGCCCCTGTGGAGCATAATAATAAGAATAAAATGGAGACAGCAGGCCACATGCCTCTACAAACAAGAGCTGTAAGTTCATATGGCACTTGCAAGCATATGTAATAGCTAAGGTTATCGGATAAGATTTGCGCTGTCTTGAAGCACAGACGATTCATAAAAATGTGTGGTTTTGCCAAAAATTTGCCATGCACTTTGCGGTTACAATGCGCACTCTAATGGGTCTAGAAAGCTATTTTGTAACCAAAGGCACTGGTCCACAAACGATCATGGGCCGTGGATCATTTGCTCGAAAGTTGTATATTTCTTTTTCAGCTAAAATGCGCACTTTATGGGGGCTAGAACTGAATTCGTAAGCAAATTCTTAGGGCACAGACGATCATGGGCCCTTTGGGATCTTAAAAAATGTATCGTTTCTTAAAAATGTGTTTTCCACTTTGCGTTAAGTACATTGGAAAGTCATTTGTAAGCAAAACCCTCGAGGCAAAAATGAGGATGGGCCCTTGAGAATCATGAAAATGTATCTTTTGGTCAAAAGTGTTTTTTACTTTGCAGTTAAAATATAGTCTACGTACTTTAAGGGAGCTAAACTCATGAGTAAGAAAAGGCTACACTTGAGGTACAAATGATCATGGGCCCTTGGGGATTCCGAAAGTGTATCGTTAGATCAGAAACACGTCCTCTGGTTAATTATCAAGCTGCCTTCGGATCCGACCAACCGTTATGCATGACGCAAAATTCTGGTAATACGGATTCCAATTCCATCCACTCCCCCGAAGATGGCACATCGGGAAAATGACTGCTTCCAAGTAAATCTGATCGGGTCCATAATACACCTGCCTAATTTCATCGTCCGAGTACATCTGTAAGTGCCTTAACTCGCCATCACAGGATTCTAGGAAACTCCCTCCTCCCCCCACAATGCGCCAATCCGGTCCATTTCTATTAAAAACCAAGCTTCATTCAGATCCCTCCACCCTAAGCCTGTCCCCTTCCAGTCACTCCCCCAGAATTATTGGACCCGGTCCGGACACGACATCCGCGACCTGGTCTCTTCCCAGCTGTCAAGTTTCATGCGTGTCCGATGCCCCGTTCGAAAGTTATGCTTGCCTCAAAATCCCAGATTTCAACTCCCCCAAAGGTGTCTGCTCCGGTCCGAACATAAAATGGGACACGTGAGGCATATGTTCTTTCCACTTGTCAAGTTTCATTCAGATCCTATCACCCGTTCGAAAGCTAGGCATACCTCAGTATTCTGGATTCCCCCTCCTTCCACTCCCCCCGCGATGGTCGAATCCGGGAACTGACTATTTCCTAGTCAGTTTGGTCGGGTCCCTGAAAGTACTGGAAGTACCCTGGACGCGCGATGAAGATAAGGTACGAGAGGTACCCCCCCCCCCTACCCCCCGTCCTTGTGGGTATAAATTCTATTGCATTGTATTATCTTGAACAAAATGAAAGTGCAGCTGCCACTGATTAGACATTTTAGCAATTAAACAGAGAAAGTAAACTGTCAGTGTTCCAAAACTTTTGCTTTCTTCTTAGTATATATACCGGTCAGTTGCTAGTCAAAGTATCAGTCACCCATGAGCATTGGAGAACAAAGTGAAACTTGGGAAGAAGTACTCGAAGCGGACAGAAGTAACGGTGAGTCTACTATTTTATACGGGGTCCGGTAGTATAGTGGGATATACGGTAGCTCCAGATAATTTTGTGATCTATTTATCAGTTCGTGCCTCGGTTTCTCCAAGAACCACTATGCGATCGGAAACCTTTTGCTCATTTCTCTTATTTTTCAGATGACAACATGTTTAGTAAGACTCTGATGGCAGTTCTCCGAGCAACGATTATTTCGATCGGAATGAGCCATCTAGCCCCGGGAACGAAATTCTTCGTTATATTATAAGTTTCAAGATTCAAGTGACTACAAATACAAGCTATAAGGTGTTGATAAGTGCAAGCCTGCGTTTCTGACCGCCTCTTACCTTTTAGTCCCACTCCCCATGTTATTTCCATCTCCATATTTCCGTCCTTATCATCCTTTTTGTCTTTGTCTACATCGGCCAGAAGTGCGCGATACTTGGCAACACTGTCCTTATTTTCTTCCTCCTCTTCGTCGCGATCGTCCAATCCAGAGTCTTCGTCCTCACTAGATGAAGTTGCCAGATACTGGCGAATTGCATCATCATCGATTTCCTTGCCTTAAAAAGAAGATGGTTATTTCAAGATTTCATAAGTCCTATTTCGCTGCGTAAGCCTGGTTATCACTCTTACTTTTCTTGCCAAAATATCCTCTTAGACTAAGTTCCAACTCACTAATAGTAGGCGCGTAGCAAGAGGTGTGTGGGGGGGGGGGGGGGGGGGGGGCATCGACCACCAACTTTTGAGAGCCGGTGAAATTCTGTACCAAATTTAACTGGAATTTTTGTGTGTGGTACCTATAATAAATACCTTTTACTTGTTTTTGTTCTTTTTCGTGCTCTGCCAACATGTTAAAGTTCAACCGAATAGGGCTGAGGTATGACAGTGAAGTTACCCATCACCTATCCACTTAAATAGGCCTGAAAGAACCCATGAAAATGCGTTACTTTGGTGCACCGCTATAGATAGATAGATAGATAGAAACAACAAAACAACAAAACAAAAATATATAAAAACAAGGACACTATGCCAATATTTAAACTTACAGGGATATACAATTTTCCCTGTGTGCTAACCCTATCCGGAGGAACCTTCCAGACAGTTATAATCGGAACTTTTTCTTTCGGATTTCTGATACGCTACTCTGTCCCTGTACCTCTATGCTTGAAAACTACATCGGTAGCTTTTCGTAACGGAAAAACGTATTTCGTATTCGTAACTGAACGAAAAAACTGGGGAGCATAACGCAAAAGCGGAATTTCTTCAAAAGTGACCTTCCAATTTGGAACTGAACGCTTTTGTTGAAACTGATATTCTCCGCGTCTCGATGAACTTCGTCTTCTCGTGCCAGCAGTATAAATGCTGTGCGTCACTACTAGAGCCAAAAATGAACAAGAGCTACGGGCTCATATGGCACTTGTTACGAGTAGGTAGTGCAAGAAACGAGAAAGTAGATGAGAGTGTTACAGAATTTCCCTTCAACCATCCTAGGATCGGACCTAGACATAGGATATCTAGTTTCACTCGAGTCTGAGCATTTCCGACATCGCTTCGGATCATATAGGGAGAACGACTACCTTCGAGGTTTAGATCCACTCGTTTGATCCCTAGACGTGGCCACACTATTTCCGGTACCCCCCCCCCCCCGACTCCCCCTACCGCTGCCAAATCTGCTTCTGACACATCAACGGATCGTTTAAAGCATCGTCTCTTACTAACTATCACTCGAATATGAGCCTATTTGCGAAATTCGGGCACGTCCCCACCGTGCTCGGATCAGGTCCGGACCCTAAAATATATTTTATAGGGCATACCCCGATGAAAAATTTGTAGCCTGCGTAGTAGTATGGTAGTAGTACGAAAACGTTGCATGTAATACTATGTAATAGCAAATAATACTATCATTTAAAGTGCCTCAGACTGGTCCGATCTTATTTAGTAGTCTCCAGTACCATCCAGTCTTACTAATAGTAGCATATAGCAGTATGCAGTAACACGGTAGCCTTGAAGTAGAAGCATGTAGTAGCATCGTTACTACTGCATGCAGCTTTTTCGTACTACTTCATAATACTATTTTTAGATAAATTTTTTATCAGGACGATCTCTCTACCTGCCAAGTTTCATTCAGATCACTGCACTCGTTTGACCCCTATGCGAGCCACAACATTTCCGGGACTCCCCCTCCAACTCCCCCCACTGTGGCCGAATACGACCCGGACACATGAACTTCGCATCTCTAACATCTCCTCTTCCCGTCCATCAAGTTTAACTCGAGCTGGAGCACATCTGCAAATTTCCGTTTCCCGCTTCATCCTCCTCCTATCGTGGTCGGATCCGGTTCGGAAGCCAAATAACAAATCTAGGCCGCATAAACTCGGCACCGTCCAACTTGCGTCCCGCTCGGCCAATTTGTTTGGTTTTTGTGCGTGTCACCCGCCTCCAGCTCCGCCAACCATGACCGCATGGCGTTCGGACATACGTTTTGCATATCTAGGTCATCATTTCCTATCACCCATAAAGTTTCACTGGAATCAGACCATCTGTTCGCAACCCACGGAAGTCAGTAATTTCCAGATTCCCCTTCCCTTACTCCCCAGAAAATGGTCGGATCCAGGAACGGAAGTCTATCTAGGGCATTGTGTCTGGGTCTTAAGTTTATTCGGCCGGGTCACGAATCTGCCAGCCAAGTTTGATCGTCCTTAGCACATCTGGAAGTATCCTAACTCGCCATCACCGGAATTCCGTGAAACCCGCTCCAAATCCCCCTGATACTATCCGGTTCTGTCAAGAACGTATCTAATGCTTATGCTTGTCCTTCCCACCAAATTCCATCCCGATCCCTCGACGCCAAAGCGTTTCACAAAAATTCAGATGCCCCTTCCCCCTCCCAAGTATAGGATCCAGTCCGGGCTTCACACGGAACATCTGAGACGATAGCTTAGATAGCTATTTCCACTTGCCAAGTTTCATTCAAATCCGATCGCCCTTTAAAGTTATAAATGTCACTAGTTTCCGAATTCTCCATCCCTCCACTCCCCCACGATGCTCGGATCGTTAAAGCGACTATTCTCAATTCGGTCTATTCGGGTCCCTCATATTCCTGCCGAGTTTCCTCATCCTAGTACATCGGGAAGTACCGAGCTCGTTAGATCACCATAATTTCGCCCCCCCCCCCACACACAATGCCCGAATCCGGTCCGGTTATGTCAGTGATGTACCTAGGATTTGTGCTTGTTCTTCCCACCAAGTTTCATCTCGCTCCCTCTACTCTAAGTCTTTCCCAAGATTTCTAGCCCCCCCCCCTCCAACTCCCCCCCCCCCCCCAAAAAAAAAAAAACACCACGGACCCATTCGGATTTGAAGTGGGCCGTCTGGGACACGAATTCTTTCCAAATATCAAGTTTCATTAAGATACGATCACCCGTTCAAAAGCTGTAAATGCCTGAAGATTCCGGATCCCCCCTCCGTACCCCCCCCCCCCGATGTGTCACTATTTCCAAGTAAAGCTTTTGGGGTCCCAGATAAGCCTACCAAGTTTCATCGTCCTAGCTAATGTGGAAGTACCCGAACTAGCGAAACCCGGACCGACCGACCGATACAGACCGACGGACGGACAGAAATGGCAATTCAGCATATTAAGTAAGCTGGATTTTCAGCTAAGCTACAGTACAAGCTGAATGACACTGATAACTTTTTTTACTGCAAAACATATGACAGGAAAAACTCTTACCTTTCAGCTTCGCGGTGTCGAAAAACTTTTCCATGTTCGCTTTCCTTTGTGGGTCGTTTTCCTCCCACGTTAACTGGACTTGAGCCTGCTGCAGCGCTGTGGTGGTGAAAAACTTTGGTTCGTACCGGGTCAGGTCAGGGAGTGCCGTGCATTCTTCCTTGGGGTCCTAGCAAGAAAGAATATGCTCATTGCTTTTAAGGGCGACTCTGGCAGTCTGGAAAGTTAGCAACTAGTTTAAGCTCCTCGATTAGAGATTTGTTTGTTTTTCCAATTCCCACCCGTGTTAGCCTAGAGCTATTAGGGTTGAAATAAAATCGATTGATTGGTTAATCCTCGGCTGTTTTTCCGACTTCGGCTAAAAGCCACGCTTCGCCTTCCAGATATCCGTTTTCCTCGGGATGGATCCAGAAGATGAAGCCAGACCAAAACGTCTGGAAGTCCGGGATTCCAGATCGGGAAGGGTGCTCGAGGCAACATGGCAACACGGTTTTGAGACAAAATGAATATGCAAATCGGGTGGAGATGATAGAGAGGTGTGATTGTGAAAAGCAAGATACCTGAAGGTATTATCTAGGAAATGTTGAATGATAGCAAAATTAGCTATAATCATTATCATGAAAACCCGGAAGAATTGGCTTGACTGTGCGGGAGCCATAGGTCTCTGATTACAGGTTTGCTTCGTTCCCTGAAGTTGAACAAGAGGATTGACAGCCTGACGAGGACCCTTGCCAAGAAGGGCCGAAATATCACTGATGAAGAATCGTAGCTGACGTAGCCGTTGTAAACATTGTTTGAATAAAGGTATCTGGGAATCTTGAAGGAGAGGCCTGGCTTTGCAGCTCGCTTCACTTTCCAGAGGTGCAGTTCGACGCTCCACACATTTTGGAAAACAAACCACGACGGAGGTGGGAACTGATGTCGGAGACCAAAGACGTATTCTCGCCGTTCCTCGAGGACTCCTTTTGAGGAGTCCCTGCGTTTTTGTTTGTCCCAGGGACTCATTCCCCGTATTCTCGCGAGTTCCCATGTACGGGGAATGCTCCAATTATCATAACCGTCATAAAAAAGGACTCCCTTCCAGATTCGGAGGAGAATCAATTTTTGCTGGTGTTGGAGTAACATAAAATTAATTAAAAACAATCAGAAAACAAAACCAAAAATAAAATGGATATTTTCTTCGAACACAATCCATTTTGGAAGCATTCCCGTGGTCTCGTTGTTTTCCATACGCAGAGTCCACGTGGAGTGACTCCCTCTATTCTCGGCGTTTCTTTTAGAATACGCCTTAAGGTCTCGGATATGTTCAGCCACGATTTACCTTGGCCTCCAGAGATTCTCTTCCGGCCGAACAGTGGGGTAGCGAACAAAGCCTTTCTCTCCGCTCACATGTCTAATCGAGGACAACAGCGTTCTGACTAATCAGGCTGCGTTGTGTTTTCGACCCACCACATAAAATATAGCGTTTTATTTAGAACTGTTTCGTTCAACTCGGTTCGTTTTTTTCTGCCTCTACTCAGTACTCCAGGTGTGCCCTGGCCAGACTGATAGTCCCACGATGACAGATAGATAAGAAACTTACATGATCGAATTCCATATCATCCGGTACGTAGCGCAGGTCCAGTTTGGTTGACGACGATTCGTATTCCATCCCATCACATTCGTCATAAACCTTAAAAAATAAACACCTATCAGTACATGTATGAGTGTATGTATGTTTGCTTGCTCGAAAAGCCCCACAAAGCCACACTAAAACAAAAAACAATATGCATCTTCTCATTGGACCTATGTCCGAGTCCCAAACGGACGTGAGTGTTGGGATTCGTAATAAAGACAAAAGACCCTCTGCTGAGTGCACGATGTAGACATTCCTCCACTGAAACTGGTTTACGAAGTAACTCAACTCTTAAAGCATCCCTGCACTTATTCTGCCTTTTACTGTCGCTGGCTCCACTATGAAATTAAAAGCTTCAATAATGTCTGCCCTTCGCCATTTTTTCGTTTTGTACACAGCTGTTGCACAAACCTTTCAAAAATATGGAAATGAGAAGCTTCAGATTTTTTTTTTTTCAAGACTTGCTCGGCCAACAAGTTTATTTTATGTTTCAGACTCCTTTTCTTTTTCCTGTCTTTTTCCACTCCATGGCAGCTCCATGGCGCGCAAGATTCAAATATTTTGCGCCGAGCCTCAGCTTCGGAGACAGAGCGTGTTCCACTTACCGCAGTTACCACGAATGACGTCACGGATTTTGGCTTCTTTGAGCGTGTTCCACCCTACTTACCGTAGTTACTACGCATGACGTCATGAATTCTGGCTTTTTGCCGTCAAGGCTGGAAAGTTTTTTCTGTTTTCCAGCAAGATATCACACCACGGGCGAATCCGACCAATCACGTTACAGAGATGCGTAGTTATTACGCTGTCTAGGCTTACTACGCTCCCGATCATGGTAAACAAATAGTAACTATTAGTTACTATTCCGAGAAGGTTGGAACGGTCAGCGTAGTAAATTTTCGTGAGGATGGAACGGGAATCGTAACTATAGTAACTGTTGTTAGAAGGGTGGAACACGCTCTTGATGTCAGGGCTGAAACAAATTTTTTTATTTTCGACAAAATATCGTACCACGGGTTAGTGAGCCGATCATGTCACAGAGATCGTAGTTGTGGCAACTCCACGCTCAAGAGCGTGGTAAGCAAATAGTTATCATTAGGTACTATTTCGAGAAGGTTGGAACGGTCAGCGTAGTAACTTTTCACGAGGTTGGAACGAAAATGGTAACTAATAGTCAGGCTATTATTCCTAGAAGGGTGGGACACGCTCAGAGTCGACAAGTACTAACATAAAAATCGCCGATGTCATGGAAAAAGTACTATTTTAGAAAAACATTTTATCGTGAAAAGATGATTTCTAGTAAGAGCTGTAGCCTGCTGTACTAAGAGCGTATTAGAGCGTATTCTTAAAACGCACTATTTACTCTTTATGTTCCATTATTCACAACTATCTGAATACTGTAAAACTAAAAGCCCTGCTCTTAAAAATTTTACGCATCAATAGTATGATACTCAACACCCGTTAGGGGGCATAATGCGCTTGGAAACCAGTGAATCGTGCAAGTGCAAACATTAGTGAGGTTAGTGGGTTCAGAATGTAAAATATGAAACTTGGGTCTCCGGGTTTAAGAATTAACGAATGCAGTTACGGAAGTAGGTTGCAACACTTACCACACGTAGTGATACAAAAATAAATTAACAGGAAGAATAACGAATGATCGAGTTTCTAGCAAAATCTATCACAGATCTCTCTCTCAATTCCTCCGTCCTTTCTGCTAATTTGTCAGATTTCGGTAGAGGAGTCTGGAGTCGTTCTCTTAAACAGATTGAGCTGCCAATCTCATTTCTTCACAGGCCTGTGCAGAAGGGACAAAGAGATAGGTCAAAAAACGGCCAAAGGAGCAGTGCGTACTTGGTGCCAGAAGAGGAAAATGGTTTCCTACCTTGGCTGCTGTTTCTGCACTATCGAAAACGGCCACGGCGTAATAATACTTCAATCTATTTAGCTGATACTGCCGAAGCTTCTCTGTCTGATATTCGTCATCACTACCGTCTTCTTCGTCAGACAACAGGACTTTCGACTCGACGATTTCCTTTGGGCCTCTTAGGTCCTCCTCCTTTAGCCGCTCAATTCCGAACTCGGAGGGGTAAATCTGAAAGGAAACAAGGGCTTTAAAAATATTCCATAAAATCCCAAAACAGTACGTCTTCGAAACTTTTTATTTGACAAATCGACTTTTATGGTTACAAAATCAAATTTGCGATTATTTTCAAAAATTACAATGTCTTGGTCAATGAACTTAAAAAAACAATCATACTTCATCAAAATGCTTCCCGATTCCGGGATATTTTTTTTTTTTTTTTTTTTATCTCTGACTTGTTTTGTAGCTAGCCTACATTGCAAAGTTTTGGTACGGTACTCTAGAGCTTGCGATTCTTTCGGGTCAATTTTTTACTTATTAGTAGGGGGAAGGGAGGATTTGGGAGTGGAGAAGATGAGATATCATAGCTAACCGAAGTCGGTGCTTAGCTCTTTTCTGATCTCCTGCAGTGTTTTGAAATTTGGAATGCTTTGAAATGTATTTTCGGTCCGCTGTGAATGTGTTTCCGCTTCTGTGTTCTTTCCAATTTGTCTCTCTGTACTGCGACAATAAAAAATGACAATAGTCGCTTCGTATTCCCGGGTCGGTCCCGTAGTACGTAGTACCCGTAGTACGTGGCACTGCGGTATGTTCATTTTGCCGTTAAGGCCTATTTGACGCGCAATTCCAAACTAGGACGGAAAAATCTGACCAATTAAATACCAATAAAAACCATTCCAGAGTTCGTAGAATCTCAATACCGCATGGCTTATCATCGCTTTTGGATGGCATTGCTTTCGTTTTTGAAATTTTTTTTCTCACTATTTTGTCCGTCGAGTTTTCGTTTTCGCTGTTTTGACCGCGTACCATGAATAACCAATCGAGAAACCACCGGAAAGCCTCATAGTGTTAATTATTTGCCCGATGATGGTGTCCAAATATCCGTTTCTGTCCGAGGCTATAATCTCTCGATTTGAAGAATACCTAATACTACTGAATGAATGAATGAATGAAGGATTTATGACGCACTGCCCAAGGGCATAAGTGTAGTAGAAAAGGACACAGAAATATAAAATAACCGTAAAACACTCGAATGTTTTCAATATAGGTTCACTAATTCAGAATGACATTGATGGGATCGTGGACAGGTAGGTTTTCGATCAGAGAACACAAATAATAATAATAATTCCTTTATTCTCCATAATAGCATAAGAAACACGCTAGCTTCGGATAGTCAATTACATGTTAATACACTTATTTTCAACACACTTAAGAAACAGCCTCAGGAATTAAAGTTACGTACAAAATAAGGTACAAATGAAGACAAGTACCGGTCAGTCGAATTTACAGGTGGCAGGCTTAGCTTTTGAAGACCGATTGACCGTGTAAACTGCCTAGTACAGGACTTCGGTCGTAAATCTGACACATATTCAGGCAAAATATCTCTGTGAGTTTCAGACGACAGACATTTGAACCCAAATTTCATCGTCAGGGCATGTCTTCTTTCTTTAAGGGTCGGTAGACATAATACACTAAGACTATCTTCATATGAAACATACTGGGCCCCTAAAATGATTTTGCACGCTCGCTTTTGGATACCCTCGAGCTTATCACTCAGAGTCGAGGTGAGGCCAGGGTGCCACACCGGACAAGCGTATTCCGCATTTGGCCTAATGTAAGTGCAGAAAATAGACCTCAGTTGCTTGGGAGGAATCGCGAATCGACGTAACGCGGCAAAAAACCGTAATAACAGAGCGCATTTCTGAACTATGGCCATGACGTGGGATTGCCATTTCAGGTCGCTCTCAACTGTTACGCCAAGGATTTTAACCTTGTCCTGAACAGTGAGGCCGATATCTTCAACAGGTGGCAATTGACGCTTTAAAAACGACACTCTCATTACAACACTTTTAGGTAGGCTTACTGTTAACTTAACATCATCAAGGTCACGCGTCAGTGTAGAAAATATCTGTGAGAGTGGAGGCTAGGTCGACTGTGACGATAAAATTCGTAGCGCGAGACTGGACAGGTCGTCAGCGAACTTATAACGATTCAACAGACTTTTTAAAACTCGATTAAAAACTATAAGAAAAAGAATTGGTCCAAGCTTCGTCCCCTGAGGCGCGCCGCAAAAAATTTGGAGAAAGGACGAAACCCGATCTTTATCCAACATAACGCACTGTTGCCGACCCGTTAAGAAGCTAGCTATCATCCGGATTAAAAATTGTCGAGCGCCCATAGTTCTAGCTTCTTGTAAGGTGATTTCGTGGTCAAGACTGTCAAAGGCCTTGACTATGTCGCTTAGTATAATTTCGGCATAAGCATCATCGACTTCGAGATGCTTATGCACTTCATCAAGTAATCGGATCAGATAGTGTGTAGTACTATGGTCTGGACGAAAACCGAATTGGCGAGGGTCAATGTTAGGCTCAATATCCTCCCACAATAACTCAAAAATAAAACTTTCTAAACCTTCGACAAAATAGGCGTTTTTGAAATCGGTCGAAGGTCATTTACAGATTACAGACAAACTAGGTAGCGTTCCAGTGAAGTTATTACAAGTTAAAACTATAAGAGGAGGGGCGAGCGCCGTATTGCGGTAGTTATCACGCTCGTTGGAAACAGGAACAGTGATCACTGTTACGGGAGTTCTTGCAGAACCGATAGTTATTATCACTTATGATGCTCGCAACCATCATAAGTAAACCGTAATGATCGTAACAGTCCTGGAACGGAAATAATAAGTGGGAGGAGCCAATTTACTTATTACGGCGGGCTCTGGAAAGCTAATAATAACAAGAATAGTAACGATTGTAATTAATAATAAGTCGCTGGAACACTACCTTCGAGGAGAGGGCTTCAAGAGTCAACAAGAGGTTGGATATTAACAAACGGCGGATCAGGTAGCGGTTCCGCGTGCGCCTTGGTAGGTAGAGAAGAAATCTTAGATATCTGAAGTATGCCGACTTTATACAGCATATATACGACTATATACTGTACCCAGAGCTAATTGTATCCTCACTCAAACCAGAGGGACAGATCAAACATCAAAAGGGTGTACAGCTCAACCATACTTACAGTGACAGATTTGATGCAGCCGTTCTGTTGCACGAACGAATTTAGCAGTATCATCAAGTCCACAGCGTGGATTCGGTCCCAGTCCATATTGCAAATTGCAAGTCGGCTTGTAACATCTTCTGTTCTCTCTGCATCCGCGTCCAGCTCACCCCACGGGTGTGAAACTTTGTCTTCCTCTGGAAGACAAAGATAGGATTTATAGTGAAGCTTCACCTTCCAGATTTTCTTCCGGATCCCAGACATCCGTTTTGTCGAGACGAATCTGGAAGATGGAGCCAGGCAAAAACGTACGGAAGTCTGGGGTGATGGACGCCGAGATTCTGGATGTCTGGAAGGTGCCATGGAGGAAACACATGTGAGAGACACAACAAATACAGGATGAAAAGGGAGTCATTGACAGTTGTGATCATGATGCAAAAGAAATGCGACGGGGACATCTAGGAAATATTGAGGAATAATAAAATTAGCTGTCACCATTATCATGAAATTCTGGAAGGGTTGGCTTGACTGTGAGGAAGCCCAGTGGGAATCTGGAAGGTGTAGCCTGGCTTAAATTTTTATCATTTATACATTTCCTCAGTATCTAGGCACTGTCACTCCTAATACCGATTCCCAAAACCTCTTTCTTGACATTCGATCGAGATTCACTTATGGATGGAACCTGACAGTTGGCGAGCACACGTGTCCTTTATGTTCAGTTGGCAGGTGCGGATCGGGTTTAGCCACTGCGGGGGGGGGGGGGGGGGGGAGGGTAATTCAGTGTGACACTTCGGGTAGAGCGATCGGGCCGGTACATGGCGGATGATCATCGACCCTAGACGTGCCATTTACAGATCCAGACTGAATCCGGCGACAATTCCAGGGGCTGGGGTCAAACTTAGTAGAGGGACACGTCGGCCGGGTGGGACATGGAGGGATTCCTCGGAAGGGACATCCGACCTTGACAGAACGAACCTATGTTGATACTAACTACTCTTGCAAGTGGGATATGAGCTTTCAGCTCTTGTTTCATTTATGGGGATTTGCGTTTATCTCGACATTACAAAAATAAAAGTTATAAACATTAGCCTACAAAATAAAAAAAAAAAGTGTAGAATTCTTGGTGTAGTTCGAAGAATCTTTACATTTGTATCGACACGAATGTTCAGTTCGATTTCCCTACGCCGAAACCAATACTCAACTTGCTGAATCATTTTAAGTTGGTTTCTGCTCCTACGACAAAGCCACTTTCACAGGAAGTGATTCACACATTCACGAGCAGGCGTCATTAGTACGGACGATTTCCCCAGTTCAATTTGCCCAGAAGTCAGCAAAAAGGGCAAGTTTCATTTTACTTGAAGTGGAACGTTTTGTATCTAAGGATTTGAGTCAGTCAAGATAAAGAGTCAGTCAGTATTAAGAGTGATGAACAGCCAGTGAGTCAGTTCGATTTAAAATGTATGCAGAACTTCAATATTAAACGTAAGCGTGTTTTATAATATTGAATGATCCAGGGCCCACCGTCCAAACTTCCCCACTCCACAGTTACGAACCCATCCTTCTAGACTTAAGGTAGAATACCGGTATAACCCAAATATGTACCAACCGCTCGGATACCTGCTAAAAGTAGGTATTAGATACTCGGTTTCGGAGAGCTAGTTCACACAAAAGGTATCACGAGACACCTCATTTTACACATTTAAGCAGGATGGTTTGTTCAAACTTCTGTTCAAGTCCATGATTCGCCAAATCGTTGAATATGGCCACACCACTTGAGGCCATATTCCAATTGTGATACTGAGGCTCAAGAAAAAATTCAAAGGAAGTCCAAAGTGGGGTCAGGAGCCAGGTTCGTTGAAGTTCGTAAAAATGAAGATTCCACTAGGACGTTTCTAAGTGGAGCTTTGGTAACGGAACTGTTGGTCCTTGGAATAGCCTTACCGAAGATGCGGTTAACGCTGAATCGATCAATAGTTTCAAGTCCATTATTGATGGGATTTTTAACTCTTATCAGTTCGGCTACTCAAAGTTTCTCAGAGTTATTCAGAGTTGAAAGCTTTTTCTGCTGATTTGTATTATTACTGTCATTATTATTATTACTGAAAAGGCAGCTTATGTTTACATCTTATACTGGAATACACTGCAATATTTTGACCCATCTGAGGGACTTTGTATTTTTTCACTCGGGCTCAGTAATAACGTTCAGAATGTGCGCTGCTGCATACAATCTAAAATTCATCCAGACGTACGAAAAAGCCTGCATTTCCAGGATTAAAGAGGCTCAGTCATGAATCCCACACAAGCAACGAGGGGAGTTTTAAATCTTTTGCAATGTGATCAGTTTTTAAAAACGAATGGAAATGGACGTTAGTGCTGTTAATTTACACGTGCTACCTTATAGAACAATCTAAGCGTTATAATTTGATACTGAAGATCGCTAGAAGCAAACGAAATGGTGTAAGCGATAAGATTGGTCCAGATGTGACTCATCTGGTGACAGAGGTTCCATCATACACCAGTATCAAGAAGTATGTTTCAGGAACTGGATTTACTGGGAAGATCGTCAATCTTAACTGGTTTCTTGACTCAAACAGATATAACAAACTGCAGCCAGAAAATGGCTATGAAATTCTTCAAGAAGAAGAAGAAGAAGCTCCAGAGTCAAAGAAGCAGAAGTTTGAGTTTGACTTGAAGGAGTTCAACAAGTGTGTGCCGGAAAGACGAGCACCACTGAATCCACCAAACAAAAATCTAGCAGCCCCACTTGATTTCCTGGCTTACTATTGGCTAATCATGTGGCAAACTGATGAGGAACAGAAGAAAGAGTTGGCATTCTACAGAGCAGCGGCAGCCATCAAATGCATTCCTTTCAAGGTCTCAGATGCCCGCCAGATTCGAGGTGTCAAAGACTTGGGTGAGGCCCACAGCTTTCGAGTCGTTAAAGAGATCCTCGAAACAGGGAAATGCGAGGAGGTTGAAGAAAAGAAGAATGATCCAGAATTCCAGGCGAGAAATAGTTTTGCTGAGGTGTTCCAGGCCGGTGCGGTGAAGGCCAAACAGAGGCATAATCAAGGCTTTAAGAATATCTGGGACCTGAGAAATTCGTACCGAAGCAAGTCTTCTGAAACAGATCTCAGGATTCTGTATGGCCTGGCATATAACGAGGATCTAACTACGCCAGTGATGTCAGAAGAAGGCCAACGGATTTACGATTTCGTTTGTGAAACGGCGAAAGAAGTGCTGCCAGGCGCCAGATCGTACAAGATTGATGGCTTCAGACGCGGGAAAACTTCTGGACACGACGTAGACATCCTGTTCACTCACGACGAAGAGGGCGCAGAGGAGGCGCTTGGCCCTGAACTCGCCAAACATCTGGAGAAAAGAAACTTGATATTCTGGTCACATTTCACCAAGTCCCCAGAAAACGAGAGGAAGCCTTCAAAGGGCGAAAAAGATTTTCCGATAAGCAACAAAGTCTTCCTCACAATGACAATGTTCAAGTACCCTCTAGATGGCGATTTCTCGAAGTGGAAAAATGGCGGGACAGGTGCGAAGGACTTTGAAAAACCTGTGAAGTACACGGGTGATCCGGAAGCTGTGTTCGCCGCAGCCGACTCGCATCGGCTTTGGAAGGCGGTTCGGGTTGACTTCGTTACGGCACCGAAGAGTCAGTGGGCCTACGCGGACATGGGCTGGACAGGGAATAAGAACTACCTACGGATTTTACGACAGTACCTGAAGGCTGAAAAAGGGATTAAGATCAATAATTCTGGACTCTGGGACACAGTTAAGAACGTAACCATACCTGCTAATTCCGAAGAGGAAATTTTCAACCATATTGGCATTTCGTACCGAGCTCCAACTGAGAGAAACTTCTAAGCTTGTTTTTTATTGGTTGAGTTTTCGCGTACCATTGTTATTGTTCGTACTTCCGACTTATTGTTTAAAGATGTTAATTTTGTAAATAAAATAAACATAAATGAAAAAAAAAAGAAAAAAAGAGGCTCAGTCCGGAAAAGTAACGGAAAATGCTGTTAAGGAATCTGCCATTGTACGGAGTCTGCTCTTGTATGGAATCTACCATATTCAGTTTATTTTTAAGCTGGTCAATTTTTCAAGCATAGAGGGTGCATAGATAAATATTCTTTGAGCAGAAGCTGACTTTGAAACATTGCTGGAATAAAGGGTGCATAGAGGTACACAAATTCGAAAGAATAACTTCGTTCGACGAAATCGACTATCTGTGGACAGCGAACCACAGAGCAACACATTTTTATCGGGTTTTCAGGTCTTTAAGTGAATAAGTGACGTGGAACTAGACTTTCGGATCTCAACCCTATTTGGTTAAACTTTCACATTGAAGGTCTTTTTTGACAATAATAGTGAGCACGTAGAAAGAAGACAGTCATATACAGGACTGAAAACTCTGCCTTTCAACTGAACAACAACAGTTAAGACTTACCCTCGTCCGACTCGGAAGATTCACTGTCATCGGAACTGTCCGTAACCAGGACTCCTTCTCCTCTTGCATAATCAAGCGTCAAATCCTTCAGCTTGTCCTTTACATCTCCGTTCTCCTCCTCATCCAACTCTTCTTCTTTCAGATCACTTTCCACTTCGTCAGCACTGCTTTCTTCATCTGATGTTTCCCTGTCAGATTCTTCACTTTCTGGTTGTTCCACCTTCAGGGACTTTACCCTCTTGTTTATAGTCTTTTTAGGTTTTGCTCGGAGGAGGTTTTCTTCTTCACTTTCTGAATTGTTATCTGAACCTGTTTCAATATCTTTATCCACTTCTTTCTTACTTCGCTGTTTAGAATTCTTACCAGGCACTTTTTCGATGACGCTATGTTTCTTCTGTTTTAGTTTATCGTCCTTGCTAACTGCTTCTTTAGACTTTACAACCTTTTTTTCTTCAGCTCCTTTAACAACTAATGTACTTTTACTGCTTTCTTTTCTGTCCTTTGATTGATTCTTATCCTTATTCCTTTCACTTTGGACTTCTTCTATTTCCTGCTTTACCTCTACTTCATTTTCAGCATTGCTATCAGATGATTCGTCTGAGGATTTGAGGTCATAATAGCGCTTCAGATGATCATTTGTGGACAAACTGATTGGCCGACCTCTTTTGTCTACTTGGTACTTCAGCTTGAACTTTGGGTCCTGCAATGGAACATGAACAATATGGTTAAAGGCTGCAACAGTCCAGAAGTGGTCAGTGGTGTGACATCCAACGGTACCTTATCAAACTACCAATAAACACTGGTCGTCTTTTAGAAATAGAATGGGTAGCCTATTCAGTATAAAACTCCAAACAAAGGACATATCATCATGGCTTCCAATCAATACCATCCAACCTAAAGTAGCTGATAGATCAGGAAAAAAACATACTACCTAAAACTGATTTTATGTTTATTAGGGCTATTGATCTTACAATAAACTAGTTTCCATGATTTCTACTCAGCAAAAGGACACTAGGAGTACAAGTTTCATTCTGTTTGATAGATATTTTCTAGTTCATGTTTTCCCATTCATACCACACCTGACTTAACCCTGCTTTCCTTCATACGAGCATTTCTTCAGCCTAAGCTGATAACAAACCCTGAATGGTTTGCTAAATGTATCAAGTCAACTGAAATGCTTGTCTCTAGAGTTGACCATCATTGTCTGACACTCGTTCATTTTGGCTCTGAAAGAGCCAAGTGTTTCAGTTTTCTTTTCACATAACGAAAGTAATTAAACATTTTTGCGCAGTTTGTTGTTAGAACTTACTGCAAAATGTTGCACACCTTAACATGGCCGAGGAAATTTTAAGAATAAGATTAGCAGCAAATAGCAAAAGAATCAAACAAGTAACAATCCATACCTCAATATGTTCTTTATTCTACTTAACCTACATTTTGCACTCAGTAATAAACACTTAATAACTGCTATGTTCGATCTTCATCATATTCATTGGAACCACCCAAGCTTCAAAGATACACAGCCTACATCTACAGTAGAGGTTTAGAGATATTGCAGCATACCATCAAAAAAGGATAGCAATATATTCCGCTTTGAGACTGAACTCTGGGCATTTGGTAAATATTTTCCAGTTGTAAATATTTTAAAATGCTTTCTTGACCCTTTCATCATAGATTAAGCACAGTTTTAGAACAAATTGTATTTCGAAATGTGTTTCAGAAGGTTCAAACAATCCTATTGGTCATTTTTAAAGTGTTGATGTAACAGCCGACCAAACCAGTGCAAGACTCCTTTTTTGCAGTTTGACTCTGAAGCTTTCTAAAACACATTTCCAATCACACTTTCTTCTAAAACTGTGCTTCATCAATCAAGAAAAGGTCAGAAGAGCGTTTCCCAGTTTTTACAATTTCTAATTTTCATCCAGCCCCACAATTCAGCCTCCAGGTTGAAAATTCCATATCTCGCAAAGTCAAGATCTTTGTTCTACCTTCTCGGATGATGGTGAGAAATATCCATTTTCATTGGGTATAATGCAATCTCTCTGAATATGCTTATCTGAATATTGCCTAGCAGTAGACAGTCACAGAAGAAAACATGTCTTTTCTTGTCTTATTGGGTGTGAATACACTCGCTTTCTCCCTAAATGCGACCGAACATAAATTCCAACAGTATAAACAGTCTCCTAAATCATCAAAATCCTCAGTAGTCTATACCAGAATTCTTTGGTATATTAATGGGGATTCAGTAGTTATAGATAATCCCAAATAGACTATTGGTACAAATCTATTCGGTATGTACCTGACCTCGTTTTCACACTACCTCGATTTTTGCCGCCAAAATGTTAAAAGGAAATGTACATGCTGTACTGACAGTCCTGATGCAAAATATGACTTTTATAAAAGTCATGTGTCCCAAAATATTCAAATGCTGTGCCTTTTCTGTTTTGAAGCTGCTTTGAACAGGTATTTTCTGGCTATTGACTTTGCTAAATCTACCTTTTTCATCATTTTTAAGTCAATCGAGGTAAGGTTAGAATGAAGGGATCTTGTCTGAAAAGAAAAATTTGTTTAAATAGAAATACTGAAGCAATATTTATTTATCCAACACGTAAACCATCCAATTAGCTACAATCTAGTATGTTTGTCATATTTGTTGGTTCCTTTTTAAGCCAGATAGGTTACTGTGAAGGAAAGACTTCTCTGGAAATTTGAAATCTTGTCTGAGGCTCTGGATACCCCTCCTGTACTTCGAATGGCTTGACATAGTCATAGCTTGATCACGTCTCATCCTAAGAATTTGTTAGAGGCATCTCGGTATAGTAGAGCAGTGGTTCCCAACCGATGGTACGTGTACCCAAAAGGATATGTGAAGGTACCAAAATCTGTTTAGCTGCATTTTCAAAATCTCTCCTCAATCGTTTTGTATTGCCAAAAGCGTAATATTACCATCAGAGGCATTATTAGCCAATATGTTTTTTTTTGGGGGGAGGGGGAGGGCGCAAGGTATTTTTATAAACTGACTGGTCATTTTTAACGACTACTGATTCCACACAGCTAGCCTACTGCCATAAAATCTATTCCTATGTCAAACAATAGTGTTTCAAGAAGAATCGAAGACATTGCAAGTGATAGGCTATTGTCATTATTAAGCTGTCAGAATTAAGCTAATGAAAATGTTTGCAATGCAGCCTGATAAAAGCACAGATATGTCACATGAAGCACTGATTATAGTCTTTGTGTTGTGGGGCTTGTCAAATTTTGTTGCCATCACACAAGGATATTTTTAACATGAAAGTTTTGTCAGCAGTCGATTATGTGGCCGAAATATGGGGGTTTTGTCAGGGGGAAAAGTTAGAACAGTTGAAGCTAAGCTATAAAATTAATGGATTGGTGGTTAGTTGGGATTTAAGCCTAAGGTCGATGAAGAGTATTAGATTAGTAAAAATGATTAAGTATTGGGAAAAAATATTACTATTGCCAGGGGTGGCCCGAAGGGGGGGTGACTCACCCCCCCCCCCCTGCCTTCTGTTAAGTCGTGTCAGTCGTTTATTTTGGCCTTTTGCTAAGTTGTATCAGTCGTTTATTTTGGCCTCGCCGAGGTCCAGGGCATTCATTTTAATAAAAATAAAGTCGTTTAAATTTTTTTTTTAATTTTGTCTCTGCACAGCTTCAGTCGTAAGCCAGTCCCCGAAGAAGTCGTTTAAACCAGGTTTTGTAACCCGATAGGTCGCAGACATGATTCATGGGGGCAGCAATGCGGCTACCTGTTCTATTCCCATGGGATTTGTATCTGCCTAACTTCGGTTTGGTCTTTCAGGTTTTAGCCTGTCAAATTACAATAGGTTAGTTGTTAAAGTGAAGTCTGACTGGTAGCATTGGAATACCTTATAGACCAAAAGCGAGAGACAAGGTTATGTGCATTGATTTTTGGTCATCTTTGGCTATAAGTGAAAAAAGAAGGAATAGAATTTTTAAACAGAATGGAAAAGCCATCAGAAATCAAATGACAGGAGACGAAAGAAGTGTGCCAGAACAAAGCGAAAAATGTCGATTACAAAGAGAGGTTGAGGTAGGAACAACGCTTGAAAAGGACAAGGAGGATTTTAATATACACCCGAAATTCGTTTCCCAGGACAGGAGGGATTCTGCAGAAGCTGGAATAGCTCATTCTAGTCGGAAGGTAAATTTGTTGCCTCTATGCTAGCAGAGGCGTTACTATCAAAATGTTTGGGGGGGGGGGGGGAGAGGAGCAAAAATATTCCTTCAGCCAAAGCTGACTGCGAGTCGTATGTATCACTACTGACTGCCAATCATAGCACTATCAAATATTGGAGGAGCAAGGTATTTACCGACTGGCTGGTAATTTTTACCGTCTTTTTTTGCGGAAAAATCGACTGATTTAAAGAAAACGGACCGTTTTTAAGAAAAATCGACTGTTTCCCAAAAAAATCGATTCTTTTTACAAAAAATCGCGAAAAATCTATTTTTTACCGGCTAGACGCGAGGGAGAGGGGGGGGGTGCATCCACCCGCCCCCCCCTACGTGACGCCCCTGTATGCTAGTGTTAAAGCACATATGAAAAGACTTCGTAAAATTCAGGACACTCATACAACTCGGAAATGATCTCTTTTATGTTTAAGATATTCTAAAAGCGAACTTCTCGTCTTCATTTGCTGTGTATATAACATTTTCTGTCACGTAGAATCAAATTCTGCAAACCAGTTTTAAGTTGCAATTCTTCAGATGTAGCTCACTGTAGCTTTACCTGCTTTAGTTTTCGGCATGAAAGTACAGTGTGTCGGGTGACAAATAAAACGGTACACGGTACTTTAATTATGAAACAAAAGTACATCAAATCCCCCGGAAAAAAACGTAACTCAAGTCTCGTCGACGAACCTGGCGTCTTTTTCTATATCTGTAAACTCCTGTCAGGCCAAGACCAAAAGTTCGTCACGTCCGTAAATCCGGAATTTTTTTTTTTTAACGTACTGGCAAATCTGTTTTCCTCGTTTCGTTTCTGAGGAAGTGTGTTCTGAACGCGAAAATTCCTTTTTTTGCTATTAGCTCGGAGCAAATCTACTTTCTTTTCTATGGGCTTTATTTTGTCACTTTTTCGATGGACAGAGGCGTGATTTCATAGCTATTCTTAATTTTTCATTGGGCTTGCAAAATGACGCTCTGCTTCTCGGCTTACATCGGGATTTTTTTAGGAATTATTTTTTTTTGCTTTAATACAGAACAAATCTACTTTGTTTTCTGTGGCCACTATTCTGTCACTTTTTTTGACGGTCAGATTTGTTATTTCAACGCTGTTTTTTCCTTTTCAATGGGATTGCAAAAAGACGGTCTCCTCCTCGGCGTTTCACAATTTCGCCTGTGGCACATTTCATAGTATTCTCTACTTAGAGGAACGGTGTGTCATTTACTAGGCGATTAGGCTTGGAACTTTATAGATTTGAAACACATTAAAGGCTGGCTAGAATCTGTCTAGACAAAGGCAGATTAAAAAAATTCGCCTGCGGCGCTTGCTTTAATTTGTCCCGGGTACAGGCGTTGAAAGCTTTCCTCTTCTGCGAAAGTTGAAATGTAAAGCTGAGGCTATGAAGGTATATATGCACAAATTTTGATTACAAGAATAATTTCAGCTGATGCGTTGCAGCTAGTTTTACACCGGCTCTATTATTTGTTGGTGGGGAATGTGCGCCATTGCCGCATAGTTGCAACAGTTCATTTTTGTTGGTACCTGCGAGTCGTATATTACGATACATGAGTCGTTGAAATGAGGGGTCTCACCCCCCCTGGCCTGAGTGTTTCGGGCCACCCCTGACTATTGCCGGGTGAAAGATTATTGAAAGATGCGTACATTGAGTCGTTAAAGGATGAAATGCACGGTTCAGGCCCGTATCCAGGATTTTTTTTTTGGGGGGGTTTGCCTTTTGGGAGGGGGGGGGGGTTTGCCTACGGGTCGGACAAAAAAGTACAAAAAAGACATAGGTCAGAGGGAAAAGCGTGTAAAAAAGACTATTTTTCTGTGTTTCAGGGGGGGGGGGTCAACCCCCTCCCCTGGATACGGCCTTGACATGATTCCTGGGCTTTCCACGTTTATTCAATATTAGATAGTTGCAGGCTTGGTTATATGTGGAACAGAGGGGAGGGACCAGCGAGATAGTTAGGATTTGTGTCAAAAGAAGTTAGTACCTAGTGGTTAATTGACCAAGAAATCCAGGTTTGGTTAGCTAGGATAAGAGATAGTGGATCCTTGAGTTTGTATGCGGAGGCTAAAGAGATTTGGGGTGAAGAAATTTACTTTAAAGCGGGCCTAAACAAAGAGGAAATGAAACTAATTTTAAATATTAGGGCAGATAGCTTGCCACTTGGTGAAAGACGAAAGTATTTGGGAAGTGTTAGGGAGAAATCTGGTCCTTACTTTTGTCCAATGTGCGGTGAGGTAGATGAAGATCTAATACATTTTATGTGTGGTTGTGATGAAATTGAGGACCTGAGGGAGGACATTTTTAAGGGAGGGATTCATGGGAGGAAGTGGTTGCTACATATTATGCGGAGTAGGGATTTTCTTAGTATAAGAAACCTGGCGAGGTTCCTCAGAGTGGCAGGTCTTCACAGGGAAAAGTGTTTGAGTGGGATTTAGTGTGAAATAGTAGTGTGACAGCTTATTTTTGTATTTACAGGTAATTATTTATGTTTGTTTGTTATGGCCCTTGGGCAAATAAATGTAGGCAAATAATTATCATATCATATCATAACCATTGTTTAAATGCAGGTATGGTACTTGGAGAAATACAAAAGCAAATTGCATAATTGTTAGAAAAATACATGAACTGAGTATAAAATAAAAAAAAGATCTAGTGTTTAAAACAGAGAAAATCTTTGTCTAAATATTTGAATTAAGAAAGATTTATCAGTGAATATGATTTTAAACACACATCCTTCAACAGGTTTAACTATGTTCGCAGGTTGTGGTGCGAGAAAACTAATTCCATAGGGTGCATACCGAAATAGAAACCAAAGGAATAGTATACACCACACCACACTGAAACTGTACTGAAATACCTGGCTACATAATCTCAAGGTTTTTGCTGAATCAAAAATCACAAGAAGAAGAAAACATAAAAACCCATACAAGGTAACTTTGACTGCAAAGTAATTTTTATTTTGTGTCCAGTTTACTTTCAAATTCGGCATAACCCTACAGTACCTTGAACATCCCTTCAAAGCGTTTGTCAATCTCGACTTTTCGTTTGTGTTTAGGAAGGGGCTTGAACCTCGGGTCATTGCGAATTTTCGCAAAGCGAGAATCATCCTTTTTCTCCATGGCTAAATCAACACGCTATTATATTTTTGAACTTCTCGCCGAGTAGCCAATAGCAATGCAATTGCAAATCTGAAAATAGAAAAATCCCTCAATAGTGTGAAAAAAGCAAGACAAATTCAAACAGTATCCCGAGAAAGCGTTAACGATCTTTGCTTATCGTTTTGCTGACGTAATTTATTTATGTAGCCTACTGTTTTAAACATATCCCAGATAAGCAGTTTTTCATTATCACGTTTTACTTGTTTCGTACGAGCTTTCAGTGAAGTGGCTCAAATCAAAATCTTGTGATATAGATGGTATTTCTGTTCAAAATATTTGGACTGATTGCAAAGAACTGATGTTTCATTTCCAGTTATTATTTCAAATGTGTTTGCTTAGTTCTATAGTTCCCGACAGTTTCCTTTCTGGAACTGTTACATCAGTTTTGAAACGCGGAAAGGATGCTTCAAATTGTGTTTTGTATCGCCCCATTACTGTCACGTGTACGCTAAGCAAGATTTTTGAATATGTTTTGCTTCCGTCAATCAATGAGAGTGCATTTTACGGAGAAAATCAATTCGGTTTTAAGCAAGGAATAAGCTATGCGCATGCGCACAGGGTACTTGCTAATGTTCTACGTCATGCTTCCCAACGAAATGAGCAAGTTCACCTTTGTTCGCTAGATATTTCTAAGGCGTTCGATACCATTGTTCATAGCCAAGCCCTGCACTCACTTTCTGTAAATGGTGTTAATATTTCCATTATTTTTGTCCTGAGATATTGGTATAGCAATGCACACCTACGTTTAAAACTAAATGGGTCTCTCCTGCAAGAAAATATTGCAGTCCATTGTGGTGTACGTCAAGGTGGGGTGTTGTCACCTCATATTTTCAAGATGTGTATTGCTGGGATTATTGCCAAGATCTCGCGGACGTATTTTACGGGATTTACTGACGATTCTTACGTTGCATACGCAGATGATATTCTCTTTAGAAGCAGATGCAAATCTTCCCTCTCTAATGCAGTTCAAAGGACTAAAAAAAGTTTTCTTGACATCGGACTTAATTTGAACCTTGATAAATGCCAGTATATATGTTTCAACGGTACTGTACCAAATTCTCCTCTTAAAATCAAAAATACATCCATTCCCTCCGTTGAAAACTTTCGGTGGCTTGGTTTAACAGTTTGTAAAAATACTTCGTCCTTTCGCCAGTCTGTAGTATCTGAAGCTTGCAAAAAGATAAAATTTGGATATTCTGAGATTGTGTCAAACCGGTCTAAGTATAACCGTAAGGCTTTGGTTTCTTTGTATTCAGTTTTTTTTTCGACCACTCTATACTCTATCTTCTGGGACTTTTATTTTATTGAAAAAGAGCGACATACGTAAACTACGTACATGCTACTGCAAATACTGTAAATACCTGCTTTATTTACCTATATCGTACCGAAATCGGAAAATAATCCGAAAATACAAAGCCCCTGATATAACAGCAAAACTCCACGAGCTTCATAAAAATTTATCTGGACAAGCGTATGAACGGCTTACTCCATATCACGGGCTCATCCGTTTGTTCTGTTGATTTTGTGTGTTTATTTTGTTGTATTAGTGTTTCTTCAGTTGTTTATTTGTTTCTTTCTCTTCTTTACTCCACTATCCTCACATTGTTTTGTGCAGTGGGTTACAAATAAATTATTATTATTATTATTATTACTATCTCATGAGTACAGATGTAGAAGTATAGCTCACGCGGTTCAGTTTGTATCAAGTATTTTTCTTGGACGGCGAAATGGAAGAGCCAGGCCCAAGTGGTCTGTACGGCTTTGATGTAAGAAAATGTGTTGCTCCAAAATTAAAATGACAAGTGAAGAGAGTAAAGTTTCTTTCCTGTTGGTTGCGGAGAAAAGACTACGAAGGTGCTTCTACCCCAAAGACTACTTGAGGATTAATAAACCAGTGTCTCTCCCTTCCTTTGTTAGAGCACTGGATGCCCAAGAAACAAAAGGATTTTACGCTGAATATGCTGACAGCGGCCTACGAATATATGTGTTTTACGGTCCGAAGCTATACGACTTGAAAGAAAAACTCTCGGTCTTCGTTGTTTTAACTCAGACCTGTCTAATAATACTCTTGATGAGTAGGTCCAAAACAATCTCTGAGAAACGGAGTTTCTAATGAGTCATGTATATTGGAACGTAAACAGCGTTTACTCGTTCTTTAAACACACACAACAAACTTTTATTTAGTATATACACATGTACAAATAAATAATTACTATTGATACCGAGGGTATGTTGTCCTTGGTGATGTAGGAACGTATGTTGGTGTATATACTGGTCTTTCCCTGGGGTATGTGGGCGTGTAAGATGACTTGTAGCCAGGCTTGCTGTAATCCTGATAGCTTGGCTTCGGCTCATAACTTGGCTTATAACGGTACCCCGATCCGGAGTATGGGGGTCTGTAGCTTTGTTCGTATGCTGGCTTCTCGTAGTTGGCTTCTCCAACGTAAGACACGTCAGCGACGTACCCATTTTCGTCGGCTCTGTATTTTACGACTTGAATTCGGCCATCGGGAAGGTTAACCCTATACTCCCCTGTGGTGCCATAACCATCACTTTGCTCTTTGTGTCCGTAGTTGTTACCCGAGTAGTCGTCGTCAACGGAATACGCGAAGCTGTACGGTATACCCTTTTCCTAGAAACAAAAAGTAACGTTCACTGCCTAAGGCTCGAATATGAACATCTAGTTAATAATCTCTTTTCATTTCAAGAGGCTTGAAAAGACGATGAAAATGCGTTAGTTATTTATACATATTCCTTCAGCCCAAGCTGACTGCAAATCGGCTGCTCACTGACATTTTTGACGTACACCAAGAGGCAAGGAGGCAGGCTTGGAGGAAACTTTTCTTGCGAGCTGCATAGCATAATTGAACGTTAATTATCGGCCATTCTTGGCAAGGGAAATCTCAGCACCAACTTTAACTCCAAGCAATTCTTACGAAGAAAGTAACCAACATCAGATTTATAGTCACTACAATCTTTAATTACTTTTTATCACAGGTTCACTTTGAACCTGAGGAGGACTATTGCCAAGAAGGGCTGAAATCTCGCTCAAAGAATTTGAGCTGGCGTATCTGTTTTGAGCAGTCAATTACTTCAGTGCATTCTCTATTCCTAAATGAATTTTTATTGATCTTAGTAATAGGTATTCAAACTTGTTGCTTGTGGCAAACTTTGAATATTGGGATCAACCACAGCACCATAAATTGCAATAGACGAACTTGGTAGGGTACTGGTTCTGTTATTCTTCTGAACTTATTTTGCAATCCCACAGAAGAAAAAAACAACGCCCTAGTCGAAATTCAAATTGCGCAGTCTGACTGTGAATGGTCTTCTCACCTTCACTACGAGAACCTACTGTGAAATAGATAAAGAGAAATTGGCTACCTACTACTCTTAAACATGAGAAAAATACCCTTCGAGACCAAAGATGTGTATCACAGATGTAAAATTGTCTTTTACAGTTTAAGATTGTCATATAAAGAATAAAGAGATATGACTATAGTTTTAAAAATGTATTTCCTTTATTTTATGTCATATAAAAAGATTGTTTCTAAGCGGCGTTAAAGAAAAGAATCTGGTCTTTTAATCAGGTGAAGGAGAGAGCCCTTTGAAGGCTGAGGTAGGTGCGGAAGACCATAGATATACCTCAGTGCTAGCGGTCACGTCGAATTTCAAGCGTAAGTTCAGCGCGAGTATAAGAACGGGTGGTTCCCTAAATCACCACGATCTTTTTGCCCACTCTCGCAATGCCCACGCTCAGAATGCCCACAATTAAAATGACCAGGGTTCAAAATGCCCACGATCAAAATGCCCACGATTAAAATGCCCACGACTCAAAATGCACACGACTCAAAATGACCACGACTCAAAATGCCCACGACCACGAAATTCCGGTGGCCTAAAATGCTGACAGTTGAAAGTGGTCACAGGGGAGGCTAATATCTTTTTGCTACATCTGATGTGTGAATGCCGTGAGCTAGGTTACCTGCGGGTTGAGATGTTTGGGAATGTAACTACAATAAATGATGAAGTATGTATGATGAGCATTATTGGAAGTAAGTGTTTTCAAGATTTGAAGAGGCTGGTAAGGTTCCTAAAAATAGCTTTAGCCCACAGAGAGAATTTTCTTTAGTTTAGTTCTACTATTTCGTTCAAGTGTTCTCTTTTTTTTTTTTTGTAACCATTTTTGCCATGGCCTCAGGCTTTTTGTGCAATAAATTCTATTCTATTCATTCTATCGTCCTAGTTTATAATGTCGACGGCCGAAACTGTCCACAGGGGAGGCCAAAATCATCCTGGGACAGCTGACAACGAGATTATAAGGGACAGGATTAACCACGGTAAAGGCTTCAAAAGGAATTATCTTTTTTTTCTTGAACAGTTCAGAATTGTTTGCGTTAAAGTAAAGAAGCAACCGAATAAACATGTCCAGATAAGAAGCTCTAATATTTATTGATTTTGCGTCAGATTTTTCAATGACTTATCTGGCTCGACATGCACGTTGCTGCTCAAGAATGGTGATGTATATATATATGTTAAAAACTTTCATGAGCACTACGATTTGTTCTTTTCTGTCGGACACTTGACCTTTTTGATATTTAATTTGTTATAAAAACAAGAGCTGTAAGCTCATATGGCACTTGCATGGGTTAAGATATTTTGATTGATCAAAAGTAAGTTTCGACTCTGCGGTTGACATGCCCACTCCAAGGGAGCTAGAACTTCATTTGTAAGCAAAACCCTTGAGACAAAAATGAAAATGGGCCCGTAACCAATCTTATTCAGTAAATGATTTACCTAGAGCATCTGTTTGTTCTTCCCACAAAGTTCCGTTCCGATCTCTCCATTCTAAGCGGGTCACGCATCTCCTCCCCCCCCTAGTTGCCGGATCCGGTCCGGATATAAAAAACATCACCAGAGAAATGTCTTCTGTCCAATTCTTAAATTTCACACGAATCCGATAACCCGTTCCAAAGTTACGCATGACATAAACTGTCCCGAGAAATTTATAGAGGCGAAAGCCTTATTATTGCAATTATATTATTATTATTATTATTATTATGACTGAATATTCCGGATTCCCCTCCCTCTACTCCCCCCACTATTATCAGATTGACAAAATTTGTATGTTGAAGTCAGTTTGATCGGGTCCTGATATGCCTGCCAAGTTTCATGGTGAAAATCCCCGAAACCGCCATCACCGGGAGACCCCCTCCCCCCTATAAGTGTCCGGGTCCGGTACAATTGTCTAAGCGATTTATCTAGAGCAGATGCTTGTTCTTCCCAGCAAGTTTCAATCCAACCCCTCCATTGTAACCGTTTCTTGAAATTTCCGCCCCCCCCCCAACTCCCCCCTGGCTACCGAATCCGGTCAAGACTTTAAACGGGCCATCACATGTATATAATCTATTCAGGTATTAAGTTTCATTACAATCCGATCACCCGTTCGAAAACTACACATTACTCAATTTCCCGGATTCCCCTACCTGGAGAAGCAGCTATTGATTAGACAAATTATGATGTTAAATAGCATCTATGTAATCGTTTCTGACTAATTAACAGAATCGATTGTCTCACCAATTAGTCACAGGATCCCCAATTAAGCAAGCGACGAACACAAGCGTGCCCAACTTTCTTTACGAAATAAGGAAAACCCATCTTCGTTATCTCAAAGCGAAAATGATAACATTTAAAAGGTCAAAGACAAAACAATTATTCTAGTTATTGCGTATAATTATTTTTAAAGTAGATATAAACTGTTTTTACGTATAGATCGTAAACAAATGTATTATTGGATAAAACATTGGTCATATGTTTAAACATAAAAAAAAAACATGGCACCTCATTTCGTGTGAACCTAAGGTAACGGCATCGCCCTGGACCCCTTTTCATTCTTTAGCGGACATCTTAAATAGGCGAGACCGAAAATACTTTGCTGAATGAGGACACAAAATAAAGAAAAAGCAAACAATATATTCACGAAGACTTAAGTAAACAACTATTTTGCCCAAAGAGTATATACATATTCGGTCTATCGCCTCTTCAACTAGTGTTTGTTCTTCCTTGATAGCTCTGAGCCCCCTTGAAAAGCCAGGGGCACTTGCCCCCCCCCCCCCCCCCCCCCATGACGGCATTGTACGCCAAATGTACCAGTAAATTAACAAGGGATTGTGACAAAAAATTGTCCAGTCCCTTGAAACGGGGAAATTAACTCGAGAAGGATCAAACACCCGTTTCCAATTAGAGACGTACACTGTAAAATGTCTCTCCTACATCGGATTTTAGTAATTACGATCCCCGAATTCGGAGATTTTTCATCCTGATTCCGGAGAGTTACAATCCGATGGATGATTGAAAGGCCAGAATTCAAATACTGTAGATAAGGTAGCTGAAAAGCCGAGAGTTTTTTTTACGATGTATTGAAGTGGGTTCACAAGCCCCTAGGGGCCCTAGGGTTAGAGTTTGGGTCCATCTAGGTTGCAGGTTCAAATCCCGTCCGAGGGGCACTTTTGTATTTTAAGTTCACGATTACTCAAACTTATGATCCGCCGGCGAGAAGATAAGACCGTTGATACTTACGTAAGTCTGGTAACTCGGAGCGTAACTGGGCTTGTTGGGTCGGTACTCAGCAACAGCAACAGCGATCAACAGAGCTAGGATCAAGGCAACCTGGAACCAAGAACAAATAACCCGATAATCTAATTATTATTCTCTAATTACAACAATTAATTCAAATAATCTAATTATTTGTTCTTGCTAGAACGGAGCAAAGAACAGAAGAGGGCATCAGAATACGCTGTTTTTACCGAAAACCATCTTCTCGGTGTTCAGAAACACCAGCCTGCCACAAAGACTACCACACACACTGACAAAATTGCACATACGCACACTTTCTTCAGGTTCAATATTTACTTCAGCCCACCATATTTGACAGTGCAAAACGGGTGCGTCAACCGCATTGCATCAGACCCATATTTCGGCCCTTCTTGGCAAGGGTACTTTTCAGTTCAAGCTGAAAAATGAACTTGGTGAAAAACAACGAAAAGATTTTAGCTTAACTGTTTTTTATTTTTTTATGGCACTTGTCTTCCGACCAAGTATTAAATATCGGTCACTTTTCAGTCGGTTGGTCGGTCCGGTGATAGATGTGCAAGGACGATGAAACTTGTCAGGCATATTAGGGACCTGACCAAACTAATTTGGAAAGTAGTATATATAGTAGAGATCCGCAATCTTGAGGTATACATTTTAACAAACTTTGAACGGGAGATCGGATCTTAATGGAAACTTGGCATTTGGAAAGATCTCTTGTCTCAGATGTACCACTTCTAGTCCGGCCCGGATCCGATCACTTGGGGGGAAGCTGGAGGGGGAACCGGAAACCATGTGACACGCTCAGAGTGGAACGATCGGGCTGAAACTTGGTAGGAAGCAAGCACAAGCCCTAGATACATAGTTTATACAGGATCCGTGGACTGTAGGGGGACTTGGAGGGGGGTCGCGAATTCTGGTGATCCCGAGGTAAGGTAATTCACAATGTGATAGGATGATGAAACTTGGCAGTCGTGTCAGGGACCCGACCAGATTGACTTGCGTATACTCGTTTACCCGATCTGACCATCGTGGGGGAATGAAGGGATGGGGGATCCCAAATCTTGAGGTATGTATAACTTTCGAATGGGTGATCGGGTCTTTATGAAACTTCATATCTGGAAAGACCTCTTTATCAAGTCTCATATCAAGTACGGATCGTGAATCTTATGACACCTTTTGGCTATCGGGTCGGGTCTTTTGGCTGATCGGGTCTTTATGAAACTTCATATCTGGAAAGACCTCTTTATCAAGTCTCATATCAAGTACGGATCGTGATCTTATGACACCTTTTGGCTATCCATGGACGATGTGGCCTTCAGATTGCTGCTCGCAAGGGGCTCACGGTGACGCCGATTCTTTTTTCCTTTTTTTATGGCACTTGCCCTTCGGCCAAGTGCCATATAGCGATCGTAATTTCTGTCCGTCCGTCGGTCTGTCGGTCTGTCGGTCTGTCCAGGTTTTGCTAGTTCGGGCACTTCCAGATAAGCTAGGACGATAAAACTTGGCAAGCGTATCAGGGACCCCAAATGATTAAGTTGGAAATAGTCACTTCCCCGATCCGAGCACCGTGGGGGGAGTGGAGGGAGGGGGAATCCGGAATCTTGAGGTATTTTTAACTTTTGAACGGGTGATCGGATCTCGATGAAACTTGATATTAGGAACGACCTCATGCCTCAGACGACCCAATTAAAATCCGGACCGGATCCGGTGACTTTTGGGTGGAGCTGGAGGGGGCAACCGGAATCTTGGGAAACGCTATGAGTGGAGGGATCGAGATGAAACTTGGTGGGAAGACACCTAGCAAACACTAGATACATCATTGACATAACCGAGCCGATTCGGGCACTGTGGAGGGGAGTGGAGGGAGGGGGAATCCGGAACTTTGAGGTATTTATAACTTTTGAACGGGTGATCGGATCTCGATGTAACTTGATATTTGGAAAGACCTCTTGCCTCAGACGACGTACTTAAAATCCGGACCGGATCCGGTGACTTTTGGGGGGGAGCTGGAGGGGGCAACCGGAAATCTTGGGAAACGCTATGAGTGGAGGGATCGAGATGAAACTTGGTGGGAAGACACCTAGCAAACACTAGATACATCATTGACATAACCGAGCCGATTCGGGTACTGTGGGGGGGAGTGGAGGGAGGGGGAATCCGGAATCTTGAGGTATTTATAACTTTTGAACGGGTGACCGGATCTCGATGAAACTTGATATTTGGAACGACCTCATGCCTCAGACGACCCACTTAAAATCCGGACCGGATCCGGTGACTTTTGGGGGGAGCTGGAGGGGGCAACCGGAAATCTTGGGAAACGCTATGAGTGGAGAGATCGAGATGAAACTTGGTGGGAAGACACCTAGCAAAACACTAGATATATCATTGACATAACCGAGCCGATTCGGGCACTGTGGGGGGAGTGGAGGGAGGGGGAATCCGGAACCTTGAGGTATTTATAACTTTTGAACGGGTGATCGGATGTCGATGGAACTTGATATTTGGAAAGACCTCATGCCTCAGACGACGTACTTAAAATCCGGACCGGATCCGGTGACTTTTGGGGGGAGCTGGAGGGGGCAACCGGAAATCTTGGGAAACGCTATGAGTGGAGGGATCGAGATGAAACTTGGTGGGAAGACACCTAGCAAACACTAGATACATCATTGACATAACCGAGCCGATTCGGGTACTGTGGGGGGGAGTGGAGGGAGGGGGAATCCGGAATCTTGAGGTATTTGTAACTTTTGAACGGGTGATCGGATCTCGATGGAACTTGATATTTGGAAAGACCTCATGCCTCAGACGACCCACTTAAAATCCGGACCGGATCCGGTGACTTTTGGGGGGAGCTGGAGGAGGTAACCGGAAATCTTGGGAAACGCTATGAGTGGAGGGGTCGAGATGAAACTTGGTGGGAAGACACCTAGTAAACACTAGATACATCATTGACATGACCGAGCCGATTCGGGCACTGTCGGGGGAGTGGAGGGAGGGGAATCCAGAATCTTGAGGTATTTATAACTTTTTAACGGGTGACCGGATCTCGATGAAACTTGATATTTGGAACGACCTCATGCCTCAGACGACCCACTTAAAATCCGGACCGGATCCGGTGACTTTTGGGGGGAGCTGGAGGGGGCAACCGGAAATCTTGGGAAACGCTATGAGTGGAGGGATCGAGATGAAACTTGGTGGGAAGACACCTAGCAAACACTAGATACATCATTGACATGACCGAGCCGATTCGGGCACTCTTGGGGGAGTGGAGGGAGGGGGAATCCGGAATCTTGAGGTATTTATAACTTTTGAACGGGTGACCGGATCTCGATGAAACTTGATATTTGGAAAGACCTCATGCCTCAGACGACCCTCTTAAAATCCGGACCGGATCCGGTGACTTTTGGGGGGGAGCTGGAGGGGGCAACCGGAAATCTTGGGAAACGCTATGAGTGGAGGGATCGAGATGAAACTTGGTGGGAAGACACCTAGCAAACACTAGATACATCATTGACATAACCGAGCCGATTCGGGTACTGTGGGGGGGGAGTGGAGGGAGGGGGAATCCGGAATCTTGAGGTATTTATAACTTTTGAACGGGTGACCGGATCTCGATGAAACTTGATATTTGGAACGACCTCATGCCTCAGACGACCCACTTAAAATCCGGACCGGATCCGGTGACTTTTGGGGGGAGCTGGAGGGGGCAACCGGAAATCTTGGGAAACGCTATGAGTGGAGAGATCGAGATGAAACTTGGTGGGAAGACACCTAGCAAACACTAGATATATCATTGACATAACCGAGCCGATTCGGGCACTGTGGGGGGAGTGGAGGGAGGGGGAATCCGGAACCTTGAGGTATTTATAACTTTTGAACGGGTGATCGGATGTCGATGGAACTTGATATTTGGAAAGACCTCATGCCTCAGACGACGTACTTAAAATCCGGACCGGATCCGGTGACTTTTGGGGGGAGCTGGAGGGGGCAACCGGAAATCTTGGGAAACGCTGTGAGTGGAGGGATCGAGATGAAACTTGGTGGGAAGACACCTAGCAAACACTAGATACATCATTGACATAACCGAGCCGATTCGGGTACTGTGGGGGGAGTGGAGGGAGGGGGAATCCGGAATCTTGAGGTATTTGTAACTTTTGAACGGGTGATCGGATCTCGATGGAACTTGATATTTGGAAAGACCTCATGCCTCAGACGACCCACTTAAAATCCGGACCGGATCCGGTGACTTTTGGGGGGAGCTGGAGGAGGTAACCGGAAATCTTGGGAAACGCTATGAGTGGAGGGGTCGAGATGAAACTTGGTGGGAAGACACCTAGTAAACACTAGATACATCATTGACATGACCGAGCCGATTCGGGCACTGTCGGGGGAGTGGAGGGAGGGGAATCCAGAATCTTGAGGTATTTATAACTTATTAACGGGTGACCGGATCTCGATGAAACTTGATATTTGGAACGACCTCATGCCTCAGACGACCCACTTAAAATCCGGACCGGATCCGGTGACTTTTGGGGGGAGCTGGAGGGGGCAACCGGAAATCTTGGGAAACGCTATGAGTGGAGGGATCGAGATGAAACTTGGTGGGAAGACACCTAGCAAACACTAGATACATCATTGACATGACCGAGCCGATTCGGGCACTCTTGGGGGAGTGGAGGGAGGGGGAATCCGGAATCTTGAGGTATTTATAACTTTTGAACGGGTGACCGGATCTCGATGAAACTTGATATTTGGAAAGACCTCATGCCTCAGACGACCCTCTTAAAATCCGGACCGGATCCGGTGACTTTTGGGGGGAGCTGGAGGGGAGAACCGGAAATATTGGAAAACGCTATGAGTGGAGGGATTGAGATGAAACTTGGTGGGAAGACACCTAGCAAACACTAGATATATCATTGACATAACCGAGCCGTGCCTACTCGTAACAAGTGCCATATGAGCTCGTAGCTCTTGTTTTAATAGGTAAGGATTATAAGTATATCCTAGAGAATATTTTAAATACATGTTTTTAGCTGGTAGCTACGTGGAACAAGAATAGTTGCGTTTTTGTTCGACTTTTCGACGGCTTTTTCCTTTTTTTTGCCTTAAAACGGTCCTAAGCACTGTTTGATAATTTCCCGTTTTTGTGAAAAAGGCAAACGCCGACTTTCGCCTTTTACCTCGGCTTTTTGCAAAAAGGCAAACTTGGTAGGTGACCATGTTACGCTCTCCTTTTGGCTTTTGCTTCGCGATTTTTATTAATTTACCCCAAAATCCAACAAAAGATGGATTTGAGTCAAAATCATTAGCAGTTTTTGAAGACTATCCCGGATATTTAAGATGGACAGTTTATAGTATAAATAAAATACAAGAAGTGGCATTTGTCAAAATTGTGTTTTTGTCCAAGAAAAGAGAGAAGTCCTTAGTAGAAACGGCGACTTGCAAAAACGCGAAAATGTTCAAAAAGGCCTGAAAAATGCTAAAAGCTAAAGCCGAAAAGGGAAAGGCAAAAGTCGAAGAAAAACGCAACTAACGTTTCATGCCTGAAATCTTGGCTGGTACTGGTGGCAACCCTAAAAGAAGTTCGTGTCAAGCAGAAGCTTAAAATTGGATTGGTGTGCCCAGGTTCTGATCCGGACTTTAATTACAAAAGTGTGAGAACTCCCTGTACCTGCATATCCCACTCGAGGCTGGATAAATATTATTTTATTCTATCAAAACCTTTAAATCTCGAAAAGAATACCATTAATTTGCAATAATACTCGGAAACTTGACTCAGAATAGAATTTAATGAGATAACAACAGTTACGTTATAGATATGTTGATAATAAACACGAAGGTGCATAACAGGCACACGGGCGTATCCAGGGGGTTGAACCC
Source organism: Branchinecta lynchi (assembly GCA_023053575.1). Taxonomy (NCBI): domain Eukaryota; kingdom Metazoa; phylum Arthropoda; class Branchiopoda; order Anostraca; family Branchinectidae; genus Branchinecta; species Branchinecta lynchi. The sequence goes on from JAKZAP010000003.1 coordinate 25,522,155, forward strand.
TCCCCCCCGAAACATACAAAAATAACCATTTTTATAAGCTTTTCCCTCTGATCTACGTCTTTTTTGTACTTTTTTGTCCGACCCTCAGGCACCCCCCCCCCCCCGAAAGGCGACCCCCCCCCCCCAAAAAAAAAAAAATTCCTGGATACGGGCCGGATAACAGCTGACCTTCCACTATAACAATGGTAATTAAATATAAATCTAAAATTCATGCAAATAATAATAATTTCAAATCCTTGGAAACTTAATTTTCCGATTAGTAGAAACTTAGATAAAGACAGCTTTACTGCCACGGAAAATAATAAATACGAAGGTGTACAACTTAAGCTTCAACTATCACAGTATCAAAATTGTCTGTACCTTCATGTTAATCCCTTAAGTTTTCGTACGAACAATTCTTAACTGAGACGAGAAGCTAATGAGATAAGTACAGTTTGGTTAGTATATATACACCGAACTGAAACTGAAGGACAAATCGGTAACATGCATTCAAAAATGAGATGGAAATCATTAGTCCGTGGACAGTTCCTGGTCGCAGGCCTCACAGGGGGACCATCGTCAGAGTGAAAAGTGGAGTAAAAATACAACCACAGATTTTTGTTTGTCAACTGATGGTGTTTTTGTAAGTTATGCCAGAGATAATAATACGGAGTTGCCGGGTTTTTTTCTCACTATTACAATGCCGACTCCGCAGGAGAGGAAACTCGAGTCGAACATCTGGCGAGGGGTTGTCCAGTCTCAATTCTTGTGTATATCAAGTACCCGGTCGTTGCCGTTTGCCACGTTTTAGAATATTATAATGAGCAATGAATCGTCCAATCAGAGCAAATTAACACTAGTACTGTTTTGCTCTGCGCCTAATTTACGACCGACCGGCGTCGCTGGTTTCAACAGGTGCTTTGTCAGAATCGGGAAAAGATGTACACCAAGTGCCAGGGAGCGGGTAATCCCTCGACATATGATGATGATGATGATGATTTTATTAACACACTTAAGGAGAGGAAATAGTGCAGTATAGACAAATAAAAAGAAAAAATACACTGAGTTTTCAATAATGTAGTACATGCACGAGATAAAAAAATAAACGTTTTAAAAAAAGAAAGAAAATGCCTCAGTCTGATTTTGGAAGTTATTCTTGTAACAACAGTGCTGAGGATACCAACTTGTTACCACCGACAAGAGACTGATGCCTTCGCTACTAAAGTTACGGCTAGGTTTCGGCGGGACCCTGTTCAACCAGCCCAAAGGTTTCAGTGGGATAACAAAAGTGAAGATATATTCGACTTCTTCATCCAGACAATCGGGCCTTTTAAATTTTCTGTCTTCGCCTGCAGATCCCGTAAACATGTTGTTCTTCTCCAGCTCAGGTGACCTGACCCCCGCATTGGGGTCAGGTTCCGACCGAAATACCAATACTTGTCGAAAATAAAAATAGTCAGATCCAATACGTTCTATGTACACATCGCCTTGCAAATTCTGTCGGAGATTTTGTTTATTCTGAGATTTCCGGGTTATTTTCGATTCTGATACGAACCATATACTCTGGAGTAAAACAAAGCAAATAGATCAATTCAGGCCTACTATCTTCATTCGAACAGGAATAACCCGACAGACAGGTTTATGAAGTATACTTTCATCAAATTTCCGGGTTTCAGGATTCCGGAGGAATTCCTTGTCCGGTAAAAAAATTAAGCTGAAATACGGATTCTGCATTTAGTTTTTCTAGTAAGTCGGATCTCTAATTGATTTCACAAAACACTTTTACAAATATCAAGTTTTCGCTTGGGGCCTCATTCCGGGCAAACTGATATCAGTCAAGGAAATAAATTACACATTGGATTCAGCATGTCTCCTTGCCCCAATAAAGAATCTCTAGTAGACTTCAGAAACAACTTTGAACTTCAACCAAATTTCCAGTTTTGGCCGGATTCCGGGTGAACTATTTGTCCAGCAAGACAACGCAGTTCAGATATGGATTCAGCATGTCTCCTTACCCCAATACCGAATCTCTAGTAGACTTCAGAAACAACTTCGTTTTCAACCAAATTTCCGGCTTTAAATAGCCGACTCCTTGAGCCCAAGGTTTAGCCGGATTCCGGGAGAACTATTTGTCCGACATTAAGAAATCCCAAATATGGATTCGGCGTGCTTCCTTACCTCTTACACAACTATTTTTGTACCCTTAATTTGCACCTCCCCCCCCACCCCTAAATATAGGGCTACAGGGCCCATCTGCGAACTTGACCTGTAACTTAATCCAATGGATCCTCGTACCTAGATTGAACAATATATCTCAACCCCTTCAAGATTTATCGTGCTAACAGACGGACAAATTTCCCAAACACCAAGAATACGAAACTTCGACTGCGGGATACGATGCTGAGTATGTCATCCTTGTCACCAAACGGTAGTCCTTAAAGCCAAATGTTTCGATGGGATCCTAAAAATGTTAAAGTTTATCAGACTTCTTGATCCAGACAATCGAATCTTGTACATTTCCAAGCCTCCACTAGACCCCTTTAACATTTTTGCTATTTATCCATAATCAACCGCTTGAATATGTAGCCTACAAAAAAAATGTTACCATTTTGAAGTTGTTTGCTTACGGGCAACTTTAGCACACCCACTGAGTAACCCCTCACTTATCCAGTACATCTTTTTTCCAGTGAATAACCCATCCCTCACTTACCCAGTTCACCCTTCTTTCAGTGAGTAGCCCCTAGCGTACCCTAGCAGTTCCCTCTTTGGTACACCGTGAATCAACCCCCTCGCTTGGCTCACCCAAGTGTCTAACCTCTTGAATACCCCTTTAACGGGTACACCCAATTCCTAACCCCTCGCTTGCACCTGGGACTGGTTCACGAGTACCTGGGACCGGCTCACCTCACTCCATCCCCAAACAACTTTAGTCCACCCACGTCCGTCCGTCCGTCTGTCCGTCCGTCCGTCTGTAAGCACGATAACTCTCGAAGGGAATGAGATATTTTGATGAAACTTGGTGTGAGGGTTCGTTGGGTCGTCGGACCAGTCAAATTCGTAGATGGGCTTTGTAGCTCTACATTTAGGGGTGGGGGAGGGGATTCAAATTAAGGGACAAACAAAATATTTTGAAACAGCTAATGTGATAGTCGATTATGGGGTAAGAAGACATGCTGAACACGATGGTGAAAACCATTTTGTCATCGGACAAGTAGTTCGCCCGGAATCCGGCCAAAACCGGAAAGTTTGTTGAAAGTAAAAGTTTTATTTGAAGTTGATTAGATGTTCGATCTAGGGGTAGGAAGACATGCTGAAGACGATGGTGAAAATTATTTTCTCGACGGACAAGTATTTCGCCCGGAATCCGGCCCAAACCGGAAAGTTTGTTGAAAGTAAAAGTTTTATTTGAAATTGATTATATGTTCGATTTAGGGGTAGGAAGACATGCTGAAGACGATGGTGAAAACTATTTTCTCGATGGACAAGTATTTCGCCCGGAATCCGGCCCAAATCGGAAAGTTTGTTGAAAGTAAAAGTTTTATTTGAAGTTGATTAAATGTTCGATTTAGAGGTAGGGAGACATGCTGAAGACGATGGTGAAAACTATTTTCTCGACGGACACTTCGACCGGAATCCGGCCCAAACCGGAAAGTTTGTCAAAATTAAAAGTTTTATTTGGAGTTGATTAGATGTTCGATTCAGGGCAAGAAGACATTCTGAACACTTATGTGAAAACAAGTTTCTACCCAGACATGTAGTTCGTCCGGAATCCGGACAAAACCGGAAAACTGTTGGAAGTCAAAGTTTTATTTCTAGTTGATTAGATAAGCGATTTAGGGGTAAGAAGAGATGCTGAGTCCCTGTGTGACAATCGTATTTTACCCGGACATATAGTCCCTGATTTCGTCTTTGAGCTTTCTTTTTTCGCCGGACAAGTAGTTCTGGAGTTCGGCCGGAACCGGGAAATTGGCAGAAGTGGCTGGAAGTTTTCGTCAAAACAGATATGACTTATAGGGGTAAATACATATGCTGAATCCAAATCTGAACTTGGTTTTCTCAGGTGATTAGCTATTTGGCCTTAATCTGTTTCTGAATTTTAATTGTAAAAATGTTCAAGGAGTCTGGCGAAGACTGGATCTGGCTAAGACAAGACCCAGTTGTCTGGATCAGATATTGAATTTTTGGGATCCCATCGAAACCTTTGGTCTTGTTCACTGAGCAACCTCTTACAATTCCTACTACATTTCCTACAACCACACATTAAATGTCGCACACACTCTCGCTCTCCACACATCCGTCATCCGGCAGAAGTAAGGACCAATCGGCATACCCGTGTACCTCCTCCTATCTCCCAGCGGTAGAATATCAGCACGCATACTAATTAATCATTTCAATTCCTCCCTATCGAAACCCGCTATGGTAGGATCGCAAAAGCCGAAAACTGGTCGACAAGTTTTGTGTCCGGTTTCCACTGGATTCCGATTGAACTACTTGTCCGGCAACAAAATAACTTTCATATTCGGATTCAGCATGTCTCCTTATCCCTAAATCAACTATCTCAATAGCTTTAAAAACAAATATTTTGTGTGTTCCTTAATTTGAAACCCCCTCCCCCACCCCTAAATATAGAGCTACAGAGCCCATCTACGAGCTTGACCTTATCCTTGACCCAAAGAATCCTCACACCAAGTTTCATCAATATATATCATTCCCTTCGAGAGTTATCGTGCTTACAGACAGACGGACATTTTTGCGATGTCATAGGTATCCCTCCACTTACGTTTTGGGATCCCAAAAACCAGTCTATTTTTGTGTCTCGTCTTTGGACCCACTGAATTAGTTTTACTCTGTTTAGGGGTTTTATTGTTTCACAGTTAGCTCTCGTAGTGACCTTGCAACAGTTCTGGCTGCAAGACGTCCCACAATTAGAAGCCTAGCAAGTTTAATTAGTGACAACACGGCGAGTCGATGCTTTTGTTTATCCTAAATATTTGATACCGCATAGAGCTACCACAAGTTTGAGAGATCTTTCACACACATAAAAAATAGTTATATTTTTATAGTTTTTTGGGATCCCAAAACGTAAGTGGCGGGATACCTATGACATCGCGAAAGTTGTCCGTCTGTCCGTCCGTCCGTCTGTGAGCACGATAACTCTCGACGGGAAGGAGATATTTTGATGAAACTTGGTGTGACGATTCTTTTCTTTGGGCCAAGAGTAAGGTCGAGTTCGTAGATGGGCCGCCCTGTAGCTCTACATTCCCAAAACGTAAGTGGAGGGATACCTATGACATTGCAAAAGTTGTCCGTCTGTCCGTCCGTCCATCTGTCTGCAAGATAACTCTCGAAGGGAATGAAGTATTTTGATGAAACTTGGTGTGAGGATTCTTTGGGTCAAGGGTAAGGTCAAGTTCAAGGGCTCAGTAGTCCTACATTTATGGGTGGGGGTTCAAATTAAGGGGCGAACAAAATATTTTATAACAGCCAATGTGATCGTCGATTATGGGGTTGCTGAACACTTTGGTGAAAACAATTTTCTTGCCGGACAAGTAGTTCGTCCGGAATCCCGCAAAAAACGGAAAGTCGGTTAGAATTTAGGTTAGAGTTCTCTTTGAAGTTGATTAGATGTTCGGTTAGAGTTCTCTTTGAAGTTGATTAGATGTTCGATTATCGGGTAAGAAGACATGCTGAACACGATGATGAAAATCATTTTCTTGTCGGACAGCTAGTTCGCCCGGAATCCGGCCAAACCGGAAAATTTGTTCAAAGCGAAATTTTCGTTTGAAGTTGATTAGATGACAGATTTAGGGCTAAGAAAAAACGCTGAGTCTGTATATGACAATTTTTTTTTACCTGGACATATAATTCGTCTGGAATCCGGTTGAAAACGGAAATTTTATAAGTTTAAATTTGATTTGAAGTTATTAAATTTTCTTTATAGGGATAAGGAGATAAGCTGAATTTTTCTTTTTGGGATCCCGAAACGTAAGTGGAGGGATACCTATGACATCGCAAAAGTTGTCCGTCTGTCCGTCAGTCGGTCAGCACCATAACTCAGCACCATAACTCTCGAAGTGAATGAGACATTTTGATGAAACTGGGTGTGAGGATTCTTTGGGTCAAGGTTAAGGTCGAGTTCGTAGACGGGCTCTGTAGTGGGATGGGGGAGTGGGTTTAAATTAAGGGGCAAACAAAATATTTTTAAACTGCTAACGTGATAGTCGATTATGAGGCAAGAAGACATGTTGAACACGATGATGAAAACCATTTCGCCAGACCAGGAGACAAAATCCGGAAAGTTGGTTAAAATTAAAAGTTTTATTTGAAGTTGATTAGATGTTCGATTATAGGGTAAAAAGACATGCCGAACTCGATGATGAAAAACATTTTCTCGTCGGACAACTAGTTCACCCGGAGTCCGGGAAAACCAGAAAATTTGCTAAAAGCGAAAGTTTTAGTTGAAATTGATTAGATGAGTCGCTGAGTTTTTAAATGACAATCATTTTTTACCCGGACATATAATTCGTCCGGAATCCGGTTGAAACCGGAAATTTGTTATAAGTTTTATTTGCAGTTGATTATATATTCTTTGTAGGGATAAGGAGATACGTTGAGTTCGTTCCTGAATTGTTCTTTTTGGAATCCCAAAACGTAAGTGGAGGGATACTTACCCCTTTATTCCCAACTGATTATAGCTCTGCGCACGTGGCCGACAATTACTTGTTTATTCAGTGACGTCATCGAAGGTCGAAGGGGTCTCAAAGGTTTTTATAGAGAGGCGAAAGAGACATGGGGTGAATGTGTTTATTTTATAGCGGGTTTCGATAGCGAGGAATTGAAATTATTAACTGCGTGCTGATATTTTACCGCTGGGAGATAGGAGGAAGTACACGGGTAGGCCGATTGGGAGAATTGGTCCTTACTTCTGCCCGATGTGTGGAGAGCGAGAGTGTGTGCGACATCTTATGTGTGATTGTAGGAAGTGTAGTAGGAATAAGTGAGGGGTTGCTCACTGAAAAAGGTATACTTGGCAAGGGAGGGGTTATTCACTCGAAAAAAGATGTACTGGATAAGTGAGGGGTTGCTCAGTGAGTGTACTAAAGTTGTTTGGGGAGGGGGTGGGGTGAGCCGGTCTCCGGTACTCGTGAACCAATCCCAGGTGCACGCGAGGGGTTGGGAATTGGTTGTGACAGTTAAAGGAGTACTCGAGGGGTTGGACACTTGTGTGAGCCAAGCGGGGGTGAGGGGGGTGATTCATGGTGTACCAAAGAGGGAACTGCTAGGGTACGCGAGAAGCTACTCACTGAAAGAAGGGTGAACTGGGTGAGTGAGGGGTTGCTCACTGAAAAAGATGTACTTGGTAAGGGAGGGGTTACTTACTGGACGAATGATGTACTGGATAAGTAAGGGGTTACTCAGTGTGTGTACTAAATTTGTTTGGGAAGGGGGCGGGGTGAGCCGGTCCCAGGTACCCGTGAATCAATCGCAGGTGCACGCGAGGTGTTAGAAATTGAGTGTACCCGTTAAAGGAGTACTCGAGGAGTTAGACACTTGGGTGAGCTAATCCCAGGTGCTAGGTGTGTGAGCCAGTCCTAGGTGCTTGTTCAACCAATCCCAGGTCTACGCGAGGGGTTACTCACTTGCAAACAAAAAATCAGGGGTTAGGAACTGGGTCTTGAGGTGGATTCACCGGGGGCATTATCGAATTTTGAACTTTATTTCCTTGACGGATAAGCTGGCAAAATTTGCAAGGTCCGGCTCCAGCGTGACCAGATCTTTTGCTATGCATGCAGTTCGCCGGAAATGCTGCTAAAATACGAGGAATTTGGTAGAAAAACAACAACACAATTCTAAAATACATTTTTGAGGTCGATTAGATATGAGATACTGGAGTAAAAATGGTTGTTGAATCTGTATCTGAACTTGGTTTCCTCATTTGACTAGTTGTTTCCCCGTAAGCAAAAAACTTCCAAAATGGTAACATTTTTGTTGTAGGCTACAGATTCAAGCGGTTGATTATGGATAAATAGCAAAAATGTTAAAGGGGTCTAGTGAAGACTTGCAAATGTGCATGGATCAAGAAGTCTGATAAACATTAACATTTTTGGGATCCCATCGAAACCTTTGGTCTTGTTTTTGGTAGACAAGTAGTTCGCTAGGAATTCGGCCGAAACCGGAAATTTGGCAGAAGTAAAGCAGGAAGTTTCGGTCAGTATCTTCAAAATAGATACGGCTTATATAGGTATATCTGAGCTTGGTTTTCTCAAATGATTAGCGCGGCGAAGACTGGATCTGGCGAAGACAAGACCCAATTGTCTGGATCAAATATTAGATTTTTGGGATCCCATCGAAACCTTAGGCCTTGTTATACTTGAAATTATGGGTAATAACAGGCAATATCGTTAATTTCCATGACCTCCCAGTTTGGAGGTATTTGTTGGGGACAAATGAATCTTGTACCACAGTGTTGTTTCTATGGAACTTGCCTACCGGCCAAGTGCCATATACCGATCGCTTTTTCGTCGGTCTGTCGGTCGGTCAGTCCGGTGTTTGCGAGTTAGGGTACTTCCAGATGTGTTAGGACTTTGAAACTTGGCAGGCATATCAAGGACCCGATCAAACTAACCTGGAAATAGTCAGTTTCCCGATCCGACCATCTGGGGGGAAGTGGAGGGCGGGGGAATCCTGAGAATTGAGTAGTTTTTGTCAAACCCCTACCCCTTTCTTCAAACTAGTATAGCTCTGCACGTGGATGACGTCATTCTCTGCTTATATCTATGAGTGTCGGCGGAGAGAGCTATTGAAATCGCAGGTCGAACGGGTTGGTATATGGTTCAAGCTTTTTGTCACACTTTTTAGAGTTAGGGTACTTACTTCCAGATGTGCTAGGACAATGAAACTTGGCAGGCATATCAGGGACCCGACCAAACGAACCTTGAAATAATCAGTTAATCAGGGAACGGTTAGAATGGAGGGATCGGAGTGAAACTTGCTGGGAATAACAAGCATCTGCTCCAGATAAATCGTTTGGACTGGATTCGGACACTTTGGGGGTCGGATGGGGGGGGGGGGGTGCGGTGGAGCTTCCCGGAATTCCAGTGATCACACTTCTGGAGATTTTCACGACGAAATTTGGGTGGCGTATTAGGGACCCGATCCAAACTGACTTGTAAATAAAAATTTAATCAATCCGATAATAATGGGGGGAGCAGAGAGAAGGGGAATCCGGAATATTGAGTCATGCGTAACGAACGGGTGATCGGATTTGAATGAAATTTTGTAATTGTCATGTCTCTGGTGATCTTGTTCATGTCCGGACCGGATCCGACAAGAACTGGGGGGGGGGGGGGGTACGTGACCGGCTTAGACTGGAGAGATCGGGATGGAAATTTATGGGAAAAACAAACAGATAGTCCCAAATAAATCATTTACTGAACCGGATAGGCTCTGGCGACTGTGGGGGCAGTTTGAGGGGGGGGGGGGACGCGGAATTCCAGTGATTGCGAGTAAAGGTACTTCCAGATGTGCTAGGACGATGAAACTTGGCTATTAGAAATCCGATAAGATTGGCTTAGAAATCGCCACTTTCGAAATCCGACTATTCCTGAAAGTACCAACTATGACCGCAAATTAAGAAAAATACTTTTAAGCAAAGTATGCATTTTCATCATCCCCATGGGCCCATTATCCTTTTTTGCTTCAAGGATTTTGTTTACAAATGAAGTTCCAGCTCCCTTAAAGTGCGCATCTTCACTGCAAAGTCGCAAATTACTTTCTATCGAACGATATATCTCAACCCATGATCATTAGTGCCAAAAGGGTTTTGCTAAAAAGAAAAAATTTATAGCACCCTTAAAGTGCGCATTTTAACCGAAAAGTTGAAAAAAAAACTTTTGACCAAACGGTATATATTAATGATCACTAAGAGCCTGTTATCGTTTTTCCTCAACGGTTTTGCTTACATATGAATTTCTAGAGCTTTTAAAGTGCGTATCATTACAGCCAAGTTCAACAATAAAATACTTTCTCTCTAGCTCCCTTAAAGTGCGCATCTGAACCGCACAGACTAAAAGTACTTTTGATCAAACAATACATCTAAACCTGTGCAAGATAGCTGACGTATCCGTTGTAAACATTGTTTGAATAAATGCCATATGAGCTTACATCTCCTGTTTTGTTATATGTTTGTTAGTTTAGGCCGAAATAAATAAAAAATAAATAAAACATAATAATACAATCCAACGTTAAACTTTTGCTTCGTAAGTCTGACCTCATGTTGCGGCAAAACATCAGGAAGCGTCAAAGATTTCGGAAATTCAACCCCCTTGTGATACACAGGAATAAATCTCAAGCAAGAAATAAAACAAAATTGAAAGAAATCATTCACAGTTTTGCTGGGGTTAACCGTTTACTATTGAAATTTCAACTTTTGAATAGGGTTAGTAATTTAGAATGATTTACTATGTTTGTGGTAGGAAAGCCGGCAAAGTGCCAAGAATTGAGCTAAGGGGCTAAAAACTCAGAAATTAAGAAAAGGAAGTAAGTAAAGGCAACTGCAGTTTAGTCGCAATTTATTCTTTGGCGAATATTTTGTTTACACGTATCCAAGAATAGTGACTACAGTAGGCTTTAAAGGAGCCGTCTTACTTCTGATACTAATGCGACCTACTTCCGTAACCGCTCCATCTATCCTTAAACTCGGGAGACTCGAATTGCAGAGGGTGCGTTATAAATCCCCATACGATACCGCACTAAGTTTTACACTTGCCATGTTTCCGGCGTTTGAAACAAACCAGTTGTGCAGATTTTTCCATGTTTTTGTTAGAAGTCAACAGGCCGGGGAAACCTCGAATAACTTGTTAAAATCAAAGCAGACTTTTGAAGTAATCGTTTATTTTATGGGATTAGAACATAAACGGTAAATAGGGCAAGGGATTCTTTAAGCAGAAACAGCGCATTTTCGGACAATCCGTAAACCTTGGGTGATGAAACATCTGTCCCAGAGCAAAATAACACGAGAAAGTAGCACCAATGCTTTCCATGCATCAGAAACGGACTTTAATCGTAGCGCCGCCCACTAAGATCGCGACATTCAAAGCGAGGCGAACTTACGGGTTTTAAAAATTCTACCGCAGCTAAGATGTGGTCTGCACACATCGAAGAAACAGGGTAGACTGTATCTTTGTTTTGCACCCCCAGCGCTGGTGCACGACTGTTGGGATTCTTTAGGGATGTTATTGTTATCTATCGCTAACAGTGCTAATGTCGCTGCTAATCGAGTGAGTAGCACTTTTTATAAATCTTAGCGATTTTGCTCTGATCCATCCCACTGAATGACGGCGCAAATATCATATTCATGTTACTTCCTGTATGTTCGGAAAGAAGGTAAAACAAAGCTTTAATGACATGTTTTAAAATATACGTCAACGACCATCCATAGTATTTTGTTCACTCAAGCAGAAGAAGGCGCACTCATTCAAGTCATCTCTGCGACCACGAGAAGGTGACATGCCGCGGAGTAGGATACGGTTTAGTTAATTTTAGAGACCGCCAATTAGTGGAAGTAAACACGGGTACGAAGGTAAAGTTCTCCCGCAGATCAAGACCAAAGGTTTCGATGGGATCTCAAAAATGTAATATTTGATCCAGACAATTGGGTCTTGTAGAGATCCAGTCTTCGCCAGACTCTTTGATGACTTTACTAAAATAAAATTAGAAACATATTAAGGCAAATGGTAATCATCTTGGAAGACCAACTTCAAATATGGATTCATCCTAGAATTTTACCCCCATAGCCTGCGTCATCTCGACTCTGACGAAAGTTCCTGCCTTACTTCGGCTAAATTTCCAGTCTCGGCCGGATTCCCGGCGAACTACTTGTCTTTCAAAAAATTTAAGTTCAAAAACGAATTCAGCGTCTCTCCTTGCCCCTCTGCCGAACCTCTAATCAACTTTAGATACAACTTCAACTTTTAAAAAAATTTCCGATTTTACCCGCATGTCTTCTTACCCGTAATCGAACATTCATATCAAACTTTTACTTTTAACAAATTTTCCAGTTTTGGCCGGATTTTCAGCGATCTACTTCTCCGGCGTGAAAATAATGTTTCCGTATCCTGAAATCGAACCTCTTATCAACTTACGATTAAACTCTTAGTTTTGACAAATTTTTCGGTCTTTGCCGGATTCCGGGTGAACTACCTGTCCGGTGAGAATTGTCAATATTCGGATACAGAATGTTTCCCTATCCTTAAATCGAGCCTCAAATCAACTTAAGATTAAACTTTTATTTTTGACAAATTTACCGGATTCCGGGTGAATTACCTGTCCGGAGAGAAAATTATTTTCTTATTCGGATTCAACATGTCTCTTTACCCCTAAATCGACATCTAATCAACTTCAGATAAAACTTTTACTTTTAACAAACTTTCCGGTTTCGATCGGATTCCGGGCGAACTACTTGTCCGGCGAGAAAATGGTTTTCATATTAGTGTTCAGCATGTCTTCTCTCCCCTGAACCGACTATCTCATTAGCTTTTGAAAAATATTATTTTCGCCCTTTAATTGGAAACCCCACCCCCTCCCCTAAATATACAGTTATGGGGCTCTACGAACTCAACCTTTCCCTTAACCCAAAGAAATCCTGTTTCATCAAAATATCTCAGTACCTTCGAGAGTTATCGTGCTGACAGACGGACGGACAACTTTTGCCAAGTCCCAGGTATCCCTCCACTTACGTTTTGTGAGCCCATAAACAAGACTAAAGGTTTCGATGGGATCTCAAAACTTAAGTATTTTTAAATAATCGGGTCTGACAGAGACCCAGAATCAATAAACTTGCAATGTAAACTTGCAGATCTCTGACTTACTCGAAAAGAATATTCCATAATTAGGCTCCTAATTAGGTTCATTCGTAAACTTCCACCGACGATTATAACCAAACTGTCTACCCAAGGCGCGAACAAAACGTTTTCCGAATCATCGTATCGATTTTCCGTTTAACAGCCTTCCACTTTCAGTCTAACTGATGACTTTTATGTCCCTGTATTTTTAAGCTCTTCTCCCCAACTATGGCAAAAAGAAGTGAACCGTTAAAAAAAAATAAAAAAAATATGGATTCAGCATGTGTTCTTACGCCGAAACAACCAATTCAACCAAATTTTGCGGATTCCGGGCGAAAAGCTTGACCAGCGAGAAAATTATGCACATATTTTTACTCCGATATCGAACCTTTAACCAACCTCGGAAAAAAGAATTTCTTACCTAATTTCCGATTTGGGCGGCATTCCCGTGAACTGCTTGCCCGGTAACAAATAAAGTCAAGAAATGGAGTTACTAGTTACTCCCAAATGAAAACTCTAATTAACTGCAGATAAAACTTTCATTTTTACTCCTTTCCAGTTTCTACTGGAATTTGGGCGAATTTTCAGTAAACTTGAAATGAAACTTTGACTTTTTAATTTTCCGATTTTGGCCGGATTCCAGGCGAATTATTCGTCAGGCGATTCCAGGCGAATTATTTCTCGCCCTTAATCTGAAGCCCCACCCTCATCCAGAAATATAGGGCTATTTTTTATTTTTTGTTAACCCGTAGCCATAATTTAACTTATTTTTATATTACCTAAAAAAAGAAAATCACATTTCGTACTTTTTGTGGCTACTCCTCCTTCCCTCAGTAACGTTAATTTTAATATATTTTTACCCACTTTTAACTATTTACTTCACTTAACTTTTGAAATAAGCCCGATTGTATTTACAATTCTTCACCCCTAAGACTTATTATTTTTTGTCTGTCCTATAAACCTCATATCTTCACAACCATACCTTAAAATTCTACTCCCAACCAAACTACTGTAGATTACGGAAAAAAAAAAAAGATTTCACCATACCATACATAGGCTATAAACAAAAGAATGGGACAAATATATCTTTCCGACTATAAACAACTATAAAACATTTCCAACTCCACACAGTATTTAAATCATACTATAATACGTAAAATACATTTTTGGAAACAAACTTCACTATTTAACTTTATCACAACCATAATTATTAATAAATCTTTTGTGAAACTCAAACTTCAAAAACATAAAAACTAAATTACTGAAAAAACAAAAAAAAACATTAAATACGCACGATTGCAAGGGACTCTTCCCATCCTTAAAACTAAATAACAACATCACTTTAAGATAATCAACTATTAAATACACTGTTTACAATTCATAACGTAATTTACATATTAATTGGGTAACTACATGCAATATCATAGTGTTATACAAAACATAATAACTCAACACATTCACTGGACCTTTTGTTATATTTAGGGCTATAAAGTCCATCTATTAACTTGACCTGTACTTCGGTCCAAATAATCCCTATACCAAGCTTGAACAAAATATCTCAACTCCCTCGGGAGTTATCGAGCTAACAGACGGACAACTTTACGAAGTCAAAGGTATCCCTTTACTTACGTTTTGGGATCCCAAAAGCACCTAGAGAGATCGTTTAGCACGTTGATACAGTGTACCTCGTTTCCTCCTCATCGATACCTGTCTCTGGCACAGAAAAAGTTGCACGCTTAAAGGACCCATCTTACCTATAATACTAACACAACCTACTTCCATAATCACTCCATATATTTCTAAACCTGGAGACCCCAATTTCGTACGGTACATTCTAACCCCTCTAACAAACCACGCTGATTGTCTCACTTGCGGTGTTTGCTATCTTTGATGCGTATCACGCTGTCGACGGTTGTCTGCGAAAAGTTTTCCCACCAGAACAAGACCAAAGGTTTCGTTGGGATCCCAACATTTTAATATTAGCTCCCGACAATACGGTCTTGTAGATATTCGGTCTTCAGCAGACTTCTTAAACATTTTTACTTTTAAAATTTACAAACAGGTTGAGGCCAATGGTAATAATCGGAGAGGACCAAGTTCGTTTTTTGACAGTGCAAAACGGATACGCCAGCTGAATTTCACCAAGTTCAGATATATTCAGATATCTGTTTCGCGCTGTCAAATATTCAGATATGATTCAGCATATGGTTTACCCTATAGCCGACGTCGTATCTCAGCTTCCTTCCTTACTTCTGCTAAACTTCCTTGTTTCGGTCGGATTCCGGACAAACTACTTGTATGGCAAAAAACTAAAGCTCAAAAACGAATTCAGCATGTCTCCTTACGCTACGCCTACATCCAACCTCTAATCAACTTTAGATTAAACTTTTACTTTTAACAAATTTTCCGGTTTCAGCCGGTTCCAAGCGATCTATACGTCCGGTGAGAAAATGATTGTCATATGCGAATTCAGCATGTCTTCTTACCCGCAAACCGAACATCTTATCAAACTTAAATAACTTTTACTTTTAACAAATTCTCCGGTTTTGGCCGGATTACGACCGAACTAATTGTCCGGCAAGAAAATAAATTTCATATTCGGACTTAGCACGTCTCCTTGCCCCTAAACCGAACCTCTAATCAACTTCATATTAAACTTTTACGTTTCACAAATTTTCCGGTTTTCGCCGGATTCCGGGTGAACTATTTATCCGGCGAAAACATAAATGTCATATTCGAATTTAGCATGTCTTCTTACCCCAATCAGTTATCTCTTTAATTTGAAACCCCTCCCCACCCTCAAATATAGGGCGACAGAGCCCATCTTCGACCTTGACCTGTACTTTGACCCAAAGAATCCTCCCACCAAGTTTCATCAAATTATCTCAATCCCTCGAGAGTTATCGTGCGGACAGACGGACACCTTTTGCGATGTCATAGGTATCCCTCCACTTACGTTTCGGGATCCCACAAACCGGTTATGTAAATTGTTTCCCTGTTGTCGCTATAAGTCATCGGGTGTCGGAAAAGGATAGAAACAGCCAAAAAGCGTTGGTTATTTGTTGAAACATAGCCTAGTTGTAAGGTATTAAAATATTTTAAGATACTAAGTTGAAGAGTAAACAGTGCTAGGGGTCCTAACGGGTCTCGTATAAGCGCTTCTCCCAGAGAGGACTGGTCGAATTCAACAACAGCGCAATTCAATACACTGCACAAGATAACGTCTGTTTTACTAGGTTTACTTTAAATACATCATGCTTGAGTTCTTTCCTTTTAGTCACAAATCTTTTTTGTTTTTCCATATGCTTCTAATAATTACTATACTTTTCCTTTATTTTATGACTGGGGACACAAAGAAATTACAATACATCCTGCAAGCCCAATTGAAAAGCCGTCTATCCACCCAAAAACCCGTCACCTCCCCCAGCTTCTCCGACAAATCGTCCACCCGTTAGTTCGCCTACTCCTAAAATTCGGCGACCCGTCACCAAAAGCCCCAGTAGTGTTAATTTGCTCTGACTATTGCTTCATACTCAGATTTCTGACTAGCGTAGGGTTAATTGCCTTTTAAATCCAAATTCTCAGTTCTCGCTTCTAGTTTCTCGATTCTTGTACAAATTAGTGTGTTTGCTCTTCTCGCTTCTTTGTTCTTGCTTTTGATAAAAACATCAGTTTGGTGGGATCTACTGAAAACAGGAACGGAACGGCACGGTGCAGTCGGAACGCGCACTAAGAACGGGAACGACGTACTAAAATCCGGAACGCTTCACCGGGAGGAACACTGCTAAAATGGGAACGATGCACCGTCGTTCCTTCTTTTAGTAGCTTGTTTGGGCACTAGTTCCAAATCCCTCCCGTTCACGATCGCTGTACTGGTTATCATCCCTGTTTCAGTTGAGGAATTGTTCAACTTCAATTTAAAAGTTTTTGAAGAAAATTTGAGTTTTGTTTAGAATGAGTCCGTACAGGTAAAGTCTGTGACGTTTAGTGATTATTAATATCAAGATCAACAAAAAGAGAGGAGTCGTATTGTTAAAAGTAAGAAATATGATTCTAAATAAGAAAAGATACTACACAGGAAAAAAGAAATTAGTGTTACCAAAATTAAAACAAAACCTGTATACGGACACGTCTCATTTTCTGTTTCTTAATTTTTGATGAACCTGCAACAAGATCCACGAATCAGTTGCCAAGACAACAAGAAAACAAAGCAAGAGGAAAATCGCACCATTTTCTTTGCGTCGTTCGGCTATTCTCCTCAAGACTCCTTGAGGAACAGGCAGTGAATGGGACTATGACCGGTGGTACGTCCTGTTTACGGACTCCATGAGATTTAATCGTAAGGCACAGTTATACAATCTATTGTACGATGTCGAGAGTAAGCACAGGAGTGTCGGGCAAAATGCCCATCCCTAACTCTGCTCATATGAAGAATCGTCCTAAAAGCTCTAAGTTTCAGAAACAGGTATGTGACGTGAGTTGTTCTTTCTATCTTAGAATCGCCCGTCATCTCTCATGTATGCCGCTACTGAGTGCTGATACTTCTTCCCTTTCGAGCTGGATGGACGAGTTAATGATGTTGAGATCCGACTGGTAGGTGCGTCAAAGAGAATTTTCTATCGTCTGGATCCCTTCGTTTGCTAATGGAGGATAGCAATCGGGAGTCCGGTGCTTGTTGACTCAGGTATCTTCAACCTACAAAATATTTCCTTGAATTCATTAGTACGTCAGTATTCCTGAAATGCACTGCACATACGCTCGCCTGAACTTTAATTTTCAAGAAGTATTATTGGTCCTACTTCGCTCCTTTTGAAAATAATTTGCATATTAATATCAGTAAAAAGAATTTTTTAGCATTATAAATACTCTTTCCGCCCAAGCCGCCCGCCGGTCATATCCAGAAATGATGCGAAACGTAGCCTATTGGTGAGCTAAGATTTTCTCCTTCAATATTTCGGCCCTTTTTGACAGGGGTCCTCGTCAGGCGGCAGAAGAAACTAAGCGCAATGTTCTAGCACGTTCGTGTAGGTTCCAGAATAGTTTCTTCTAGCTAAAGCCTGACGACGGCCCTTTCCGAGAAGGGGCAAAGAATCGCCGGAGCAAATCTTAGCTGACCGAACCTTTAGTGTAATTTTGCTTACCGTTTCTATTTCCTACTCAAAGAAGAAATCAGTCAACGAAATATCGATTTATGATTACAAAAAGTATCCTAATGGCCGGCGGCTAATCAGCTAATTGTTAAAAGGAGCAAGATCACGTTTTTAGTTTTGGCTCTATAAATTGTTGCATCCCCTTTTCAGGCAAGTACAACCTCGAAATCATCAAACCCTGCAGAGGGGGAAGAAGCAAAGCCACTTACTCATTTAGACAAAGAATTCTACCAGTTAAAAATCAACGATTTAGAAGAGAAATTAGAGAGGTAAGTTTCTCATTTTCACAAGGGTAAAGTATTATACCGCTTCTTCGTCAATTTTCTATTTTAATAGCCATACTTTTCAACTTTTCACACTCCGGCATGATTCGGTTCAACGTTGAAAGCGACACAATTTTCATATCGTCTTTTTCATACCAATACGAATTGCACCCGATCAATTTATTTACGCCATGCTTTTCTTAGAAATACCAATTTTGATTGGAAGCACTCACGTCTCAACAAAATATGATCTCACCGTTTCATATTAACAGAAAAGAACGGTTTGCGGATGAGTTCTGTCGTCCCTTTTTTATGGCACTTGAGCTTACTCAAGTGCCATATAGCGATCGTAATGTCTGTCTGTCTGTCGGTCTGTCCGCATTTTGCCAGTTACTTCCACATGACCTAGGACGATAAAACTTGGCACAAATATCAGGGACTCAACTGGATTAACTTGGAAATAATAACTTCCCCGATCCGACCATCAATGGGCGAGTGGCAACATGGGGAATGCGGAAATTCAAAACATAATTCATAAACATTCATAAATTTGGAACGGATAATCGGGCGTGCATTAAACTTGACAGGTATCAAGAACAAGTGTCTTGGATCTTCAGGCCACCCAAAATCTCCTGAAACACTTTTTCTAGTTTTTGTCAAACCCCTACCCCTTTCTTCACAATAGTCTAGCTCTGCGGCTGGATGAGTCATTCTTTGCTTAAATTCGTTCGGAGAGATCTAGAGCAATCGAAGGTCGAAGGGGTTTGGAAAAATATGGCAAGTGTCAGCGGCTTCTCGGGCCAAACAGAACTACCAGGGTATATGCATTTCTGAAACGCTAGATGGCCTCTATGCGATCTTAAGCGCAGTTCTGACACGCCAGAACCCTTCCCTATCGTTACAACGCAATTACTGCGTTTTCTTGCGACGAAATACTGGCGTGGTGTACGTCTATTGTGTAATTTGTGTTTGATGGCAAAGCGTTTGTTCGAACAAGCAAGCAGTTAAAGCAAGTGGTGCTAAATCAATCTTTGTAGAGAGATTGCGAATAATTGTGATATTGTCAAGCTGAAATACAGTGGAGTTTCAAATTCGACAAGATTGGCTTAGAAATCGCCACTTTCCAAATCTGACCATTCCTTAAAGCCCCAATCATGACCGCAAATTAAGAAAGATACTTTTAAGCCAAATATGCATTTTCATGATCACCATGAGCCTATTACCATCTTTGCCTCAAGGGTTTTGCTTACAAATGAGGTTCTAGATCCCTTAAAGTGCGCATCTTCACCGCAAGGTCTAAAAGTACTTTTTTTCAAACGATACATCTCCCATGATCATTTGTGCCACAAGGATTCTACTTTTGACCAAACGGTATATATGAATGATCCCTAAGAACCTGCTATCGTTTTTGCCTCACGGGTTTTGCTTACAGATGTATTTCTAGCGCCTTTAAAGTCTACATCATTACAGCCAAGTTCAACAATAAAATACTTTTTGGGATCCCAAAACGTAAGTGGCGGGATATCTATGACGGCGCCAAAGTTGTCGGTCTGTCCGTCTGTGCGCACTATAACTCTCGAACGGAAAGAGATTTTCTGATGAAACTTGGTGTGAGGATTCTTTGGGTCAAGAGTAAGATTAAGTTCGTAGATGGGCTATGTAGCCCTACATTTAGGGTGGGGGAGGGGGTTTAAATTAAGGGGCAAATGAAATATTTTTAAACAGATAATGTGATAGTCGATTATGGAGTAAGGAGACATGCTTAATACGATGGTGAAAACCGTTTTTTCGCCGGACAAGTAGTTAGCCCGGAATTCGGCCAAAACCGGAAAGTCTGTTAAAAGTAAAGTTTTATTTGAAGTTGATTAGATGTTCGATTTAGGGGTAAGAAGATATTCTGAACAGAATAGTGAAAACCATTTTCTCGCCGAACAAGTAGTTCGCCCGAAATCCGGCCAAAACTGGAAAGTTTGTTAAAAGGAAAAGTTTTATTTGGAGTTGATTAGATGTTTGATTTAGGAGTAAGAAGACACGCTGAACACTTATGTGAAAACAATTTTCTACCCATAAAAGTAGTTCGTCCGGAATCCGGCCAAAACCGAAAATTGTTAAAAGTTAGAGTTTTAATTTGAAGTTGATTAGATATTCGATTTAGGGGTAAGAGATGGTGAAGCCCTGTATGACAATCATTTTTTTCCCGGACATATAGTTCGACGGGAATCCGACTGGAGCCGGAAAATTTGTTTTAAGTTGAATTTTTATTTTAAGTTGATCAGATGTTCAATATTGGGGAAAGAAGATACGCTGAGTTCGTTTTTGAGCTTTCTTTTTTCGCCGGACAAGTAGTTCCGGAATTCGGCCGCAACCGGGAAATTTGCAGAATTGGCAGGAAGTTTTCGTCAAACAGATATAACTTATAGGGGTAAACACAAATGCTGATTCAATATCTGAACTTGGTTTTCTCAGATGATTAATCTGTTTTTGAATTTTAATGGGAAAAATGTTCAAGGAGTCTACTTTTTACTTACTAGTCTATAATAAAATAATATTCGACTCTGTACAAAGTTCCCAAACAAAAACTCCTGCCAACATTTTGCCTATTCTTGCAAGCGCCATATGAGCTTTCAGCTATTGTTATTTGTTGTTGGCAATCATTATTATTTTCTCCTTTTTGCTCTTTTCTTATCCTCCATTTAGACGAATATTTGTTATATGAATGAGTAGTAAATACACCTATCATTATCATAAAAAGTAGAACAAACAGCGTAATGCAGAGCAAGTCCACGAAGTAGGTGATGGAAGATGGCTTTCTTATTTTTTTTTTTTTGGAGAGAGAATGAGGCGAACATTCAAGAAGCCCTTTAAAACTTTTTTGTTTCTGCAATTGATTACTGAACTAAACAATCAGAACATCAGTTCCAGAGAGGAAGCCACGCAACTACGCAAAACCGTCGAGGAGCTTCGCAAAGATCTTGACGCAAGTGTGAACACGAAAGAAGACATAGCTCACTACCTTAACAGAAGATCGCAGGAAAAGGATGATCAAATGAAAGAAATCCAGGAGAGACTAACGGGCCTTGGAACGGTTAGTAATTCTGTCTAACAATCGGTAGCCTCGGCTTAAAATCAGCTCCTCTATGTTTTCCTTCCATGAACATATCGTAAACACTGAGTTCTCCTTTCAATTTCTCTTCTTGCTCGTAGCGTGTTGCTATGTAGGAGACAATTGTTTCATATCTGGAATCTTGGCCCGTAGGGTAGGTTTGTACAAATTAAAAACAAGAAAAAATAAGCACTAGATCTTTGCACCCCCCGATCTTTGTAATACGGCCATGCGAAGTCGAATATATCCCTGATGCCCTGCCCGTTGCAAATTAGCGGGGGATAGTAAGCGGAACATTATAATTCCTTACCTCTACAACATAATGCTACATCGCAGTACAGCCCCGGAGAAGAAATGCCGAGAGTAACGGACTATTGGTTGTCTACCATTGGGACGTCGCATGTGACACGCTGCAGAGGCGGGCCATGTACGCCTGCTATGTTCTTTTCGCCCGATACGCCCAGCGGCGAAGAGGGAAGTAGACAGGCGTCAACTCAAAGCTCAGCAAGTATCTCTAGCTCTGCTCAGTTTTTGTCGGGTATTTTGGTATCTCGCTCGCCCCTGGAGACCATAGATAGATCTAACAAACGCCTCACTTCTAGGTCCTATCTACGGAGAGGGGCGATTACGAGAAGCGGCTAAAGGAGTGGGAATCCAAATATACACTAATGGAAGAACAGCTTTCTACAAATATCAAATTGCTAAGTAAGTTACACTAAGAAATTTCGAGGATACTCGAAGGCCAACACAGACATGAGTATGAAGCATACAGACACTGATCAAAAAAGATATGCTCTGGCATCTTAAATGATTTATTTTCAATGCTCGTCAGAAGTGCCATATAAGCTCGTAGGTCTAGTCTTGGCATCCTATTCCGCTCGACACTCGAACAAATACTCTCCAAAAGAACATTTTCCTATTTTTTTTTTACGTTTCAGCGGTTTCAGACGATTGTGTAGTTATATTTGTTCTTACTCTAGCCTACAGGACATGCACAGTATTCATCCTTAAATGTTTCGACCTTAAAATAGCCTACAAAATGTACTGGAGTTTCTCCAGCCTACATACAGTCTGAACTAGGTCATAGGCCATATTAGCCTAGATTTTTGCCTTTGCTTCTTGTTCACTTAGGTTAGGACTGGGACTGCAAAGAAATTTCCTTTTAATATTTTTGAGGACAATTTCAGGTTATTTAATTTGAAATTGGATGCATCTCCTGTAGCCTACCTAAAAAAAAAAATCTTCCTTAAATAGTACTTATCAGAAACTCCATCAAATCCATAGTAAGCAGACAACTATGTTGACAATATTCAAAAATCGCGCTTTGAAACTGTGGGTTCTGGTTCGACCAGTGGAGTTCTACTAATCCATTGTTCAGCCATTGTTTCGGCACAACCGGGCGCCAGGTTGACCTGAAAATGAAAATTGGTTGACCAGTAAAAATAGCGGTAGTGCAAGCGGTTCTATTCAGCCAGTCAAACGTACCCTTAGGCCTTGGCATTCTAACAAGAGCTACGAGCTCATATGGCACTTGTACGAGTAGGCTGTACAAGAAAGTAGATGAGAACGTCACAAATACACCCGCCATCCAAAAATGCGGTTTGGAAATTGAAATAGGATATTTAGTTTCACCCATTTCTGAGCAGTTCCGGCATCGTCTCGATTACCTGTAGTAAATGCACATGACTGTTCAAACTTTCATCCCAATAAATCCATTTGTTTGATCCCTAGACGTGCTAAGCGATTTCTGGTACTCCCTCTATCTCCACCTACCGTGGCCGAATCTGGTTCGGAATAAAAAAAAACGACCACCTAAAGCATCTTATTTTATACCACCTATCAATTTTCACTCGAATTTGGAAAGTTCCGGCCCCCCCCCCCTCCCACCAACGTTGTCGCATCCGGTTCGGGCCAAATCTCTTAATTCCCTTTTCCTGTCCATCAAGTTTTACTGAAATTGGAGCATAGCCTATCTGCAAGTTTCTAGTACCCAGCCCCCCATACCTTGGCCGAATCCGGCCCGGACCCCAGGCCGCATAAACGCGGCACTTTCGAATTTGCATCTCCTTCGGTCCATCCGTTTGGTTTTTTTGCATGTCAAAAGTCCCCCCCCCCCCCAATTCCCCTAATCGTGGTCGCATATAGTTCGAACGCATGTTTTACATGTCGAGGCCATCGATTCGTATCACCCATGAAGTCAGACCACTCATTCGTCAATTTCCATATTTCTCTTCTCTTGCTCCCCAAAAAATGCTCGGATCTCGGAACGGAAGTTTCCGGGGTATGTTGTGTCAGGTTTTAAAGTCAAGATAATTCGGGTCGCTAATATGCCTGCAAAGTTTCGTTGTCGTTTTACACCTGGAACTATTTTAACTCACGACTACCGGAATTCCAGGAAACCCCCTCCAACTCCCCCCACAGAGCCCCGAAACCATCTGGCTCCGTCAACTTCATCTAGGTCTAATGCTTGTTCCATCCCAATCCCTCTGCTTTTAGAGCTTCTTGAGTTTCCCCCCCCCCCCTCCCCACAGGTATCGGACCCTACCCGGAAGTGACACTGAACGTCCGAGGCGATAGCTCACCAGACAAGTTTCATTCAAATCCGATCACCCGTTCAAAAGTTATGGACGCCACTAGATTCCGGACTCCCATCCACCCACTCCCCCCACGACGGTCGGGTCGGGGAAACGGCTTTTCTCAAGTCAATCTGTTCTGATCCCTGACATACCTGCCAAGTTTCATCGCCATAGGACAACAGGAAGTATGCCGAACTCGCGGCATCGCTAGAAATCCGAACCCCTACCCCAACTCCCCCACAGTGCCCTGATCCGGTCAGGCTATGTCAATGACGTGTCTAGGACTTGTGCTTGTTTTTCCCACTAAGTTTCATCCCGATCCCTCCACTCTAAGCGTTTCTCAAAATTTCCGGTTCCCTCCTCCAGATCCCCCCAGTGTCATCGGATCCGGCCCGGATCTGAGACACGAGGTCATCCTAAATATCAACTTTAATCAAGATCCGATCACCCGTTTTCAAGCTAAAAATTTAATCTGGCCCAGTTCCTGATATGCCTGCCAAGTTTCATCGTCCTAGCTTATCTGGAAGTGCCCGAACTAGCAAAACCGGGACCGACAGACGGACAGAAATTACAATCGCTATATGGCACTTGTCCGAAGGGCAAGTGCCATAAAAACGGCCGAAACAACTTGAAGCTAAAAGGGAAAATGAATCCATGCACTGTCAAAGTTACAAAACACCTGGCTATTGATATTTTCGTGTACGTGCAACTTTATTTGCGTTTATCGCTAAAGGAGAAGATCAAATATCTACAGTTAAGAAAAGGGGGAGGGGATTTTCCAAAAGGGTTAACCAATTGATCAAAGTCAACGTTTTAATCTAGGTGGCAAGCTGATGACGCTAGAAGAGTTCCGACTTCAGAAAGAAGATCTCATGGCTAAGTTTCGGAAACTAGAAATCGATCTCCTAAACGAACAGGAAGAGAACAAGCGAAAGGGAGAAGAGCACGAACGCAGTCTTACAATGGAGAGAGGCAGGTATGTAAATAAATTTTATCCTAAAACTAAAGCCGTCAAATAACCGTCTTCTGCCATATAACACACTAGCTGCGTTCTTTGTCACGGGAGTTCTCACCGGTGCGGACTGACCAGAAACTGCTCGGTTGCCCGGCTTCAGCGAGGAGTTAGCAAGTTTTCGTCAACTCACTGGTGAAGCAAAAACGACGTCAACAGTTCCCACTTTTTGTTATCGGACATCCAGTTCTAATCGGCGTGGACGAAGTGCCAGCAGTTCTCGGATAAAAGTTAGCAATGCAAAATAAATGGGAAGCTTCCAAATTTGTCCGATAAGAATGTGGAAGATCAATGTCGCTTCATGCAAACAATATTCAAAGAATGTTAAAGGTTGGCTTTCGGGATCATGGTTGAAATTGGAAAATAACCTATCCAAGCCGAATGCCAGGTAAGTTATGTAAAATATCCACCGAGAGGAAGCGACGTTGATATTTTTAAATGACCTTAAATATTAGGCATCGGTGTATTAATTATTATAACTTTTTCGAACAAAAAGTCTTGTTCTTCTTCTTACTGCCCTGCTAGTAAAAGTAATGTTAGTTTTCTTCTTTAGTAGTACTTTTCTGCTGCTTGGGTATTGAATTTCGACTCTTTCTAGCGGCTTTTTTTTGTCGGACTTAATACCCTGTCTGTGTTTAGTTTTAGCATATTTGATAGCAAATTCCCACAAAAAATAAAATCAAGCCAGGCCGAAAGGGAACAGCGCCGACATTGACCACATCCAATGACTTTACATTCTAAGATGAAGATAAATTCTGATAAGAAATAGATACCCAAGCCTATGAGAACGATTACTTTTAGGCAGTGATGTCGACAAGATCAAAACATCAAGACCAAGACTTTCGCACCGGTCTTGAGACCAAACCAAGATTTTAGCCCTGGCAATGAGACGAAGACTTCAGCTCTGGTCTTAAGACCAAGACAGTCTATTAGCTGATTATATTTCTGTCAACAAATATGCACATAAAATTGAAATAATTATTTACTAATATCCCTGTTCATTTTAGATAAACCAATGCTGAAAATACTTTCGTTTTGAAGAAACCATGGTATCTGCTACCACAGTAACTGAAGCTGCGATTAGTCTTTTTTGCAGTTGCGGTGGTATCCGATACTACGGTTGCTTTGCAAAAACGACAATTGCCAAATTTGCGCTTTAGGAAGTCATCCCAAAAGAAAAACTGATATCCACTTACATCACAAGTGCTAACCGAGTGATAATCTTCTTTCCAACCAACTTGACAAAAATCCTAGACTCTTCTGTTGGTGATGTTAAACTTCCATAATCACTTACCACGGTCTGAACCGTGCTATCTGAATATCAGATACGGTATTTGCGAAAACGTCTTTTAGACCGTGGTATCAGATACCATAGGGACATCCTTGCTTTGTGCAGTCGCCCACTGTGGCTGAACACTCGCTCCACTCGTGCTGAAGTTTTTGGAACGCAGAAAATCTTCTCGTGTCTGGATTTCATGCTTTTGGTGCATTTATAAACTGTGCATAACATGCATAACATTGTCGGCATCGCTCTTGAGACTGGTCTTAAGAACAAGACCGAGATTCAAGACTACATCTCTGCTTTTAGGAAAGCTCGGGAAAGTAAGAGCTTGGTTCAGTTAAAATATTTTGTAATTTAAGTGGAAAAGTGATTATAACAAAGTCAGACGGATTGGCTAGGAGAATGAGACATTAAAAAAAAAAAAAAATCTTTAATGTTCTCTGTTTTTTCATGTTTTTTCTTTGTGAAAGCAATCAATGGAAATTACTTTCAATTAAGTAAAGTTTGAAGTAATGTGACCAATATGCTTCAGCAAAGGACAATCCAGTTCGGACAGGGGTTGGCAAAGATGAAAGCAGTGCTCAAATTAAAGAAATAGAGAATGAATGAGAACCTTTCTACTCTCTCGGATAGTAATGTCGATCGATCAATATCACTTAGGACGCGAGCGCATTTGGTACCGCAAACGCAAACAATGTTAATAATGATTAATGAGCTCAGTATTGGCTACTCTATACGTTGTCATAGCAACTGAATGTACATATTTTGTCGCTGGTACATTCTTCTTTAGTTGATCCGCACTTGCTGTTCTGGCTTGATAACCTTTAGACCAAATAACAATAGGCTAATTACTTTCCAGGACAAAACAAGAGTACGCAAGACGACTTGACGTGTTATCAGCAGACATGGAAGCTATTGCCTTCAAGAAACTTGAAGAAAAATCTGCAACAGCTCTTAGGGAAAATAACTACATGTCTGTTAAGATAGGCGAACTTGCAAGAAGACTGACAAGCATATCGATTGAACTTGAAATAGAAAAGAGAAAGAACAGTTTCAGATGGCCGAATCTTGTTACTGTAAGTAACGAAATCCAAACTGAAGAAGTGGCAGTGAAAGGAAGATCTTCCGATTTTCCAAGAAAGTGAATAAAAACTTTTTATATATAAATAAATCAATACCATACAGTTTTCAAAACAGAATAATTGACGAAATAAAATTTGTCATTTATTAGGCTCGTATGTCATGTCCCAATAGTTAGCCAAGAGCGGTTGCAATATCATTTCAATTTATTAACAAGACGATTAAGACAAAACATTGAGTTGGGAACAAATATTCGCAGAAGACCCAGCGATCGGCAAATGACCAGATTGCTAGCTGAACCGTGACTAGGATTAAAGAAATTTTACGAAAGGATTGAAACTTGTTCAGCGAATAGTGAAAGTTCCAGTGATTTACCCCTAATAACACAAGACTAGAAGTGATAAAAATTTGAAAGTTTGCGTTGTGCAGACGCAGAAAAATTTTCCTCTATAAAGTGGACTAAAAGAACACTGAGTCTGAATGAGTTAAGAACCAACTCTTACACCAACCAGGTGTAAGAGTTGCTAAAAGATGGAAAGGACACTAAAAGAGGACAACGCCACCTAAACGAAAAACTCTATGTTCGCCTAACAAAGATGGAGCTCATATTTGTGTGAGCTAAGATATGAGACTTAAAGAACAATCTGATGTGTTGCAGTGTGATGGTTGCCTCAAATGGCTTTGTATTGACTGCATCGACATGCCAAAGAGAAAGTACGACTTAATCAACAAGATAAGTGACGGAGTCGAATGAGTGCGGTTTTGCCCAGTTTCTAAACCGACAGCAAAAAAAGGTATCATACTCGCTGAAGTCAAACAGGCAATCAGCGAGAAAAGGGAAAGTCAATCACTTCCTACATTTGCATATCTGTACTGTCTCTCGAACGGATTGCCTCTATGGAATCTGGGGTGTCCGATACCCTGGACTCCCAGACGGTTTTAGGCTGGCTTAGATCCGTCTCGACGAAAACAACTGTCTGGAATCCGGAAGAAAAATCTGGAAGGTGAAGCCTCTCTTTTATAGACAATAAAAAATCAAAATTTTAGAAATCATTTTTTTCTCTAGGCCAAAATTTAATTGCTTCTCTTACAAATTCTATCATTTACCTTGGATTAAATACCGAGACTCTAAGAAGTTCTTGGAACCGGATGGAGCGCCGTTCCGGCAGCAGCAGCAACAGTAGTCTAGTCAATACTACGTTATTTGTTCTTGATACTAACCTTAATCACAGCCAATAGTTTAACGCAAAAATACAGTTAATCGGATTTCTCCCATTAACAGTCGCACAAATTTCAAACTTACGAAACATGGGTATTTAGTGGGTAACTAGGACGATGAAACTTGGCAGGTATATCAGGGACCCGACCAGATTAAACTGGAAATAGTGACTTCCCAGATCCTACTATCTGGGGGGGGGGGGGGGGAGAAAGGCTAAATCTAAAGATAATAGGTATTTTTTACTTTCCAACGGGAGATCGGATCTTAATGAAACTTGATATTTAGAAAGACCACGTGTCTCAGACATCCCATTTCAAGTCAAGACCGGACCCGGTGACTTTGGAGGGAGCTGGAAGGTGAAACCGGAAATCTTTGGAAACGCTTAGAGTGGAAGGATCGGGATGGAACTTGCTGGGAAGAACAAGCGCAAGCCCTGGAGCATATTGACATAACTGGACCGGATTCGGTCACTTTGGGAGAGTGGAGGGGGGTCCAGATTTCTAGTGGTCTCGCGAGTTCGGGTTTTCCTGGTGTGCTAAGACGATGAAACTTAGCAGGCGCGACAGGGATCCGAATGACTTGACAATAGTCGTTTCAAACAATCGAGACAAGAAGATATGGCCGATTTGAAGATGTAGGGAGATATAGGCGAACACCAGTTCGGACAGGAATAATCTCCGACAAGCTACCTTGCCATTTAAACCTTACTGAGGAATGACCATACCGAAATTTTAACAGTGACAACAAACAGATTCACGCCAGAAGTAATGAGAGAGAATAGGGCCTGAGAATGTGTTATATCGCCAAAAGCACCAGCTGTATCTATAGAACATATATGAATAGCAGACTTCTCGTTGGTAGCCTGCTTCATCATTTTTGTCAATATGTGATGAGCGTGCGTACAACTGGCGCTCGCACGGAATCCAAGCTGCACTGAACCAAAACGACATTTTTCAATGAATTCTGGAAGAAGGACGCATTTCAGGATTTTGCTTCTGGTAGCCTACAAGAAACTGTAATTGGCCGGTAGCTTTTCCAAAGGTCTGTGTCTTTCCCTCGCTTAATCACCGATGTTACATAATGACTGGCAGTTTACAACGAGAACATTCGTCCCGTCCGTCATGTTAGACTTGGAGACTTTCTATGTTCCAACTTGACGGACGGGGATAGGAAATTCAGAGACTCGTTGTTTATGTTTTCAGGATGTATTCGGCCACAGTAGGGCGATTTATTCAAATAATACATACAACAAAAAATTTCAGCTATAATGCTTTGGGAGCGATATTTCGGCCCTTCTTGGCAAGGGTTCTCATCAGGCTGTCAAAATTCAGGGTCAAAGTTGAAGAAGGAACGAACCTGCAATAAACCACTGAAACAAATTTACCGACTATATGGTCTTTATAAGAGTAAGCAGGGTGTAAAGAATCGAGACAAGAAGATATGGCCAATTTGAAGATGTAGGGAGACAAGACTCCCCCTTGGCGAACACCAGTTCGGACAGGAATAATCTCTGACAAGCTACCTTGCGATTTAAACCTTACTGAGGAATGATCATACCAAACTTTTAAAAGACTGACAACAGACTGATTCACTCCAGAAGTAATGAGAGAGAATAGGGCCTGAGAATGCGTTATATTGTCAAAAGCACCAGCTGTATCTTTAGAACATATATGAATAGTAGACTTCTCGCGGGTAGCCTGCTTCATCATTTTTGTCAATATGTGATGAGCGTGCGCACAACTGCATTTTTTCCAGCAATGCTTGATAGAAAGGATATATTTGTAACATCACCAAAGTCAAGCCGCAGATGCAGTTTACCTGATTGTTCTAGTGTTTCATCAGAAGTTCCATGGCTTAAAGTGCCCATTCAAAGTTTTTCTTTGTGGAATAGTGTTGTGAAGCTTGATTAGCTTGCTTTATAAAATGTACCAGAATATGCAATAAGCTTATAAAAAAAAACATAGGTACAAAAATCATTCAAAAACAAATAATCTATTCATATCTGAATTATACAAGCTGATTTATGCATAAAACAAAGACTTACTAAGTATTATAAGAAACATACTTGTATCATAGTCCAAGCTAGTAAATTGAGCATGTACTGGACTAAAAAATTACGCTTTGAAATATCACAGAGAGGAAAATTTTGAAAAAGCTGCTGATCTAGGGGGTAAGCATTGTTCCTAGGTTATTACAGAGTGGGATTGGGGTAGTTTGATGTGCCCATTGAACTTTAAACTCATTTTGTTAGCTCCCTTCCATGAAAGAAAATTCCGTTTTCTTCTTGTTTGTCGTGCCATCTTTCAAACTGAAAAGTGCGCGAATTGTGACTCATCACTATGGAGGAGTCACATCATTATATAAATTTGTCGAAAAGGACAAAGATGTTCTGGAGTTCTGCCAGAGTAAGTAAATAATTTAATCTCTGTTTTTGTTTTCTTTGTTAGCCTGTCACAGACGAACTGGATGCTCGTAAGCTTTTCTTGGTTAGCTTGTCTCAGACCAACTGAATGCTCATTAGCTACAATCATATTTGCATAAGCTTAGTGAAGAAATGATTTCTTAATTAATTTCTTTTGATAATTCTGTGAATAATATCTGAACTCTTTCTAATACCAATCTAATTTAATACCAATCAGTTTTACTTTCACCTGACTAACGTACCTGACCAAACCCAGCAAATCAGCATTTGAACTTAGCCTAGTCTGGTGAATGCTATGCCGTGTCACCTGAAAGGTTGAGGTGTAAATAATGTGGTTATAAATTCTACAGTGAGTTGTTTCTTGAGAAACATTAGGTGATAGATGTTTCGTTCATGTGGAGATTGATCGAGATACGCTTTTCTGTCTTTTTTTTTTGTCAGAAAAGATTTTGTATAGTAGTTTTTTAAGTCAAGTTTGGATGTCCACATCCAGTTGGTTCATCCTTCTAATACTGTGAATCCCCCATTGTCTTGTCTTGGGGTTTTTAATCTTACTTCATCTTCTGACACTGCATCCCTTCCTGAAGCTTTACCTATCCCTCAGCCTTCCATACCATCTCAATTCCCAGTTTTTGTTGTTGATGATACTGATATTGGAGAAAATGTTTGTTACTATTTTCCTGATGTGACAGTTGAGCGGGAAGAAGCAAAGCTTTTCCTTAAGTAAGTAATTTATTTGTGACCCAACGTTTTGAACAGGCAGAGTAAATGAAGAAAATAAACAAAACACATAAACAAGCAAAACAAAGATAGGCTACTTAATTTTTAATCTATAGTGTCTTTTTCTGTGTCTTTATGTAGTTTAATTATTGTCTTTTATTTATTCCGCTTTTCCGAAATGGCGGGTTACAAATAAATTACTTACTTAAAATGGAATTTACTTCCTTTCGAATTCGAAGTTACCGTTCGTCAAAACAGTATCCCAAGTATCGCAGTTACAGAAACGTGGCAGCTTGACCGATCGTCATGTCATATGGCAGGTTAGGAAAGTTTCCCGATCACACGTGCAGATCGAGGTGATCGTAGACTTGGTGGAGGTGTACCCTTGTATATACGGAAAGATATCCCCTGCAAATTATTACCGGAACTAGTCGATGCAGCTCATGAAGTAATATGGGCTATATGCAAAACCAAATCACTGCTCCGTCGTTTTTCCTGTATTATAGTTACTTCAGTGTATTACCCGGAAAGTGCCAAAACTGGGGTGACTTGTTTTTCTAACTGCAAACGACTGTTGACCACCTGAGAAGTTTGTACAGTAGTCCGGCTTTCATTATAGGAGAAGACTTTAACCAGACCAAGAAGAGTTGGTTATCATCTTGTTTGTTCTCTTTTTGGTCCCATTGGCATGTCGGTCCACAACGCAATTCGGTGGAAAGCAGGAGAGTCGATACGAAAGCCCAAGCTTTCCCTTGTACCCTGTACGTCCTTGTACGGACTCGGCTATCCGTGAATACGACCGATGGATCGGCACTTATGATTTCCCCGAAGTGTACAGCAAAAGAACCTCTAGATGCTAAGCTATCGGCCGTCAACGACACTTTATACAGTAAATACCTGGTGATCTTTACGACAAAATCATTTTTGTTAGTGAAAACGACAAACCATGGGTCTCTCCAGCTTTTTAATCACTAATAAAAGAGAGGTCTCGCCTCTGTTCCAGTGGTGATACTCTCAGCGGCAAGAAATTACGAAATCACATGGTTTCTTTAGTAAACAAAGCTAAAGCTCGTTACGGTCGTGAAACTATGCCCCACCAATTACTTAAATCAGACCCGAAAAAATGGCAAAATGCTGTGAAAAAGGTGTCCAGCCAAGTTTCCGACAACAGTGTAAGGATCAGCAATGAAGATGGGACTTTAATTACTGCAGAAGAAGTGAAAGACTTCTTCACTAAAATCTGCGCTACCTATCCAACCATTACGCCTGACGAAAATTCCGCGTACTTGAAAAATATGAACCTGAGAGCGACGAACTGTGGTTGAGTTTGACGTTTACACGGAATTGCGAATGTGGAAGCTTAAACCGAATACATCTACGTACCCTGGTGAGTTACCTGTTAAATTGCTACGTGAATTTGCAGCCTTCATAGCACTGCCACTGTCCATCATCATAAACGAGTGTTTTGCCTCCAGCTGATTCCGTCACAGTGGAAACGGGCCCATATTAGAGTTATTACTAAAAACAGCCCCCCCTGTTTGACCGCGTCTTACAATGGCCCGAAAAAGGCAGCTTGTTTCGTTGACATTTGCGCAGTGGATTTCAGAAAGGCTTTTGACCTAATCCGCCACCTGACTGCAGGTTTAAACCTCCAGGAAATAGGCGCTAAACGACGCACCCTTGGCCTTGTGCTTGATTTTCTAACTTGACGCAAACATAAAGGCTTCGCTCTCCACGAGAACGACTCGGATTCGTCTTGGTCAAATATTCCTTGCGGGGACCCCCAAGGCACGAAATTAGCTCGAATTATTTTCCTGGCTGTAATTAACTCCCTTCTTAGTTACCATGATGACCGTTACAAATTCGTAGATGATCTGTCCATAGTTTCGCTTATCTAGTAGAACACACTGTCATAACGAAGCAGTTTTCAGATCAGTTATTTGAACAGCTGAAAACTTACTGCAAAAAGGCCTATATTGTGTGAGCTATAAGCTATCCTTACACAGTGCGACCGCAGCCTGTTGCCGATTTTTGCTACTGCTCATCTTAAGCGCATTCCTGCTCTTCACATTTTGACCTCGTAACCATAATTGCGTCCTATGATACATTGCGATGTGAAATAGACTCTCTGCGATCGTTAGTGCTTGCTAATAATGCATCGCCCTTAGGCGCGCCTGTTTACTCCGTTCCCGCTGCTGATGCCAACAGCATTATTCATTCCGAGCTGCCCGCCGTGCCATCTAGCCAACAGAGCCTGAACAATGTGCCTGATACTCCAGATGTCTCTTCTGCTGTAGTGCAACAGCCGTACCGTGCTGCTGTTCTGATGGGTGGAAACGGCCGCCAGCTGGGCGGTACTGTAGGGTACCAACGCTCAAATGCTAGTAAGTCGGCTAGTCTACCGAAGCGTGCCAATTTGCAGCCTCGTAACATTGGGAAGTCGTTTAACAAAAATACGAATCTCAAGTCTGTTGCTGGTATTCGAACTGCAAAAGTGTTTGTTTCACGGTTCGCTCCAGATACAAATATCGATGATCTAAACTCGTATGTATCTCGTACACTGAAATGTCAAGTTAGGTGTGAAGCAGTGAAATCTAAATTTGAGACTTACCGTTCCTTCAAGATCGAGCTGCCCAGTATTTATCTTGAGAAGGTGCTGGATCCTCTTTTCTGGCCTGCTGGAATCCTATTTCGCAAGTTCTATGACCCTTCGCCTCGAGTCAGTGATCTCCCTGAGGGTGGCTCACAGAGCGACTCTTAACTGCACTGTTCTGATGGGTCTTAAGATTGCTTCTTACAATTGTTGCTCATCCCGACTCCGTACAGAGCAAATTAGCTCACTATGTGATACCCATGATATTATTCTCTTACAAGAAACAATGCTATGTCCCGCAGACTTTGGTGTCCTCGAAACTATTCGCCCAGATTTTTCTGCCCTATCATCGTCTAGTGTGTCAAGTGACTCGCGCATTCTGATTGGTCGCCCTTCTGGAGGCCTTTCTATGTTTTGGCATAATTCCATTGCTGCCCGTATTACGCCGCTTGATGTTCAGGATGATAGAATTCAAGCTTTGAAACTGGTGTGGGGTTCTGGTACCTTTCTGTGTACTTGCCCTTCTGTTCCCTGGACAATCTGAGTGTTTTTCGGTCATGCTTAGATACAGTTACAGGGATTTCAGTGAGTACCCCTAACGTCTGGAAGACTTTGTTCCATGATGAACTAGTGAAGTTCTGCAGTGCTATTTCATTTTACATTGCTGATGAACTGAAGTTACCCCCTGAATCTTTTACTTATATCAGTAATTCGTATTCTGCCAAATCTTGACTAGTTCACTACTTAGTGTCTGATTCCCTATTAAATTCTGTGAAGTCGGTTAAAGATCTGAATGATATCGTTGGTTCAGATCACATTCCAATATCCCGTGAGCTTGCTGTTGATGGTCGAGGTACTTCTTATCAGTCTCCGTGCAGTTCTGAGTATCTAAAGATATTTTGGGACGCTGCGACAAATAATGATCTGAATCAGTATAAAACACAGGTTTCTACTTGTCTTGATGAGTTCTGTATTGATCAATCGTTACTTCAATATTCTGGTTGTGATAATTCTTCCCATCAGAATAGTATTCTGCTTATGTATACTTCAATTTGTGCTGTTCTTATACTAGCATCACAAAAATGCCTCCCTTATTCTAGCACAGCTTCAAGTCGAAAGAGGTATGTGATACCGGGTTGGTCAGATTTTGTTAAGCCAATATATGAAACTGCACGGTACTGGTTTGTTCAGTGGGTAAGTGAAGGGGCCATTTTTGATGGTTTCCTTGATCGTACAAGACGAATTTGGAGAAGTCGTTTTAAGAATAGTCTTCGGTTGGCCCGTAGTCAAGAGTCGGCTATTCGGGCTGCATCGTTTCGTCATAAAAAGTTTGGTGATTTTTGGTCAGAAGTTAGTGCCAGAACCCGTCAGGGTTCAGCACTCCCTAAAGTTGTAGAGAGTTGTACTTCTCCTTCTGATATTTGTGATTTCTGGAAGTCACACTTTGAATCTGTTTTCAATTCCGTAACCCGTGGGAATCTTGATGATTTTCTTTCTTCGCCGAATTTGACTGGTTTTAGTGATTTTTCGGCTATTGATGTAGCTAATGCTATATCGTGAATTGAAATCAAATTCGGCGGGTGGTAGTGATGAGTTATCTTCGAACCACCTTAAGTATTGTGTTAATGTTGTATCTCCATACCTAGCTATTGTTTTTTCACTCATGGATAGACCCGGTTTTATTCCTGACTCACTGATGTAAGTGTTACTTATACCTGTCCAAAAGAACAGGCTTCGAAGGCTGATAATTTTCGGCCTATCGCAATCGCTTCGAACCTTTCCAAAGTTTTTGAGCGTTTAATTTTGACTCGTGTTGAGACTTTTCTGTCGACATCGCAGAATCAATTTGCTTACAAACGGAGACTTTCAGTCGAATTTGCTATATTTATTCTGCGATGTTTAGTCGAATATTACTGGCTTTTCTCAACTTATACTTTTTTCATCGATGTGAGCAAAGCGTTCGATCGCGTAAACCAAGGTAGACTCCTTTCAGTTTTGAAGAAGAGAGGTTTTCCCAAGTCTACATTTGCATTTTGGCTTTTTGGTTTAAAAAATAACGGTTTCGTGTTCGTTGGGGAAATGTTATAAGTTCTACTTTTTCTGTAGAAAATGGAGTAAGGCAAGGTGGAGTGCTATCCGCTTATCTGTTTATTGTGTATTGTGATGAACTAAACATTCGCCTTAGTGCTAGCGGCCTGGCCTGTCACATTGGTCCGCGTTGTTTTAATAACCTTAGTTAAGCTGACGATTTAGTTTTGCTGGCGACTTACCCAAGCGCATTGAATCAGTTGCTTTTAATTTGCCAATCATTTGCTGAAGATTATGATATTCTTTTGAATACAAAGAAAACCGAGTGTGTTTGTTTTCGACCAAAATCGTCAACTACCCCTTTTATCCCTCCAATTACGCTTGGATGGAATGTACTGAGTTTTGTACTGCACTTTCGTTATCTAGGTTTTCTTTTTGATCAACACTTAAACGATGATGTACATATTCGGCATACTCTAAGGTTAGTCTATGCACGTGGTAACCTACTCCTTAGAAAGTTTTCTTTTTGCTCTTCAGAAGTGAAAGCTTTTCTTTTCCATTCATACTGTACGAGTATTTTTGGTCTTTCGTTGGTTTGCTCCTACAGTAAACAAGAAAGTGAGCTGCGTGTGGCTTATAATGACATTTTTCGGTATCTTCACAGGATACCTCGATCAGCAAGTGCGACTGAGGTTTTCGATGATTTCCGTGTAATCAATTTCTCCCAACTCCACCTATCGTGTAAAACTTCGCTTAAACAGCGTTTACTTGAATCTGATAATGATTACATCCTTGTGCTTTGTTCTCCATGGGTCCGCCTGTCTCTGCCAATTTGACAGAAGTTGTATAAGCCTGATTAGGTATTTTTGCTTTTTTGTCCATGTGATCTTTGCAGTTGTTGCCGCGTTCGTTGTTTTTTGTCTTCTTCTTTTTTCTTGTTTTCTTTATGATATGGTGATTTTTTACTGGAATAGAATTGATTGATTGAAAACCGAATGCTCAAGTCTCGATCCTTCCATCAACGTAGCCAAGTGGATAATTCGTTTCAACACCGTAAAGCGGAATATAGATATGCCTGTAGTTCCATTCCCGATTGTGAACGAAATAAAAATTCTAGTAACTTTCACGAGCGACTGTAGCTAAATTAGGGAAATCAAAGACAATCCTTTGGGTATTTTTTAAAACATAAACAAAGCGGCATGGCGAGCTGACGATCGAGATGAAAACAACAACGCTAGAGCACTCTATCTTTTCCCTAGGCGAGCGCCGCGAGAGAACTTTGCCTTGAACTTTACCATTCCCTAAATTCCCTGCGGAGACGCTCGCTAGGTGTCAGACAAGAATGCTGACATTATTGATTGACTGTTCAACGAAATTTGTAAATCGGCTGTTTTGAAGAGATTTGCTGAGTATTAAGAATAATAGACAGTGAATTGATTACATTGTGAAGAAGAAGATGAACCCTATGGCAGGTAAGCTTCAGAAAAATACAAGTTCAACAACAAGGGACAAATGCCTGTTTTCAGGAATATTTCCCTATTTCCTTCATAGAGGCAGTTTTTCAGGAGTATTCCCATTTTCAGGAATATTCCGGAAAAAGGGCATGGACTCCTGTTTTCAGGCGAAGTCCGTATTGGAATTCTTAGTGCTGTTTTGAGGTAGCATTAAGCTTGTAGTAGGCCCAGTCATAGCGTGGACATAATAGGCCTAACGTGAGTCGCGAGCCGACTCGCAGCTCTGTCTCAACTCGAGGGAGACGCTGGCAAGACGACAGGTAGACGGGTACGTCTTTGCCAAAGAAGTTTCTCCTTTCAGCACGAGAGAACAAAAGTTCTTCCCGCTACACTGGCGAGTGCTCAAAAGAAACAAAATGTGTAATCGGCATTGTAATAAACCAGATAGAGAGTAAAAGCGCCCGAGTCCCGCTCGAGTTGGCTCTTTTTTTTAACTTTTATGTGCGTTCTCTTTTAAATTTCGTTTCGTTTTAAATTTATTGCATGAAATTTACTATTATGCAGTCATCATGCTTCGTTACTTTTTGGACATCTTTTTCGCTTACTTTTCTTCTCTTGTACTGTAACTTACTTAGCTCTGTACTGCATGTCAGGCGATGTGTCGAAATTAAATACCAGTTAAAGGGCCGCATCGGAAGTCGGAACATCAATAAATAAAATCACGTCCCAGGGACATCCCCACCTCCCCACAAATGTTTTGTCGATTTTCAGACATCTAGTGGTAGTTCTCAGTGAATCTAAACCACCAGGTAACCGTGGACAGTAGCTGTTGTCAGTGTTGCGAGATATTTTAGTGCGGGATTCAAAATTCCGGAAAAAAACAGATATTCGGCGTAAATAAACTCGGTGAGCCTTTTCTGGAGATTATTCAAAGTGTCAACACAAACATATAATTTCTTCGTTTCTTTCATGAGACAATTTGAGCTGTCTGTAAGGCGTATAGGACAAATCTAAAGGCAGATGCGATTTCAGTAGATTTTAAAGGGGAAGATAGGATTGTAGTTTGTAAAATAGTAAGGTGTCCAAGACATTTTCAAATACTGTCTTCAGGGTGTGCATACTTTTAGGGTGTTCCTTTTAAGGGGGTTTTGAGGGTGTGCGCGTTTCCGAAATTCATTTCCAACACATTTTTGCTTCTAACCTAAGGGGTGGCGACAGAAACATACTTTTTACTAAATGCTTTCTTGTTCTAGAAAATTCAGCGGATGTTCCTGTGGTGGATGAAAACAATCCCCTGAGGCGTGACGCGTTGAAGTTGCGAATCAACAGAATTGCAAGTAATAGCCTTAATATATAGCTATTCAGCTTGGTTACAATCTCAACTTCCGTAAAGCGAACCGTAAGCGGTAGGTTTACAGAAGTGAAGACGGGTACTTTCTTTACGGTCTGCCATTGGCGTAAGACGGCGATGCTGACCCCTCCGTAGGTGTAAAACGGAAACAATGAAGACTGCTTTCTACGGACCTGCTGTAGACGTATAGTTGCTGTTATCGCTCGTATGACGTCCCCGAAAAATTTCTTGCGGTAATTGACGCAGAAATGTCGTTCGTAGTCGTCCATTACTCAAGTAGCCATTTATGAGTGTCCATTTCTATTCCAAGTCCATTTCGAGATCCTTAAAAATGGAACTGCTCATGTGTCAACGTTTTTTACATGCCGCCATCTTAGTTGTAGGATACACTCATGTTTAAATAGAGGGTTATTGCCTCATATATTTCTAGACGGAATTGACGACAGGCTTCTCACAGCCTGTAGAATATCGGGAACTCTAGCAACTCGAAAACAATCTCTATTTATCCCAACATAATCTGGCCATAAGCGAACTGCTCGTTCTCAAGTCGTAGCTAAGGTACCTAGAGTCATCTTTGGATTTGGATACTGGTTGTTTTAGGGTGGGGGGGGATTGAGGGAGTTTGGGGGTAAGAACGCAGTTGAAGATTAGGGTATATAGAAGAGTTTTAGATGATCTTTAAGCATAAGCTAACGGGTACCTATAATAAGCTTACTTTCTTTCCGAGAAACAGTATTCTCTCTGAAAAACTGCGTCAAAGGAAGGTCTTGTCAATTATGTTAACTGGCACATCTCCTTTCCGTTGGCTCGCGTCTGGGATACCATGAACATTCAAACCCTCTATATCTTGCAATTTTTCTGGCCACTCATCCTCAATTTTATCACAAAACTACTCGAATTCTGCACAAATTTCTTTCTCAGTAATATATGCTTTCCTATGGTGTTTCGGAGGAACGCGCTGAAACTCTTCAACGAGGCAACACTTTGAAAGAATTTTTTTTTCTTTTCTAGGTTGACCAAACGAAGGACCTATGTGGCACGGGAACAGAAATGAACCTGACATCGGATGTAGCGTTATCGTCAAACCAGTTCCATGTTTGGACGTATCCAACCAAAAGGCCGACCGGATCTAGGGAGCAGTGTTGCTACTCACCAAGACCTGCCAGTCGGCTTGTGGGACAGGGTGAGGCACGAAGAAGTGAAGACGGGGGAGGCCTATATCCTGGTCCGAATTATGGCAGGCCCTCTCTTAGATAAACATCCGCCACAAAGACTGCAAATACACCAGCACCGCCAACAGGAAGGCGCACCTTTAGGGGCCTCCTCCATCCCCGCCCGTAACATAGTCCAGCCCTCCTCCAACCCCGCCCATTAGACAATCCAAGCCTTCTCCACCCCCACCCTTCCGACTATCCAGCCCACCTCCACCCCCTCCCGTTAGATAATCTAACCCTCCTCCACCCAAACCCGTTAGACAATTCAACCCTCCTGCAACCCCGCCAGTTAGACAATCTAACCCCGCCCGTTAGACAATATAAACCACCGTCCCCTCCTCAGTTCAACTCCAACGCCAGCCCATCTTGTCCCGGCTACGACATAAATGACTTCCCCCTAGCCCAGCTTATGGACATTTCCAAGAATACCCGCCGCACACTCCACCAGCGGTAGTCGACGTTGTCTACGCTTGCAGGACAACGTACGATTCGCCACGGCCGAAGTTGAGACACAATGATAACCAGCCGGGCGAACAAGCAGAGGAGAGTTTGGCAACACCAGACCCTGATATAATCGATCTCGTCTCAAACGGTGCTGACGACAGTGCTCCAACTCCAGTGAAGCGCAGATTGCCTATGTTAAGAGCGAAAGAAAAGTCGCGGCAAAGCCTAAAGAGACGACCTGTGTACCCCCAGAAAAAGTTTCAAAAGAGAAGGCGGATGCAACTCCCAAGAAAGTGGCCGAAGGAGCACATCGAAAAATCGCTGTGCCAAGTGCAAATTTGAAAGGGATAGGGCGGGCCACCATGAACTCGCAGATGAGCTCGGTCAGTCGAGTGCGACAAAAAGGCGCGTGATTAGGGGGGACACTGGGGTTGTCTAATCCCAGCAGACCTTTAAAAAGGCTGCATCAAGAGCCAGATGGTAGGGTACCCTATTTGTGAAACGGCCACAAATGCTAAGACGTTTTTCACTGTGTTTTGTTCTCGCAAGTTA
This sequence comes from Branchinecta lynchi, assembly GCA_023053575.1. Lineage (NCBI taxonomy): Eukaryota > Metazoa > Arthropoda > Branchiopoda > Anostraca > Branchinectidae > Branchinecta > Branchinecta lynchi. The sequence continues at coordinate 25,563,439 of JAKZAP010000003.1, forward strand.
TCTTTGTCCGTAGACTACACGAGACGCAAGCTTGAAGCAGTTAAACTCGACATGGCCATCGGAGATCCACGCCTTAACAATCCTATTAATACCCATCATGTCCAGACAGGGTACCAAACTCACATCTAGAGAAAAGGTCTTTAAATTCCTTGGGCATATTTTTTTTTTTAGAAGGAACTCATTCGCACAGATTTTTTGATACTTTGGATGAGCACCAGCGTAGAACACATCCGACAAGCTGGTCAGGATGCTGTCTGCTGCAGTTGATTTACTTTTCCTGATACTGCGGCTAGAAGAAAAAAAAGGTTGACAAGACTACTGCCGTACTGTAAGAAGGTTCCTTCCTCCCCCTCTGAACACTCAAGGTGAGATCGTTCCACTTAATTTATTATTTGACAATAGGCCTCCGTCTTCTAGATTTATTCTCCTGTGCTTTTACTCCTTCAGGTGTAATTACAAAGCCCAAGAGAGACACCTTCTTCGTAAAAAACTGACATTTTGTGCTCTTTATTCGTATGTTATGCTCTGTTAACCTCTGAAATACTTATGCGAAGTTGACAACCTGCTTCACACGGCTACTTCGGAAAGTCACAAAATGGGAATGGGGAGAACAGCAGCACGCTTGCTTTAATCTTTTGAAAGATGAAATCTCGAAATCAGTCTTTCTGAAGTTCCCCTAACATGATGGTAGACCATACTACATGATAACTGACAATAGTAAGGACGTGTCTGCTAGCGCTTTGTTACAGAAGGACGATGACAACAGATGGCGACAGATTGCCACTCATTCAAGAGTACATAGTCCGACTATGAGTCGGTCTTGCAACTTTACTAGAGACCTTTTCGCAATCATTGACCATCAGCATCAATTAGCATCTTAGATATGCAGATTTCACGGCCTCGGGTCCCATTATACCAAAATGACAACGACTACGCATTCTATCTCTTAAAGGAAATGTTTACAACTTATCACATCTCAAGTGATATTCTCAGACAAAAGCGGGGCAGATAAGCAGATCAGTTCAATAAAGGTTGCACCAAGGTTCCCTTATTGTCTGTTGGGAGTGTAGTCTACATGAAAGATGACACGGCTAGGCCTGGTACACCAAAGGGTGTCAGCTTCCGATATGTAGGACCGTACTGCGTTTCGCAACAAATGCACAAACACGTCTTTCTTTTACAGTTCTTACAGGAACCCTACATACGGAGAATGGCTAACATCCGGTTGCTAAAAGTTGTAGGTGACAAAGAAATTTTTCTTTCTAAACATCCGAAATTTTCACAAGGAATGAAGCAGGCTTTCCCAAGTGAGGAGGAGCCGGGTATTTCTGCTGACGGATCTCTACCAAATCCGCCAACTCGGAACGTTCGCGTTTCAGTCGTCTACGAGATTTCCGGGAAATTCAGTGGTTGCTAGGACGCAACCATCGCAAAGGAATGATTCAAGTAACGCCGTTACGAAGAACCTACGGCAGCGGATGGCAGTAAAGGAACACAGTCGCCAGCCCAGAAACATAAAGGTGACGTCCGAAATCCCTCGCTGTCCGACTCGAACATTTTTCACAGCATAGGTGATGATGAATAAGAGGAGTCAGACAATTCTTCCGACGTCCCGGATGAACCTACTCTCTGTCGCAACGAAAGGCCATCCATCAATGAGATTGACGAACCAGAAGCAACTGCGACGCTTAGTCGACCAAGAAGAGCTGCACATACGCCAGCCGGCTTCTATAAAATTAGCCCTGTCTTTGTTCGAGGTCGTCGCTTCTGAAGAAAATTCTTGCTTGTCAGTTTTTATTCCCAATATCATGAGGTTACACTATTAGGTATAGAAAAATGCTAGTTTTTGTTAGGCCTGTCACATTAGTCCACTAGTTGGCGTTCATTGCAGTGATTATCAGTTCTTAACATGGCTAAGAAGGTAGAACTGAATACTCACCAAAGGGTAAAATAGCTGTCGAAAATGACCGTTAAAAAGGACAGGAGAATAAATCTAGAAGACGTAATAAATTAAGTAGAAGGATCTCACCGTGAGTGTTCAGAGGGAGAGGAAGGACCCCTCTTACAACCAGATCATCAATGTAAAAGCACACAAAACCTTGCATTCATTCGAACAGGATAGTCATAAATTCCTAAAAAATCGGAGGAGACGGAGACGCTCCCTGCGGAAGTCGCTGGAGCATCGTTTGCTGACCTGTAACTGGCGAAGAGAAGCTTAAATACTTCTTGCTTCTTTTGTGAAAAACTGACACGTCGATAATAGAGATGAAGCGAACCCCGGACAGACCTAGAGTGCTAAAGATGTCGTCTGCCCGTGTCACGTCCAGTTGGCTTCGTTCTGGAATGACTCCATCTACTGGCTTGGCAATGATGAATACTGGAGACTGGTAAGGACTTCTTCCAGGTTTGATAGTGCCTGCTAGTAAAATAGCCTGAAAATGGGACTTCAGAGCTTTCTGTTGTAGCAACGAGAGGTTGAAAGTGCTTTACTTTAGGTACTGGAATGTCAGGGTTAATGTCAATTTTTGCTTCCTTAATATTGTTCTGGCCAACCTCTTAGGTCTACTGTGAAAACATTCTCCCGCTTGACCAAGACTATATTCGTCAATTTCATGATAGTAACCAAGAACTTCCCTCCAAGAAATTTCTCTGACATCGCAACTATGTTGAAATACGGAACGAGGAACATATTCCCCGAGTACTCAAGCGCATAAGGATGTAAAGAAGACCCTTCTTTTGCAGGAGTGAAAAGTACCACTGCACCTGAAAGAAGCTCCTGACCCCTTGATCTAGCAGGGCAATCTAAGAGAACTATGGAACGAGGAGGTACAGACGTCTTCTTAGCCAAGGTTATACAACCACATGCCAAATTCGCAGAACCGAAAAATGCACAATTTTCCCAACCAGTAAGGCAACGTAAGGACCAATACGAAGAATGTTGTAAGTGGACATGTCAAGATAGAAGTTCAGATGACGCAAAAGGTCGTATCCTAACATTACATCGAACGATAACCCACGGATTACAAGTGCACGCCAGTGGACTGGGCGAAATCCTGGTATAGTGATAAGCACTTCTGCTTCTCCTGCGACATCAAGAAAATTTCCAGAAAACGATTTTACCTTATAACTAGTGAATTCTTATTTTCCTGCAGGGAAATCCTTTTGGAATACATCATAGTCAATCAATCATCGACTACAGTCCGTGTCAACAAAACAGAGTAACTCTAAGCTACCGCTTTTGACGCTTACATATATAACTGAGAAAACAAACCTTATATAACGGCTTTGATGAAAAAGATGCAGGTTCCACCGTTAGTGCCGGAACCTGGCGTTCAAGTTTAAATACATCGTGACTGAGGGGTAAACTGCCTCTCATCGTCACGAAAATGCATCCCCAACCCGACTAAAATGCGATTCAGGTTCGTCATAATGATCCGGCATGAAACCTACTTATCGGTGATTAACCTGGAAACGCACATTCCTACGTTCTGGGGCAGAGATCTCTCGATAACTATATTGCCCCCTCATTTGTCCGCGACCTCTTTCATCTGCGGCTGGGGCCGATTAGCACCCCGGGCTCTTTGACTATCTGATCTACCAACAAAGTTATCACGACGAGGAGAATAGGAAGCTACAACGGAACGACCATCATTCAACTGCGATCCTCGGTTCGAGTTAGGGGCACCGCGGTAACTACCGCCCCTATTCGGCTCGTTCCTTGCAAAATTCCTATTTTTTACCTGAAATTCTCCCGGCTTCTAAAATGTGGAGTGGACCAACTTCTTTGATTATAATGCCCCCTTGGACTAGAACCGTAATTCCCTCGGGGACTGCTCTCATACTGCCTCCGAGGACTGTGCGAATACACAAATCGTGACTGTTGAGGCTGGAAGCAGGTATTATCCATATTAAAGTGCCGGTCGAAATACCTTGGTTCCTGTTGGTCGTCCAGAGTTTTGTTTCAACCCATCTTCAACCTCGTAAAACCAACGAACACGGACGGAGAGAAACTGATTCAACCTATACCTTGGTGTTAGTTTAACAAATAGTTTCTGGAAACGAGAACTACCCTCGTGACGATCATTAAAGTCTGCAAGTCCTTGCAGCAATAGAATGGAGTCAAAAGGCGGCAATTTTTGTGCACAAATTTCATGTCTAAAAAAAATAGAAATTCTAAGGTAAACCAAAATACTATTCGCCAAGCACTGTCGACATACCACAAGAATATAAAAGTAGTATATAATACCGGCTCCCACTCCATCCTCCCCCCAATTTCAAAACCCTATTTTAACATCAATTTCTTAAATTTTAACATCCTTTTTACCAAATTATCCCCCTTTTTAAGAACATTTTTATTTTCTTACTTCCAAAATAAAGGATACAAGAAATGAGAATATTACCCTTTACTACATATAAAATACTACAATATACTACTACTTTTTTTTTTTTTACATTTTTCATTTTTTATTCAAATATTACTGAGTAAACAGTTCTAAATCCACATATGTTTCTTTGTTCTTGTTTTCGCGTACAATAGGCTGCAAAACCAGATTTTTCTTTAAAAGTAATTCGTTAGCAATGGCATTATATTTCTGAGTTATAAACAAATCACAGGGTTTGTCATTATGATTAATGACTACAACCAACTTATCACCGTATTTTGTCTTAGCAATTCTCATTTTAACGATAGTATATTTCAATCCTAGAACTAGTTCTTCTTTCCTGATTGTCTCATTGTATTTATTCATTCTGATTGTATTCAAGACTTCCTTTGTGGACTCCATTTATTAGGGGATGATTTTATTAAATAAAAATCCAGACTCACAAACTCACATACATATTTTTATTGATAATATCTAATGTAGCTTTTCTTTCATAATATATAACACAGTAAACATTATATGGTACGGGTTGATTATCTTTCAACGTTAAACTTATTTCAATATCAGCAGTTGTTCCATTATAAATATTTGACTCGTGTTTGGAAACATCGAAACAGAATAGTGGATATACTTCTTTAAATTCTTCTATACTAAAAACACTACCAGTATCAAATGCTAATTGTTTATAACCCAAATGTATGAACCTATTGTAAAGATTTGAGTATTTACATTTATCATCGCTAAAATCACATTTAAGTGGTTCTTCGGGATATTTATCCCCATTAATTCTAAGTTCTATGTCTGTTAAATTCATATGATCAAACACCATATTATTCATTAATTGATTGTTATGCTTTTCATTTTTCTGTAGCATCACAACTACTTTTGTTGGATTGTTTCTCTCAGATATAACTTTCCAAGTGTGTTCCTTATTCTGACTAACATCGCTTTTATAAGTATTACATGCTTCCCACATCAGATTATGCTTTCTGTCCTTTGCCAATCCCTTTTCTAAGTTACTCATCATTTCAATACTAGGAGCTACAATAGGGATCTTCCAGGATAAATACTCGATGACCACTTTGAAATTAGTATTTCCATTTCTTATAATCATGTTGTTATCATCATTTCTTCTTAGAAATATTTTATGCGATGCACCTCTGAAGAATCGTTTGTTTCCTTTCAAAAATCCAAACAATTCTGATAATGGTAAATACATATTTACCAATTTACTGATCTTTGTTCTGTTATATCTTTTTTCAAATCCTTTATTATAATTATCATTATTAGTCAACCTGACTGCTGCAGCCCCTGCAGTAAACGAAGCAATTACAGGATTGATTTCTTTCCCTTGATTATAATCTTTATACCAGAAATGATTTCTTGCAGCACTTCTAGAATAATCATCAGAGTATTCAATCAACTTTGTAACGGTAGTTGTAATACCAACATGATTAATTTTTTCAACCGATTCATCGTTTATTACATACTCAGCGGTACTGAATAAATTAAATCCATTATTCATTAAAGTAGCAACATCGGTTGCAGCTATAGGAGTCCCATCTTCGTTTACTATTCTTACACTGACATCAAGATAACTTTCACTTGGATAAAACCAAGAATCTAATTTCTTTGTTACGAATTCAAACTCTGATTTATTAGATACATTCACATCTGTTTCTCGAATTTCTTTAAATTCATATTTAACCACTGTTTCATCCACAAGCGGTTCATCAAAAATGTTCCATTGCGGACTGATAACTTTATTTACTGCCATTTATATAAGAAAGAAATTATTAAATAAAACTTATTTCAGAATCTTTAATCCATTGCCAGTCATTAACGTTTTGATCAAGTCCTGACTTCTTTGGTTTAAAATCCTTTTATTTGTACTGATAAGATCCTTCATCGATTTTTTGTTTCCAATTACATCAATGAGTTCCTTCTTGTTTACATCGATCAGATCTTTCCCATATTCTATTGCTCTGTTTTTCAACAACTCAAATCTCGGTTTAATAATATTGTTATACATTGACATAGCCCCATCTTTTATTTGTTTTGCTGACGTTTGAAATAACTGGGAATTAACAATGTTTTTGAATACACTACCGATTCCACTTCCATACTGTCTTTTATAAAGTAATCGCTTATTATTAATCAACATTTATAGGTAAATAATTTTATTTCACTAATCCTTTAAGCTTTTCTTAAATGCAGCACGTATCCAACGTTATCACCATTCAAATCGATAGGTCTTCCCAACTGATCAGTAATTGTCATTCTCAAGGAGTAAATAAAGTCTTTTGTATTAATAGGAAGGTAGATTAATTGTCTAGGATTCTCAACAATTTGACAGCCCGGTTCTGTATTCGGAACAAATGTCCAAATGACATCTGATTTACTTTTGTTTACGATAGAACTGTTTACAAGAGAGCTGTGAATTTGAATTTTTATCAACGCTTCTTGTTATATTCGGAAGCTTTGTACCTTCATTGATTTTCTTTGATATCTCACTATCCTTATCAAATCCTAAAATCTGACACAAGTCACTATTAAATCTAAACACATATTTTTCTTGTAATAGTATGACAAATCTCATAGATGCTGGATTGGATGAAATTACAATAGGACATTTATCTTTTGGGGTATCAAAATACTGACACAAAAAATAATTCAAACAATCATCGTTATACATCCCATTAGGAATAGTAACATTCATCCATTCTGTTGCATTATTATCTTCATCTTTCCTGTATTGAAATGTATTATTTCCAAATTTATCACTTATATTATGCCATGAATACCACAAAGTACACTGATTCAAACCTATTTCATAATCCCAATTACGATTCAATTCGATTGGTTGACTAAATGTTATATCAATGATACTTTCATTACCTTCAATGTTTAACAACACCATTTATTAGAAATATTTTTTATATATTGAATTGTAATATCTCTTCGTAAGAAATTTATTTCGCATTAACGAATCCAAAATATCAATAGCTTCATTTCTCACCTCATCAGATGTATTTCCGTTTACTCTGCTACCTATCAAAGTGTATAATTTTGAAATCATTTCATCACAATTCATAAATATTCCAGTTCCTTGTTGTCTGATAAAGGGTATACTAGATTGAATTTTTTTTAATCTATCCTTATAGTCTTGTATAAATAAAATAATTTTATCATACTTATTCGAACTATAACTTTTACTTTTCAGACCACCATAACTTTGACTTATAGATGTTAAATAATTCAGAGCCCCATCTATTTCGTTAGGATGCTTAAGGTAATAATGAGGCATTTTAAAATAATTATCGATATCATTCCAGTCATCTTTATATTTTAAATTAATTTGATTTAATAATTCCACATCAATATTTAAGTTTAGATTTACGTCATATGGTTGTTCTAGATTGGGTTCTATAGCATGAGTGGGAGCTCGACTCGATTCCTCTGAAGTAGTGGTATGTAAAGCTGTTTTAACTGTATCACCTAATCTGACAAACCGTCTTCTTGAATTATTATCACCTTCCTGTAGTTTATTAATTATCGTTTCAGCGTTCTCTTGTAATTTTTTGATGGTGTCTTTAGTGTTTTCTTTTTGTGCTATAATAACTGGAGCGTTTAACTCTGAAGCATATTCCCGAAATCCTGCCTTCTCCATCTCATTTTGTTGAACCTTTCTTCTCTGAATTTCTCTGTTCTTCACTATATCCGATAAAATATCACTCAAGCGTCTTGAATCCATTTATATACAACTAATTTTATTTCATAATAAATTTTGCAAGTTCTTTTTCATAAAACCCTCCTTGAATTAATTCCCCACTTTTGTCAGATATTTCATAAGTAATGGGAATGGTAGGTCTGATGGTTGCTATCTGAAATACTTCATCCGTATAATTAGGTAAATATCCTTTATCGAAAATACTTTTTTCTTTTTTAATTCTGACTAAATCCCCTACTTTGACGTTTCCTGTGATTTTGTAGTCATCTACTGGAGGAAACAGAGCACTAAACACCTTTTTCTGATTAACCTTTTTACTAGCATCAACTGGTTTCATTTGTATTGATCGGTGATACGAGTTATTATAATTAATTAGGAATACAGGTAAAATATCAATCCATTTACTAGTGTTGTTGTGAGTAAAATATTTCCATAACTTGTCTTTCAGCGTTCTATTGAACCGTTCAACGATTTGTGCTTTCAATTCGCTTTCAGATGCAAACCAGTGTATATCGTTATTTTTCAAAAAAGATTGAACATTTCTCATAACAAATTCCTTACCTTTATCAGTTTGCAACTTTCTAGGAATTCTTTCTTTAAATATATGACTGAATGCGTTTATTATTCCAGCACCTGTTTTATCTTTCAAAGGGACACACCAAGCATATTTACTAAAGCAATCAATAACAGTCAAGATGTAATTTGCTTTATCATTCGCTTTTTTATATTTCTGGAGGTCAACTAAATCAGCTTGCCATTGCTCATCAACATAGTGAACATAGACTCGTCTCCTTTCAAAGTTATGATAGGAAGGTTTGTGTAACGTATACACATTCTCATTTTGCAACACATTTTTTATTTTATCTTTAGAAACGTTCACTCCATTTTCTTTTAACTTTCTGTAAATATCATCCACACCTGAATAATTAGAATAATACGTCTTTAAAATATCTGTTTCTGCGTTGAGGTTTTTTTTAAAAAGCGATTTTTCATTGAACCACAGATAACGCAATTACCTTTCAGCATTGGAACATTATTTTTTTGTGACACTGCCTTAAACATTGATTCAGTGTCAGTGCTCTTTTTACATTTCATACAATAAATCTCCATTTATTAGAAAACAATTTTCTTAAACGAAAAGCTACCAACTCTTCATTTTCCGCTGGATGTAGGAAATGCAGTGAAAACCACAGTTTAATTCATCTATATTTTGAACAGAAAGATTTTCATAAGCTATTTTTTTCTTTGAAGTTTTTAGATATTTAACTATTTCTTTTCCTGGAGGAATACCAAAAGAATCGAAAAATTCTACATAGGGGGATTCAGGTAGATTACAATAGGCAACCCAATGTGTTCCAGGCATTCCACGTTTGTCATAGTTGATTACACCACATTCTATACTATTTATATGTTTGGGTAGCGTATCTATAGAGAACACACCTCTAAACTGTGGTATATCCCCTAATGCATCCATAATATCAAAATTGGTTAGAGGTCCTACTTTACTTTTGCTTCTTTTTTGATGTCCCCGTTTTTTGACTTCCTAGGCCTTCCACGTACCCCATTACCCACAACTTTTTGTGTTCCAGGAAGTTTAAGCGCTCCACCTATGTTGACATCATCGGTTTCCTTCCCACGTAACCCATTACCCACAACTTTTTGTGTTCCAGGAAGTTTTAGCGCTCCACCTGTGTTGGTCATTTTATCCATAATTTTCTTACCAGCGAATGTACCCAAAGCAGCAGCACCACTTGTTAAAGCTGCCTTACCAAGGGTAATTGCTAGCGGTATTAAAAATGGAAGTAATCCACCCTTTTGAATCGCTTCTTTCATCTGTTTGTATGATACATCAATATCACAGGCCTTATTATTCATTTTACATGTTTCAATTTTATCAATTTGTCGTTTACTTAAAAGTAACTTAACTGGTTCTCGTTCATTTTGTCTACTATGACTAACACGTATCTGACATTTTTGTTTAGCACCAAAACATTTCTTCAGCTTTCCTTTCTGAAGCTTTGATAAATAAACTGTATACTCCATTGTTTCAACCATTTATTAGGGAATTAATTTATCATATAAATTTTATTTCTTTAGTTTAGTTTTCATGAAGTCTTCTGTTTTCTTAACAAAATCTTGATCAACAGGTTTTTGCTCTAAAAGCCTTTTTAAAATGTTTACGACTGCTCTTTCAATACCATTGATATGCAGATCTTGGTCCAAATCATTTGAACCAATAATATTGCTCATTTTTTGTTGGTTTTCGAGCTTTTTGTCAATACTTTTCCTAAGGTCAAGAAGCTTTTTGTCAATACTTTTGCTAAGGTCGCCAATCTTCGTTTCAATACTTTTGCTAAGGGCTTGTTGGTTTTCGAGCTTTTTGTCAAAATCTAAAAGATACGTAGTTAACGTTCCTAAATTAACAGCATCATGTTTGTTTCTAGGATCTTGAACATTTGTGATTACTTTATTCCCAGCATCAAGTTCTTTATCAGTAACCTGAATTGTTTGTTTTACAAATAACCCTTTATCTTTGTTCCTTACCAACGAATTATCAGGAGAATCATCTATCGCAGTTAATCTGTTGATATCTTCGCTAAAGTATTGGTTGGCTTGCACTTGTCCTGCAGTCATTTGTTCTATAAATTGATTCATAATCACAGTCATAGATCTTAAGCTAATAGCATCCTTGTCTGCCTTGGCATCACCTAAATTTATAATTCGTCTATCATGTAGGTTAATCTTACCATTTTCGTCAGTAACTTTCGATTCGTTACTAACCTTTTTTCCAACAATACCAAATTTATTCATTTATTATAGAAATAAATTATCCGGTAAATTTTTCAAAGTTTTTCCTGTACTTAAGGGTTTTATCTTTTGTTTTTAAATCTATGAAGAAAAAACCGTAGCCCTTGGTTGCAGCCTCGAATTGTTTGAGAAATTTTTCATTGTCTATACTGGATACATGGCTTTGTCTTATTAATTTTACTTCTTTTGGATTAGAACACTGAAAGAATGCGAAGTAATTACATTGAAGTCTTACCACCTTTGGGGTTTTATGATAGCTCTGTGATAAATAAACAATTGAGGCATTTTTCTTTCTTCCTCTTATGAATAAGTCTTCTATTTTCTTCTGGTCTTTTTCAGTAACAAAATCATCAAAGATAATCAAGTTTTGGTATTTAGGGTCTAGATCATCAACATCAATAATATCATTAAGGTCATTACTTACGGTTAAAATATTCGTTTTACATTGTGACTCTAAAGTGGTCAAATCGGTTATAAGGTCTTGGTATTTATCTTCTTCAAGATCTTTTGCATACAAGTATATTCGGTTGAAACAAAGATATTCATAAATTAAATTCAAAAGAAGGTTAGTTTTCCCTGTTCCAGAACTACCACAAATTAAGAGTCTAAATGGCCAATGAGGTGCAAGGTCGTGCTAATTCTGATAAGTGTTCTTTTCACTAAAATCATAGACTTTGATTGGAGCCTTTTCATTCATTTATTTAGGAAGAATTTTTCATTATAAGATTTACCTGAGTATTTTAAGTATATACTTGAAGTTTTGAAGTAGGTACTTGATTTTTTTAAGTAGGTACTTGAATTTGTGAAGTAGGTACTTGAATTTTTTAAGTAGGTACTTGATTTTTTTAAGTAGGGACTTGATTTTTTTTAAGTAGGTACTTGATTTTTTTTTAAGTAGGTACTTGAATTTTTGAAGTAGGTACTTGAAGTTTTGAAGTAGGTACTTGATTTTTTTAAGTAGGTAGGGGAGAGTGGTACATACTGGGTATAGGTACATAGCAGATCAGTGAGATTATCTGCCATCTGGTGAGACAAAAAAAATCATTTCAGTAGCAAATGGCAATCCTTGACATATGGCCACCAACGTCAACCACTTATAAAGGTATGTTGCAATCTTTGTTTTCGAGATATCTGACTTTAAACTTTTTTGTATCTTACCCGAAAAATATTTTGGGATTCTGTTTTGATTCATAATTTCTTCAAGGTATGGCAGAATTAAGAGATTTTTCCACAGGTTAGTAGTACTGTGTCCTGGCTACACATTAGCGCCATCTAACATTCAAATTTTTGAAAGTTTAAGACGGTTTTTCAATTTCTGCCAATAGGGTTGGGGTGGTACATAGTGAATCACCAATGGGTGGTACATACTGGGTCATGACATATAGGAGTTAGCTTAGGATTTAACTATATTTTCGCTAAATTTCTTTGTCGAGTGGGATAGTTATCTCTCATCCGTATCTTTAAAGCTGCTATAGCATACTAAGGTCCGCTTGTTATGATAAAACCGCACAGAAAGACCCTCATAAGACCAAAAATTGGAATATCTTGCAACATCTCAGCCAGCCTCTATCATCACTATGATGAACTCTTTGGTCTACCGAGGTATAAGTTGCCCTATTTAGTATTCTTGGTTGTCTGGCTCTGCGCCACAAAGCTAAGGTTTAGCTTCTTCAAAGATCTTTACCCTATTACATTTTCTTGCAGATACAATGCCAAGGTTTTCTCGATCTGGCGTGGAGCAGCACTACCAAGAAGTTGCTACCAGGAAGACTGAATCTGAAATTGTTCTAAAAGATGCTGTGAATGAAGTAATTAAAGGCAAGAGCATTCGTAAGACAGCATCACGTTTCGGAATTACTTTCTCTGTTCTACAGCGAAGAGTTAAGAAGTTCAAAGAACTGAGCGATGACGAAAAATGCAGTATTACACTTGCAAGAAAACACGGATTTACTCCAGTATTTTCATCTGAACAGGAAGGGGCCTTGAAGAAATACTTGATAGAAGCCAGTAAGATGTGCTATGGCTTGACAGAGAGGGAGACACGAAATCTGGCTTTCCAGTATGCTTTGGCTAATGGGAACGCTGTCCCAAAATCATGGACAGACGCCAATACTGCTGGAAAAGAGTGGCTGTATGGATTTAGAAGCCGGAATACTGAGTTATCTCTGAGAAAACCCGAAGCTACGAGTCTAAGCCGTGCAACAAGTTTTAATCGTAAGAATGTTGGCCAGTTTTTTGACAATCTGAAGGGTATTCTAGAAAAGTTCAAGTTTACTGGTGGGAGCATCTACAACTGTGATGAAACAGGACTTACAACAGTTCATGTGCCACCCAAGATCTTTGCCGAAAAGGGACGAAAGCAGGTTGGAAAAGTAACCTCAGGCGAAAGAGGTCAGTTAGTGACATTTCTGGGAACGATCTGTGCCAATGGCACGTTCTTGCCTCCTTTCATGATATTTCCAAGAAAAAAAATGCAAACCCGTATGCTTGCTGGAGCTCCTGAGGACTCTTCTGGTGGTGCAAACGTGTCTGGATGGATCAACCAGGAGCTGTTTTGTGATTACATGACGCACTTTATCAAGTTTTCCCATGCAAGCCTCACTCAGATGAAGCTTCTCATCATGGACAACCACGAAACTCATATTAGCTCAAAAGTTATTCAGCTGGCTAAAGACAATGGTGTTGTTCTCTTGACGATGCCTCCCCACTGCAGCCACAAGATTCAACCGCTGGATGTGAGTGTGTATGGACCATTCAAGGGTCATTACAATCGTGTGATGGATACCTGGCTGCTCAATAACCCAGCAAAAACTGTCACCATATACGATATTTCCGAGCTAGCAGGAAAGGCTTTTCCTCTTGCCTTTACACCCAGCAACATTAGCAGTGGCTTTAGGGCAACTGGCATTTGGCCATGCAACCCTCTGTTCTTCCTCTGTTCGTACGTAACGGACAGACCCGAGATGTTAACGGAAGCTGGAGTGTTGGATGCTGAATCGGCGAGGACGTCTAGCAATTTGTCAGCTCCGGATGGTTGTAGCAGCTCCACCCCTGCAGTCGTTGGCAATTCAGATGACCTTCCTGGTTGCAGCTCTACACCTGCAGTCATTGACAGTTCAGATTACCTTCCTGGTTGTTCTTTCACACCAGCAGTTACTCCGGAACAGTTACGCCCTCATGCCAAGGCTGGTCCTCGCAAGACAGAAAACAGAGGTAGAAAAAAAGGATCTACCAAAGTTTTAACTGACACACCGGTGACAAGCCAAATTGAAGAAGACGAGCGAGCAAGATTGATGAAAAATGTGAAAAAGAGTGGAAAGGTCGTTCAGAAGAACAAGAAAGTAGGTGGCAAAGGGACAAGCAAAAAGCAGGTGGTCCAACACATAAGGTTTGATGAATCTGATGAAAGTGGTTCAGATGTTGATTTGACTTCTGGCACGAGTGACTCTGATGAATCCCTTCATCTTGGACTTTATGAAGATGAAAACTTTGATGAAATGCCATACGCAGACTTCGACTCTGTCACAGTTGGAAACTTTGTGAAGGTAATTTACGAAGGCGAATTCTTTCCAGGAACTGTTGTAGCCAAGACAAAAGACAGTGCCCAAGTTAAAGTGATGGCCATGGCAGGCATCTCGCGGTGGAAGTGGCCTGATAGAGAGGACTTGCTATTTTATCCGAAAGAAGATATCAGGAAAAAGCTGGCTAACCCTGAGCCTGCCCCCGGTACGGCTTCTAGAGCCTCAGCGTTCTTCATTTTTCGTGACTGGTAGAGTGACTAGAGTGGGCTGATTTGATACAGTGAATTTGAGTTTAGTTCAACTTATATCTGAACCTGAAGTTAAATAAAAATCCAGTGAGAGTTTATCCCGTCCTATTGGAGAATATATTTGACAGAATCTAAGGAATGTGTAAGTGACCCACTATGTACCGTACCCCCTACCTAGTATGTACCACCCCCCGGTACATAGAAGGTCAAGTGGTACATACAAGATATAGGGGGGTAAATGGGGGGTTTCTGGTATGAAAATTCCCAAAAAATCGGTTTTGATAGAGTTTTGGAGGGTCTTTCAAACTGTGTAAGATTCATCCATATTGCCCATTGTCCTAAGAAGTTATTTAACTTTTCCAAATATTGACCCAGTATATACCACTCTCCCCTACTTGAAGTTTTGAAGTAGGTACTTGATTTTTTTAAGTAGGTACTTGATTTTTTTAAGTAGGTACTTGAATTTAATGTTTATAACCTAAAGGTAAAGTGTGTATTTTTTCGCTTGTTACTATCCTTTTATCATCCTTAGGATCTAACGCTTTTTTATTCTGTTCTTCTAGAAACATATTGTGCTTGTATGATCTTAAGTTGTACTGGGTCACAGAAAGGTTTTCAGTTTTACCAAACAGTACATCCTTATAGTTTTGAATCGTAATTTTATCTTTAACTATATTGGTTTTTATTCCTTTCAGTTTTTTGCTAGCTTTTGAAGGGTCTTGGTTGTCCTTTAAATAAGCATATACTTTTGATCGTAATCCAACAAACTCTGTCATAACCTGTCCACCTAATTCATCTTTCATCATTCCTATCACTTTCTTATTTACACTAGGAAACCCATATGGATTATCTTTCGCATAATCAGATGTATCGAACCTCTCATTCAAATCCTGTTTGATATCTTGATAAAAATCTTCAGTTCTAATATCATATATGAAAGAATCAGTGTCCATATAACACAAATCAATTTTATCTCCATATTTAGGCTTCATATAATCATAATGGAATTCATACATCAATAACTTGGATAGTTCCAATACAGCAAAGCCGATATACATTGGTTTGTCTAGTTTTATCTTTTCCTTCGACATTCTTGCCACTGAAAAGTTTTCACTGAATATTATTTCAGATTTAAAGTTGGGTTTCTTTATTATTTTTTCTCTTGTTGCATCATCCGTTATTATTTCCATATCCGCTCGCTTCCTTACGTTTTCCATAGTTTTTCCAAAGCAAGCGTTATTCATAAGCTTAAAGAAATCCTTTTCAAAATCATTTGTACCTTTAGTTCTAAGTGCTGTGT
>JAKZAP010000003.1:25579527-25629526 GCA_023053575.1 Branchinecta lynchi
TGTGGTCTAATATCCTTTTAAGTAAGCACTTTCAGTGAATCCTAGTATTCTGTGTACTCTTTTCAATATCAAACCTTTTTGTAAATAGAATTCTAGATTCCTGTGGTGAACTACATAGTTGGTTTTATCTAATACTGTGGTACATAGCTTACCGTTAAAGTGTTCGGGTGCTAATGGTAAATCCTTGTGTAATTCGTGTAGTTCTTTTGGATATTCTAAATCTACCTCATATATAGCACCTACATCTTGTCTAACCGACTTAATCGTAATCACCGACTTGATATGAGTTTTTAGATGGTTGTAATACTCGATTGATTCGTATTCATTCCTTTCTTTCAAATCATCCGGTATGGAAATGAATTGGAAATCATTCGCTGGTAAATCTTGTGACATTGCCCACCCATATACATTATTTTTATCCAAATACACTAAATAATTAGATGGCTTATTCTTATTATAATCACTTGTGTATTTATTATTCGCTTTTGCGTATCTTTTTATACACTGGGATACACCACCTCTTATTCCTTTTTCTATAAAGGCATACATGTCTTCCTTTGAGAATAACGGTAAGTCTACTTTCGAATGTTTTAGGAAAGCATCCCATGTTAGTCTTGGAGCTGAGAAGTAATGAAGTGGATCCAGATCATAATTATGTATACACACATTTCTGAAATTCTCTACAACATCCGACAATATTGACACATCACTTTTTAGGTATAATTTAGTATAATCAAGTAATGTTTCACAGTTAAATTGTTTCCATATAGATACCGCTCTTTTATAATCACTTTTGTCAATACCTTTCCCCGTCAACCTAGAATAAAAGCTTTCTACTGATGGTAACTTTGTACATTTCATTTTATCGAAACTATCTACGAATTCATAGGGATACACCCCTTTTTTAATTATTTCTTTGAATTCATCGTCATTTTTGAAGCTGTTAGATGTGAATTTGAAATTCTGTCTTAGATGATTACAAGGTACTTTGCAATCACATGTTGCTAAATTTGCTGATAGTTTGTCTAAAGATGAAGCCATAAATCTAATTGAATCTATAAACCGCATCTCATATTTTATTTCCGTATCCGCTTTTGTAATACTTATTGATTTTGAGAATGAGATGAAACTTTCTGCACTTTCAAAAATTCCGTTATCAGGTATCAGTTCTCTAACAAATAAATGAGAGTCATATTTTGATAAATTATGCATTACTACCGGGATATGCCTAGGAATCCTGTATTTCATATTACATTCAGCATGAGTAAATCCCCTATCTTCTCCTGTCATGTGGTCGTGATCAAAGTGAGGATTTTCAGTAATTTCAGTTGTACAGATGTGACAAGTCTTATTCATTAGATTTTTCCATTTTTCGGTAATTTCTGCATTGGTATAAGTATGGTTTCTTTGTCTGCTTTCATATTTGTTTGCAATTTCTGTGGATACTTTTGTAACGGTTTTAACAAAATGTTCTGCAGCGTCTTCACCGAAATAATCGTAGTATTTGTTCTGGTTTGTATCAAAGGAACAGCATACCTGAAATCCGTAAGCAAATGGTTTCTGTTTGGCCACTTTTATTGTTTTCTTTCCGTTTACCTGATTGTATTCTTCGTTATAAGACTCAAAGTCTGCTATTATGCAATAAGGTACTTTCATTTGTTTTGCAATATTTTTATATTGTATACTTGAACCTTCAGGAGGCATTATTATATCAGGATCTTCGCAATTATTTTTACTTTCATGTTTTTCAAAGTGTTCTTCTTTTGTAAAATGCCTTCCGCAAAAAGTGCATAGGTATGTCTTTGTTTTATTTTTAGAGATTTGACTACCAACTAATCTGCTCAGATCCTTTACCAGTACATAAGGATTATCGAAATATAATAAATTAATAACATGTTTAGCTGTTTTGCCATTGATTGTACTTTTTAGTATATGACTTCTGATAATTTTCTCTTTTTCAATCTGAAATAAACAAATCTTAATGTTGTATCTATTTTCAAATTTGTGTATATCTTTAGTATCCATTGGGAAGTTGGTAACCCCTTCGAAATCAAATTCGTTCTCATATTGTTTATATTTCGAAATTCTTTCCGGATGATCCTTAGCTGGATGTAGATTTGCTAAGATAGACCAAAGGAAACATTTCTGGTCGTTATTTTCAATATTCAAGCAAGCTCTTTTATTTTTTACGAAATCTGGCAGTATTTTAAACGTTCCTCCCATGTAAGATTCTATTCGTGTCATCCTATAATCAATTCCTTCATACCGACTAAATTGTAGCCCAGATCGAGGGGTATTACTTAAAGAACTAAGTCTCTTGTTATTATCATTCAAATGATTATGAGTAAGAATGCTATTTTTATTTAAAATCCAAGAAGTACTGTTGTAATACACTACTACTTCTTCATCATTCTCCTGTCGATGGAAAATAACACGAGTTACAAACTGAACTCTATACTGATAAAGTTCATTCATTCTTCGTCTCAAATCTGCGAAAACAAAAGCAATAAGAGTATGTTCATCTCTCCCATTGCTTTCAACTGATACGTTTACAGTGTACAAATTCTCATTTTCCCTAGAGATGTTTTTTTCTTATTTATGAAGAGAGTTGATAAACCATATGGTTTCTGTCTACTGTTATCACGTCTTTCTGTTTGATCTCTTATGATATCTCTATTTTTCTGTACGGAATCTTTATGTTTGGTAATAATATTATTATAGTATTCCCCAACTCTTTTTAGTACTTCTTCTCGGTTTCCGCGAGTTGATAGGTTCTTGTTTTTCAGAAATTTCTTTAATTCACTTGTCTCTTTTTCTTTGTTATCATTGTATTCTTGTTTTAGTTTTGTAATGGTGATATTATTTTCTTTTATATCATCTTCCAGAATGATTCGTAATTTCGGTTCTGGCTTGTAGTCTGATGGTCTGTTCTTATTGATTCTTTCAATTCTGCGTTCAATATTAATTTTTTCTTCAGCTATTAAAATATACTTATCAAGATGGTTTATTATACTATTTGTTATTTCATGTTTCTTAGCTCCATTTGTTTTTATTTTATTAATTTTCGCATAAGTCCTCAGTTCATTAATTCGGTATTGCGGTAACCTTCGTATAACCGCTTTGTTGTTTGATATAACCTTTTTACAAAGCTGAATAACCTCTGCAGTATTCATCATTTAATAGGGGAACATTTTTATTAATGAATTTCTCCCGACTGCGTTTTCTTAGTCGTAAAGAAAAGCACTGGTTTCAGTATGCGTTTCACAGAGCAAGCGCTCCCTGGATATTCTCCGAGCGAGCATAATAGAGACAATATTGTTTCCGAGATGGCGTATGTGCTCCGAATTGCGATGTTTGGAAGCAAACCTAAAGAAGTAATTTTTGAAACAAATTAGTTAGATTATAAATGGAAGAATTAGACAAGAAAATGTTTGTATATCGCCGAAGTTATAAGTATTACAGTAATGTGAGCAACGGTCTTCTTTTATCCAAATTTGCCTTTTCGGCAGCAGGATTAAGTGCGTTTCTTATGCTACCTTTAGCGTCTTTAAGCTTGGGTTCCGTCGTCATCGAAATAATCGAAAAACATTTAAATATTGCAGATAGAAAAGCAGAATATAGAACCACGTATAATTTTTACACTGAACTGTTATCAATGCTAAAATGCGGACAGTTAACGGTTGAAGAGGTCATTCAACGCGAAGCAGAAATGCGTAAAACCTTTCGATTTTTTCCTCGCGAAAAATATATGAAACAAGTCCGTTTAAATGGATATAAATATTGCAAGAACGTATCAATAGCTCAAAAGAATGGTTCGCAAGTTTGACTTTTCACACATGATCCTCTACCTGACAACCAAAATCTAGCTTATAACTCAATCAATGAAACACCAATTCCACCAAATTTATTGAGAAAATGTATGCCAACTTAAAGACTTAGTTTATCAAAATCAATCAACACTTCATCGGATAAGAAAACTTGCGCAGGATGCTCCTTGAGTAATGAAGACAATATCTCATCCTCTTGGATCGCTTTGCGAATAGCTTTTTCATTTTCGACGATGCAATAGTACCCTTTCCCACAGAAAGCTATTCCAGGATATTCGCGGACTAATCCATACAACTGAAGATATTTTCTTATTGTTGATTTGCTTTCTCCATATTTCTTAAATCGTTCTTCAAGAAAACACTTGTATAGATTCTCAGGGTTGTCATTGAACAGTTTTTGCATGTACGCACACACTTCACCTTTTTTCGCTTTTAGTAACACTGTTAAATAATCCAAATACACCTCCACTTTATTTAAATCAACTATCATACGTTCTGCTTGTTCCAAACTGACTCCACATATTTTGCTGCTCAGCACCTTCTTGATGTTTACGTCCACTTTGAAGTTTCCAAACCTTCGCGAAGCATGTAAATTCGCTTTAATATCGGCTAAAAGCTGCACGCTCTTCTCTTTTTTCTTGTCAACAGAGGAACACGCTGTCGTACGGTCTTCACCTTCGACTTCATCTGAGGCTGTGACTACCTTACTCCACAGCGAAAGGAATGTTTCTTGCTCCGATTTCTCCAGTTTGAACAACCCATTCATATACTTTTTCGGAATGGTTGCTGTTTTCTTCTGAATACCTTCGCTGTTCATCTGAAAATAAAAATCTTTTAACGACCTTGATGATTCCTTTACAGAATTTTCGAAGGTCATTTGGTTCCTACATAATCTCGTGTGACGCGCTTCGCAACATTATCTGACCCAGATAATTCCTTTACAGAATTTTTGAAGGCCATTTGGTTCCTACGTCATATCGTGATACGCGCTTCGCAACATTATCTAACCCATTAAAAATTCTTTACAGAATCTGTCAAGGCCATCTGGTTCCTACGTCATCTCCTGTGATGCGCTTCGTCATCTGATAACTCGTGTGGTATATTTGATATTTGCGTAATTGTTTGTTTCAGATGCAGCTATTCCTATCTTACTAGATATCTACCTGGATATCCTTGTCTTTATCGCTAGAAAACTAAAAATAATTACATTGGACATTTTTTCTTTCTTCAACACCTTCTTAATCTCAACTTGTTTACAAATGTCTCCTTGCTTGCACCAGAAGCGACACTAAATATTCACGAATATTTTCCGCTGATTGTTGCTATCTGCTGGAGGCGTCTGTGACGCATCTCACACCACAGATGTTACGAGCGGTCGATAATTAGGAGCTTGGATTTTTATTAAATAAAATCAGCCGCTAATAAATGGAGTTCATGAGAGAAGTCTTGAATACAATCAGAATGAATAAATACAATGAGACAATCAGGAAAGAAGAACTAGTTCTAGGATTGAAATATACTATCGTTAAAATGAGAATTGCTAAGACAAAATACGGTGATAAGTTGGTTGTAGTCATTAATCATAATGACAAACCCTGTGATTTGTTTATAACTCAGAAATATAATGCCATTGCTAACGAATTACTTTTAAAGAAAAATCTGGTTTTGCAGCCTATTGTACGCGAAAACAAGAACAAAGAAACATATGTGGATTTAGAACTGTTTACTCAGTAATATTTGAATAAAAAATGAAAAATGTAAAAAAAAAAAAGTAGTAGTATATTGTAGTATTTTATATGTAGTAAAGGGTAATATTCTCATTTCTTGTATCCTTTATTTTGGAAGTAAGAAAATAAAAATGTTCTTAAAAAGGGGGATAATTTGGTAAAAAGGATGTTAAAATTTAAGAAATTGATGTTAAAATAGGGTTTTGAAATTGGGGGGAGGGTGGAGTGGGAGCCGGTATTATATACTACTTATAAACATAGAAAAGTAGACAAATACAAATTGCTCTTAAAATATCATTAATATACAATTGGTGATGAGTTTGACCGGATACGAAGGCTTTTGAACTGTAAATTTCGTAGTTCTTTTCGTTGGTGCAAGAAGCATATTGTGCAACTTCGGGCTACGGCACTTGCAAGGGCTCTTTGGACACTTCGGTTTAATGCGTTTTGGAAGTGTGTTGCGAAGGTTCAACGTGTATCGGTGCCAAAAGCGGCAGAAAGAGTTGGAACAGCGATTGACCCTGTTGCGATTGCCGAGTTTTGGCGTGGACACTTCAGCGAAGTTTTTTCTTCGGTAGAATCGGATGTGAGTGGTCTGAGGCGTCAGGCCTTTATTGATTCCCAACCTAACCCTGGTGAGCAGCTGATATCCGTAGAGAGTATTTCTGGCGTGGTGTCTGGGCTTGCAGGTAGTAAGTCTGGTGGGCTTGATGGTATTACAGCTAACCACATTAAATTTGCCGGTCCGACTGTGACTTGCATGTTGTCTGTGTTATTTAATGGTTTTCTAAATCTTCATTTTGTCCCGGAGGCTTTAACTGAAGTATGTCTTGTTCCCATACCGAAGACAAGTTCCGGTGATATGTCTGCAGTTTCGAATTACCGACCAATTGCACTGGCTGCAGTTGTGTCGAAGGTGTTCGAGAAGTGTTTGTACACTATTCTTGAACCCCAGCTTCGTTCTTCACATTACCAGTTTGGGTTTAAAGAAGAATCGTCAACCGATTTTTGTGTTTTTATTTTACAGGCGGTGATCCAGTATTTCTGGATGTTTTCTAGCCCGGTGTTTGTGTGTTTTATTGACGCCAAGGCCGCGTTCGACAGGGTTAACCACGAGAAGCTTCTGAATAAGATGGTCTCGAGGGCCCTAGGATAACTGGAACCCTAGCTGCTTGGTTTCAGACACAGCAGTTCCGAGTGAAGTGGAGTGGTGTAATTAGCCAGCCATTCGCAGTGTTGAATGGGGTTCGCCAAGGAGGTGTGCTGTCTCCGTTATTGTATAACCTGTATGTTGATGATTTGAATTTGTTGTTGGCTAGAACTGGAGTTGGTTGCTTCATACAAGGGCTGTGTTTCAACAACCTTAGTTATGCTGACGACCTAGCCGTTCTTGCGCCAACAGTAGCAGCACTGAATAAGCTACTGGCGGTTTGTGATGAATTTGCTTTGATGCATGATGTCGTATTCAACACGAAGAAAACGCTGTGTATGGCATTCATTCCACGTGGTCTTCATTTGAAGATTATCCCAGATGCTGTACTATCTAGTTCAAAGATTCAAGTCGTCCAGCATTTCAAATACTTGGGTTTCACGTTTTCATCTTCGATGACTGCTGAAGCGCATGTTTCTTCGCTTATGAGGTCTCTATCTATTAGAGCAAATATACTGATAAGGAGGTTTGGTAGTTGCGAGGCCCCGGTAAAGAACTTTCTTTTCAGGGCTTACTGCACGCCACTTTACTGCCTTCCTCTTGCTTGTAATGTTAGTGTGAAATGTGAGAATTCTTTTCGGGTAATGTATAATAATTCGTTCCGGTGGCTTCACGGTCTTCCTTGGAATTGTAGTGCATCGGGAATGTTTGTTGGTGAAGGGCTTCCATCTTTTGGTGAACTTCGGAGGCGGTCAATTCTTTCCCTTCAAACCAGGATCCTCCGATCCCCTAGCCCACTTCTTAGGATCCTTTGTGGGCCTCAGATGCGGCTTTCTCTGCCTGTATGGCTTGCGTGGACTCGTGAGTTGTATGCCGGGCTTTTGACAGGAGTCACGTAAGTGATCTGGTATTTACATTTGTTTGTTTGTTCAGTGTGTTTTTGTTATATTGTGGCCCATGTTGGCCTTATTTGAAATAAAATAAATACATAATAAAAGAAAAACCATGGCTGAGTTTTACCCTAAGATGGATCAGTTGATCATTCATTTCGAGGAAAGACAATCGAATTAGAAAACAAAAAAAATACGAACTAATGGATAAGTATCGACGAAACGAAGCAAGAGAGAATACCTAGTGGGCATTCCAGAAAAAAAAATATAACTTCGCAGCAAAAAGCAGACGATAAATACAAATGTTTGTTAATAACAACTGATTAACAGGACAACTTGTTGTTTTAAAATAAGAAATAGGCTAATAGTTATATCTGCGCTATAGTTTAAAAAAAATTCCAATTTTATATTTAACTCTATCGACAAAGAAAATAAGAATACATTAAAACCAACACTCGAAGATCGCGGAAACGAGGAACATATCAAAGATAATTTTTCTAACACAGGTACTGAAACAGAGAAAGGGACTATATTTTCGAGCAAATGGTAGAAGAACTCGTCAAATAATCTGCTAAACAAAACAAGCAGTCTAAATCGAATGACAGCCATATCCATCCAACAATTATAATAGCTTCGCATAGTCTTGCTTCTAAATTTAATACGGCTCCAAAACGAGATAATTTAGGGTATGATATTAGTTTTATTGGTCCTTAAAACAACCACTGATATCTTTTCATTACGGATATAAAAAGAAAATGATTGTTGCGTTTGATCCACAGCAAAAAGCAGAACATAAATACAAACGTTTGTTAAAAACAACTGATTAACAGGAAAACATGGTTTTCTAACATAAGGAACAGGCTAATTTCGTATTTAATTCAGTAGACTAGGAAAATAAGAATCCATTAAAACCAACAATCGAAGATCGCGGAAACGAGGAACATTTGAAAGACAAAGGTCCTGAAATAGAAAATGTTTTCGAGCAAATGGTAAAAAGGGTAGACAATTCGTTCAACTTCGGAAAATCCCATGTTACGGCGACCAAATTCCACGGGTGGGAGGGAAATGATTAATTTAAGGATATTGTCCTGCTGGTAGAAACTATTTGGCTAAATACACTTATTGTTGAATCATCATACATGAAAATAAAACGATAAGTGTAAATCGAATAACAGTCATTTCCATCCAGCAATTATGATAAATTCGCATAATCTTGCTTCTACATTTAATGCGGCTCCTAAAAGAGTTCCTTTGGGTATGTTATCAGTTTTATAGGTCCTTAAAACTAACACTGATATCTTTTCATTACCGATACAAAAAACAAAATGATTGTTGCGTTTGATCCACAGCAAAAGGCAGAAGAAAAATACAAACGTTTGTTAAAAACAATTGATTAACAGGAAAACTTGGTCTTCTAACATAAGAAACAGGCTAATAGTTATACCTGCGCTATAATTAAAAAAAAAAAAAAATCCAGTTTCATATTTGATTCGATAAACAAGGAAGATAAGAATCCATTAAAACCAACACTCTTTCGAAGGCAAGATAAAAGTAAGGGAAACGTGGACTCGCAGAAATAGAAATTCTAAAGTAGAAATTCTATTGCATACTATTCGCCAAGCACTGTCGACATACCACAAGAATATAAACATAGAAAAGTAGACAAATACAAATTGCTCATAAAATATCATTAATATACAATAAAAGAAAAAGGCTAAGTTTTACCCTCAGATGGCTCAGTTGATCATTAATTCGAGGAAAGACAATCGAATTAGAAAACAAAAAAATACGAACTATTAGATAAGTATCGACGAAACGAAGCAAGAGGGAATTCCTAGTAGAGCATTCCAGATAAAGAAATATAACTTCGGAAAATCCCATATTACAGCGACCAAATTCCAGGGGTGGGAGAGAAATAATTATTTTAAGGATATTGCTGCTGGAAGAAACTATTTGGCTAAATACACTTATTGTTGAATCATACATGCAAAACAAGACAATAAGTCTAAATCGAATGACAGTCATATTAAAGATCCTCTGTAAAAAGATGAGTTTTAATTTTCTTTTTCAAAGTGATCAATGATCGGTCCTGTTCAAAAAGGTCTTTAAACTTGTTCCAAACTCCAATAACTATATTCCTTATCGAAAAACGAGACCTCTCTGTGATGATTAGAGGCTGGCGTATTTTCGAAGCCGATCGGGTCTCATAAGCAAGCAATACCACATCTTCCGGGAATAAATTAATATATGTCAAATAACTAGGTAATGCACCCTGGCGATACCTGACCATGAACAAAAATGCGTGAAATGTAACAAAATGATCTAATGGTAAAATATTTAAAAATAAATATAAGCTTTTAGTTGGGGATTTACCGGGATAAGATAAAGGGGAAGGTAGCATATTTTTCAAAATCCGAAGTGCTTTATTTTGTTGCCTCTGCACTGGAGATATGTGAACTTTAAAAGTGTTTGAGAAAATCAGAGGACAGTAGTTTAGGTAAGAATGGACTAGTGAATAGTAAACTGATTTCAGCGGATTTAATGGAAGAAGAAATTTTAGATGATGCATAATCCCCACGTTTCTTCCCAGCTTAAGTCTCAGAGTATAAGTGTGAAATTTCCAGGACAAATTCGAATCAATGAGTATCCCCAGATAACGGATACAATCCACACGCGCTATGACTCCGTCCGAACCAGGGATAGCTAGAGCAAGCAGGCTCGAGCATGCCCTTGATACACGCGAATATACCATAAACTTGGTTTTGTCGAAGTTAATGCTTAGCCTATTTACACTGAACCAATTTACTAAGTTTATAAAAGCGCATGAAAGGTTTTCCCTCAATACTTGCTCGTCGGATCCGGA
This sequence comes from Branchinecta lynchi, assembly GCA_023053575.1. Classification (NCBI taxonomy): domain Eukaryota; kingdom Metazoa; phylum Arthropoda; class Branchiopoda; order Anostraca; family Branchinectidae; genus Branchinecta; species Branchinecta lynchi. The sequence continues at coordinate 25,589,985 of JAKZAP010000003.1, forward strand.
TACACTACACATACTGCTTACGCCCGCATAAATACGACATGATTGGTTCGTTAGCTGGTCCTCTTAGCCCACAATTCTTTAGTTTTGAAGACAAGATTCTGTGACAAATCGTGTCAAATGCCTTTTTTATATCGATGAATATAGTAGCAGGGAATTTTTACTAAAAGCTGTACTATCCTAGTGTATAGACATTTTTCAATCGCTTTTCCGAAAGCTGATAGAATCGAGATCGGTCTATAATTCGACGGATTCTTTTTGTCACCACCCTTGTGTAGCGCTATAATTCTAGCAGATTTCAAACATGATGGGAAGACTCCGTGCTTAAAAGATAGGTTTATTATATGCACTAACATAAAGTGATAACCACCGATATCTTTCTAAACAGAAAAAGGGACTATATTTTCGAGCAAATGGTAAAAAGGCTAGACAATTCGTTCAATAATCTGCTAAAAAAACAAGAAGTCTAAATCGAATGACAGTAATATCCATCCAGCAATTATAATAGCTTCGCACAGTCTTGGTTCTAAATTTAATACGGCTCCAAAAAGAGATAATTTAGGGTATGATATCAGTTTTAAAGGTCCTTAAAACAACCACTGATATCTTTTCATTACGGATATAGAAAACAAAAGGGTTGTTGCGTTTGATACACAGCAAAAAGCAGAAGATAAAATAGTCTTGCTTCTAAATTTAATACGTCTCCAAATAGAGATAATTTAGGGTATAATATCATCCTTAAAACAACCACTGATATCTTTTCACTACGGATATAAAAACAAAATGAGTGTTGCGTTTGCAGCAAAAGGCAGAATACATATTTAATTCGATAAACAATGAAGAAAAAAATCCTTAAAACCAACACTCTTTCGAAGGCAAGATAAAAGTAAGGGAAACGTGGTCTCGCAGAAATAGAAATTCCAAGGTAAAATCAAAATACTATTCGCTAAGCACTGTCGACATACACAAGAATATAAACATAGAAAAGTAGACAAATACAAATTGCTCTTATAAATACACTTATTGTTGAATCATACATGCAAAACAAGACAATAAGTCTAAATCGAATGACCGTCATATTCATCCAGCAATTATAGTAGCTTCGTATATTCTTGCTTCTACATTTAATATGGCTCCAAAAATATATAATTTAGGGTATGATATCATCCTTAAAACAACCACTGATATCTTTTCATTACGGATATAAAAAAACAAAATGAGTGTTGCGTTTGATCCACAGCAAAAGGCAGAAGACAAATACAAACGTTTGTTAAAAACAGTTGATTAACAGGAAAAGTTGGTTTTCTAACATAAGAAACAGGCTAATAGTTATATCTGCGCTATAATTTTCAAAAAAAAAAAAATCCAGTTTCATATTTAATTCGATAAACAAGGAAGATAAGAATCCATTAAAACCAAAACTCTTTCGAAGGCAAGATAAAAGTAAGGGACACGTGGTCTCGCAGAAATAGAAATTCTAAGGTAAAGTCAAAATACTATTCGCCAAGCACTGTCGACATACCACAAGAATAATAAACATAGAAAAGTAGACAAATACAAATTACTCCTAAAATATCATTAATATACAATAAAAGAAAAACCATTGCTGAGTTTTACCCTCAGATGGCTCAGTTAATCATTCATTTCGAGGAAAGACAATCGAATTAGAAAACAAACAAATACGAACAAATAGATAAGTATCGACGAAACGAAGCAAGAGGGAATACCTAGTAGAGCATTCCAGAAAAAGAAATATAACTTCGGAAAATCCCACATTACGGCCACCAAATTCCAAGGGGTGGAAGGGAAATAATTAAATTAAGGATATTGTCCTGCTGGTAGAAACTATTTGGCTAAATACACTTATTGTTGAATCATACATGCAAAACAAGACAATAAGTCTAAATCCAATGACAGTCATATTCATCCAGCATTTATAGTAGCTTCGTATATTCTTGCTTCTACATTTAATATGGCTCCAATAATAGATAATTTAGGGTATGATATCATCCTTAAAACAACCACTGATATCTTTTCATACGGATATAAAAAAATTAAATGATTGTTGCGTCTGATCCACAGCTAAAGGCAGAAGACATATTTAATTCGATAAACAAGGAAGATAAAAATCCTTAAAACCAACACTCTTTCGAAGGCAAGATAAAAGTAAGGGAAACGTGGTCTCGCAGAAACATAGAAAAGTAGACAAATACAAATTGCTCTTATAAATACACTTATTGTTGAATCATACATGCAAAACAAGACAATGAGTCTCAATCGAATGACCGTCATATTCATCCAGCAATTATAGTAGCTTCGTATATTCTTGCTTCTACATTTATTATGGCTCCAAAAATATATAATTTAGGGTATGATATCATCCTTAAAACAACCACTGATATCTTTTCATTACGCATATAAAAAAAAAAAAAATGAATGTTGCGTTTGATCCACAGCAAAAGGCAGAAGACAAATACAAACGTTTGTTAAAAACAGTTGATTAACAGGAAAACTTGGTTTTCTAACATAAGAAACAGGCTACTAGTTATATCTGAGCTATAATTAAAAAAAAAATCCAGTTTCATATTTAATTCGATAAACAAGGAAGATAAGAAACAATTACAACCAAAACTCTTTCGAAGGCAAGATAAAAGTAAGGGACACGTGGTCTAGCAGAAATAGAAATTCTAAGGTAAAGTCAACATACTATTCGCCAAGCACTGTCGACATACCACAAGAATATAAACATAGAAAAGTAGACAAATACAAATTGCTCTTACAATATCATGAATATATGATAAAAGAAAAAGGCCCAATTTTACCCTCAGATTGCTCAGTTGATCATTTATTTCGAGGAAAGACAATCGAAATAGAAAACAAAGAAATACGAACAAATAGATAAGTATCGACGAAACGAAGCAAGAGGGAATACCTAGTAGAGCATTCCAGAAAAAGAAATATAACTTCCGTAAGTCCCATATTAAGGCGACCCAATTCCAGGGGTGGGAGGGAAATAATTAATTTAAGGATATTGTCCTGCTGGTAGAAAGTATTTGGCTAAATACCCTTATTGTTGAATCATACATGCAAAACAAGACAGTAAGTCTAAATCGAATGACAGTCATATTCATCCAGCGATTATAGTAGCTTCGCATATTCTTGCTTCTACATTTAATATGTGTTGTGATATTTCCTTTTTCTCTCGTATGACGCCAACCCCTAATGACTTTGATTTTCCAAAGTGACCACCTGAACACTCGAGCTATCGAGGCTCTCTTTGAATGGATTGCATTTCGTTGCCCGGTTCGTGAAATGAATTATATGGGAGACGTGAGCGAGCGCTTGGACTGTTCAGATGGTGACAGCCTATCGAAGAGATTGATCAAATACTAGTAATTTCCACGTTATTTATTAGCTTTGGTTTTTCCGTTTTTTTTTCTCTGTGATATTGGTTGTTGTTCACTACATAGTATAGTACGGATGTTAAGGTCGGTCAATTAGTTAAGCAAATTAAGATTTCGCCTCTAGTTTGTATTATACCGTAATTTTGCGGGAAATCCAGTTTAAGATTCAGCTCTAAATTTGGATTTGTTATCGACCTTGTCTTCTTCTTTACTGAAACAAGTTCACGGAGTCGAACGGAGCCCGAGTGGATTTATATATTTGGTGGTATTATTACACTGGTAATTAATTACTGCTCTTTTGCCGAGTATCTTAAAGTGGTTGGTAGTAACTGGCGTACGGTCGAGAATAGAAGAATTAGCGGGAAACCGAGTGGTTCTCACAGTGCCGTGTGGTAAAATCTGATAATTTCGATAATTTTCGCCGTACAGTTTGCCTAAAAACCGAGTTGGGTTTAATCGCCGAGAGGCAAAAATCTAACGTTTAGGCTAAAGGTTAGACCGCACCAGTAAGAGTTGGCAATTTAAGTTCAAGTGTTTGAGTCATTTACCCTATCCGAGTGGAGTGAGTCCCAACGCATTGATACCTCAAGGTTCTTTCAAACGAGGTTCGTACGAGATTTTCGCGGTTAGTGAAATACCAGGCCGTAGAAATATCGCAATCAGTACACCAAAAGCAGGCGTAGGTAGAATTGAACTCCCTTGTTCCCTTTCTATACCTATTCCGAGGAGAAACTCCGAGCCAATATTTCCACCTAACTGTCCCGAATGGAAAGAGCTTGAAATAAAATCGGAAGGTAATACCCCTGATTCGCCAAGTCTGTCTTTGTTTGATCTGTCTAAAGAGAGCGCGGACCTCAAAAATAAAACGATCGTAATGGTGTGTACAGGAAGCGCAGTGGTTGGAACCGATTCAATTGTAACCACGTGTACAAGGACTACTACAGTTTCAGGGCAGGGCATTCCTACCGTAGCACCCGACCCAAATACCTTCCAGAATCAGCAACAAAACCCGGGTATAAATCAAGTCGTTCATGGGTCTAACTATCTACCCTACCCGCCGCAACCCAGTTTTGTATCGCAACCTTACATGAACCCAACAGATCTGGTTAGGTTAATGACAGACATGTTTGCGCAGAGATGCGGATCGCCGAGCGGAGGAAGACCGGACTCGTAGGCTCGAAGCGCAACGCGAAGCGGATTTAGCGCAACGGCAGGCCGAGAGGGAACGGTACGAAAAGCAACGCGAAGCGGAGCGTCAGGCTGACCGGGAAAGATTTGAAAGGTTATTTAACAAAGCAACAGAAAATGAAAATATGAAATTAGAAAGGCTGGTAGAGTCGCAAGGAAAACTTTCCGAGGGTTTTGTTTCTTCGGTACAGTCTCTAGCATCAGGGGGTGGGAAATCCGCCCAACTAGTTAAAATGTCGTCAAGCGAAGATGTGGACCGCTACCTATGCACTTCCGAAAGAACGTTGGACACCGACTTCGAGTAGCGTTGAACAAGTGGCTAGGTACCTCTTATTACGAGCAAGTTCAGGAAATAGATGCATTAAAAGATCTTCTGGAGGGAGTTCTAGAAAAGCTTCTAGTCGAACAATTTGTAAGTAATACATACGGAGGACTGAAAATTCACCTGAAAGAGCGTAAGGTGGAAACACTAGAAACAGCGGGCGATTGCGCAGACACATACCTGATGGCTCGTAAAGAAAGTTCGGATGTTAACCGGAAACCGAGGAGAAATGAACACCGGGAAATTGAAAATCGCCGAGCCGAGAGGGAAAATTCGAAGCCCGGAGCTTCTGGCGATTTGTGGTCCAAAAACGGTAAAATTGCTGATGGTCAAAATAAGTGGGAGAAAACGTGTGATTTTTGCCATAAGAGAGGCCATACGGTATCTGATTGTTGGGCTAAAAACGGTAAACCGGGAAGTTCGAAAAAAACTGAAAACAGGAATTCAAGCACTAAGAACACTAGCCTCGCAAAAAGTCCAACTAGAATAGCGTCTTATGCGGAAAGCCATAGAGTGTTGGGCATGCTAGATGGCAAAACGGTCGAAATGGTACTCGACTCTGGAAGTAACCAAACTTTAGTACGTGAAAGCATCCTCGGAGCATCAAAAATAAACCGATCGGAAAAGGTGGCAGTAAAATGTTTCCATGGCGATACACACACTTGTTCAACCGCGACGGTAGAAATTGAGCTTGCGGGTAAAAACGGATCACTGATTCGAAATAAAATCCGTGCTGGAGTGGTTACTGATCTTCCCGCAGACGTCCTAATAGGAAGCGATGTTAATGGATTCCGGGATTTACTGGAACTGGAATCGTCTGTCCTTGAAGTTAACGCCGTTACCCGGTCAAAAGCCAAACAGGGGGCGGGTGTTTCAGAAAATCCTGCTGAGGATTTCGCAGGTTTTGCAGACGATATTTTCGCGCAGCCGTCAGGTGAAGGTCGGAAGTCTAGGAGCTCTAGGCGGAAGGCTCGGGAACTTTTCAGGGCTGAGAAGATCCGAGCGGAAGCGACCTTGCCACTGGGAGTTGACGAGCAAAATTTCGGAAATTCGCCTGGCCCAGATTCGATTTTTAAGTTGTCTACCCATGATTTCAGGGATTTGCAACTCCAAGACTCAACTTTGCGACCTTTCCGAGAGGAAGTAGAGGTGGAGAACAAAGAGAAAAAGTCGCAAATTATCCAAGATAACGGGTTATTATATCGTGCGTGTCACAGGGGCGATAGGCTTAGTATTAAGCAGCTTTTGGTACCATCCCAATGCAGACAGGCAGTGTTAAAGTTGGCTCACTCTTCGCCGATGGCTGGCCATCTAGGAGTTCGTAGGACAGAGCAGCGAATTCAGGATAGGTTTTTCTGGCCAGGCTTACACTCAGACGTGAAGAAATTCTGTCAGGAGTGTTAGCCCTGTCAAATGACAGCACGTAGACAACAATTCGAAAAGGTCCCTATGGTAAAAATGCCGATCTTTGATCAGCCATTCCAGCGTGTATCAGCGCGGCGGGGAAAACTTCCGAGAGGAATCAAGGTTACGTTAATGGGCTGCAACCAACTCCAAGGCAGCCAAGCGATCAAGGAGCAGATATCCAACAGGAAGTGGAATGCATGCTGATAGAGGAGTTCGTCACCGAAGAAGAAGCTCAGGCGGAAGTTCACGATGAAGCTGAAGATGGCGAGCCAATGGGGAAGCGAAGAAAAACTACCGGATTGACGGAGCAAACCTTGGTCGACCAGGAAGTCGAAGAATTGGAGCGGCGACTGCAAGAAATGGAGGAGTGGGGTCCCTTCTTAGAGTGAAAGTTATTATTGTGTTATGTTTGTAGAGGTTGGCATCATACTGGGAGGGAGGAACTGTTGTGATATTTCCTTTTTCTCTCGTATGACGCCAACCCCTAATGACTTTGATTTTCCAAAGTGACCACCTGAACACGTTTGCCTCGAGCTATCGAGGCTCTCTTTGAATGGATTGCATTTCGTTGCCCGGTTCGTGAAATGAATTATATGGGAGACGTGAGCGAGCGCTTGGACTGTTCAGGTGGCACTTTGGTTTAGCCTAAGAAAAAGTAAGTTTTTGTATCTACCATCCGAGAGGAATTACCCGTCAAATAATACACTTCTTGTTTTTCTAAACGTTGTGTTGCAAATGGTTTATATATAGGGATTGTGGACCATTCCAGGAGATTCACTGGCGTGTTTTATAGTCGGAAAGTGGAACCGACCCACAAAAGCCTATCAATATGGCTCCAAAAATAGATAATTTAGGGTATGCTATCATCCTTAAACCAACCACTGATATCTTTTCATAAAGGATATAAAAAAAAAGAAATGACTGTTGCGTTTGATCCACAGAAAAAGGCAGAAAACAAATACAAACGTTTGTTAAAAACAGTTGATTACCAGGAAAACTTGGTTTTCTAACATAAGAAACAGGCTAATAGTTATATCTGAGCTATAATTAAAAAAAAATTCAGTTTCATATTGAATTCGATAAACAAGGAAGACAAGAATCCATTAAAACAAAACTCTTTCGAAGGCAAGATAAAAGTAAGGGACACGTGGTCTCGTAGAAATAGACATTCTAAAGTAAAATCAAAATACTATTCCCCAAGCACTGTCGACATACCACAAGAATATAAACATAGAAAAGTAGAAAAATACAAATTGCTCCTAAAATATCATTAATATACAATAAAAGAAAAACCATTGCTGAGTTTGAACAAATAGATAAGTATCGACGAAACGAAGCAAGAGGGAATACCTAGTAGAGCATTCCAGAAAAAGAAATATAACTTCGGAATATCCCATATTACGGCGACCAAATTCCAAGGGGTGGGAGGGAAATAATTAAATTAAGGATATTGTCCTACTGTAGACACTATTTGGCTAAATACACTTATTGTTGAATCATACATGCAAAACAAGACACTAAGTCTAAATCCAATGACAGTCATATTCATCCAGCAATTATAGTAGCTTCGTATATTCTTGCTTCTACCTTTAATATGGCTCCAAAAATAGATAATTTAGGGTATGATATCATCCTTAAAACAACCACTGATATCTTTTCATACGGATATAAAAAAATAAAATGAGTGTTGCGTCTGATCCACAGCTAAAGGCAGAAGACATATTTAATTCGATAAACAAGGAAGTTAAAAATCCTTAAAACCAACACTTTTTCGAAGGCAAGATAAAAGTAAGGGAAACGTGGTCTCGCAGAAATAGAAATTCCAAGGTAAAATCAAAATTCTATTCGCTAAGCACTGTCGACATACACAAGAATATAAACATAGAAAAGTAGACAAATACAAATTGCTCTTATAAATACACTTATTGTTGAATCATACATGCAAAACAAGACAATAAGTCTAAATCGAATGACCGTCATATTCATCCAGCAATTATACTAGCTTCGTACGGATATAAAAAAACAAAATGAGTGTTGCGTTTGATCCACAGCAAAAGGCAGAAGACAAATACAAACGTTTGTTAAAAACAGTTGATTAACAGGAAAACTTGGTTTTCTAACATAAGAAACAGGCTAATAGTTATATCTGCGCTATAATTTTCAAAAAAAAAAAATCCAGTTTCATATTTAATTCGATAAACAAGGAAGATAAGCATCCATTAAAACCAAAACTCTTTCGAAGGCAAGATAAAAGTAAGGGACACGTGGTCTCGCAGAAATAGAAATTCTAAGGTAAAGTCAAAATACTATTCGCCAAGCACTGTCGACATACCACAAGAATATAATCCTAGAAAAGTAGACAAATACAAATTGCTCCTAAAATATCATTAATATACAATAAAAGAAAAACCATTGCTGAGTTTTACCCTCAGATGGCTCAGTTAATCATTCATTTCGAGGAAAGACAATCGAATTAGAAAACAAAAAAATACGAACAAATAGATAAGTATCGACGAAACGAAGCAAGAGGCAATACCTAGTAGAGCATTCCAGAAAAAGAAATATAACTTCGGAAAATCCCACATTACGGCCATCAAATTCCAAGGGGTGGAAGGGAAATAATTAAATTAAGGATATTGTCCTGCTGGTAGAAACTATTTGGCTAAATACCCTTATTGTTGAATCATACATGCAAAACAAGACAATAAGTCTAAATCGAATGACAGTCATATTCATCCAGCGATCATAGTAGCTTCGCATATTCTTGCTTCTACATTTAATATGGCTCAAAAAATAGATAATTTAGGGTATGCTATCATCCTTAAACCAACCACTGATATCTTTTCATCAAGGATATAAAAAACAAAATGACTGTTGCGTTTGATCCACAGCAAAAGGCAGAAGACAAATACAAACGTTTGTTAAAAACAGTTGATTAACAGGAAAACTTGGTTTTCTAACATAAGAAACAGGCTAATAGTTATATCTGAGCTATAATTAAAAAAAAAAAAATCAGTTTCATATTTAATTCGATAAACAAGGAAGGCGACCAAATTCCAGGGGTGGGAGGGAAATAATTAATTTAAGGATATTGTCCTGCTGGTAGAAAGTATTTGGCTAAATACCCTTATTGTTGAATCATACATGCAAAACAAGACAATAATCTAAATCGAATGACAGTCATATTCATCCAGCGATTATAGTAGCTTCGCATATTCTTGCTTCTACATTTAATATGGCTCCAAAAATAGATAATTTAGGGTATGCTATCATCCTTAAACCAACCACTGACATCTTTTCATAAAGGATATAAAAAAACAAAATGACTGTTGCGTTTGATCCACAGCAAAAGGCAGAAGACAAATACAAACGTTTGTTAAAAACAGTTGATTAACAGGAAAACTTGGTTTTCTAACATAAGAAACAGGCTAATAGTTATATCTGAGCTATAATTAAAACAAAAAAAATTCAGTTTCATATTTAATTCGATAAATAAGGAAGGCGACCAAATTCCAGGGGTGGGAGGGAAATAATTAATTTAAAATTATTGTCCTGCTGGTAGAAAGTATTTGGCTAAATACCCTTATTGTTGAATCATACATGCAAAACAAGACAATAAGTCTAAATCGAATGACAGTCATATTCATCCAGCGATTATAGTAGCTTCGCATATTCTTGCTTCTACATTTAATATGGCTCCAAAAATAGATAATTTAGGGTATGCTATCATCCTTAAACCAACCACTGATATCTTTTCATAAAGGATCTAAAAAAAACAAAGTGACTGTTGCGTTTGATCCACAGCAAAAGGCAGAAGACAAATACAAACGTTTGTTAAAAACAGTTGATTAACAGGAAAACTTGGTTTTCAAACATAAGAAACAGGCTAATAGTTATATCTGCGCTATAATTTTCAAAAAAAAATCCAGTTTCATATTTAATTCGATAAACAAGGAAGATAAGAATCCATTAAAACCAAAACTCTTTCGACGGCAAGATAAAAGTAAGGGACACATGGTCTCTCAGAAATAGAAATTCTAAGGTAAAGTCAAAATACTATTCGCCAAGCACTGTCGACATACCACAAGAATATAAGCATAGAAAAGTAGACAAATACAAATTGCACCTAAAATATCATTAATATACAATAAAAGAAAATCCATTGCTGAGTTTTACCCTCAGATGGCTCAGTTAATCATTCATTTCGAGGAAAGACAATCGAATTAGAAAACAAAAAAATGCGAACAAATAGATAAGTATCGACGAAACGAAGCAAGAAGGAATACCTAGTAGAGCATTCCTGAAAAAGAAATGTAACTTCGGAAAATCCCACATTACGGCCAACAAATTCCAAGGGGTGGAAGGGAAGTAATTAAATTAAGGATATTGTCCTGCTGGTAGAAACTATTTGGCTAAATACACTTATTGTTGAATCATACATGCAAAACAAGACAATAAGTCTAAATCCAATGACAGTCATATTCATCCAGCATTTATATAGCTTCGTATATTCTTGCTTCTACATTTAATATGGCTCCAAAAATAGATAATTTAGGGTATGATATCATCCTTAAAACAACCACTGATATCTTTTCATAAGGATATAAAAAAATAAAATGATTGTTTGCTAAGCACTGTGGACATACAAAAGAATATAAAAATAGAAAAGTAGACAAATACAAATTGCTCTTATAAATACACTTATTGTTGAATCATACATGCAAAACAAGACAATGACTCTAAATCGAATGACCGTCATATTCATCCAGCAATTATAGTAGCTTCGAATATTCTTGCTTATGGCTTCAAAAATATATAATTTAGGGTGTGATATCATCCTTAAAACAACCACTGATATCTTTTCATTACGGATATAAAAAAACAAAATGAGTGTTGCGTTTGATCCACAGCAAAAGGCAGAAGACAAATACAAACGTTTGTTAAAAACAGTTTATAAACAGGAAAACTTGGTTTTCTAACATAAGAAACAGGCTAAAAGTTTTATCTGAGCTATAATTAAAAAAAAAATCCAGTTTCATATTTAATTCGATAAACAAGGAAGATAAGAAACAGTTAAAACCAAAACACTTTCGAAGGCAAGATAAAAGTACGGGACAGGTGGTCTCGCAGAATTAGAAATTCTAAGGTAAAGTCAAAATACTATTCGCCAAGCACTGTCGACATACCACAAGAATATAAACATAGAAAAGTAGACAAATACAAATTGTTCTTACAAATACACTTATTGTTGAATCATACATGCAAAACAAGACAATGAGTCTAAATCGAATGACCGTCATATTCATCCAGCAATTATAGTAGCTTCGAATATTCTTGCTTCTACATTTAATATGGCTCCAAAAATATATAATTTAGGGTATGATATCATCCTTAAAACAACCACTGATATCTTTTCATTACGGATACAAAAAAAAAACAATTGTTGCGTTTGATCCACAGCAAAAGGTAGAAGACAAATACAAACGTTTGTTAAAACAATTGATTAACAGAAAAACTTGTTTTTCTAACATAAGAACAGGCTAATAGTTATATGTGCACTATAATTTTCAAAAAAAAATTCAGTTTAATATTTAATTCGATAAACAAGGAACATAAAAATCTATTAAAACCAACACTCGAAGATCGCAGAAACGAGAAACATATGAAAGAAATTTTTCTGACGACAGTGCTTGTCTAAGAAAGATTACAGCTTCATTGTCAACCTTTCTTAGTGTGTGTTGTTCAGCTGAATCGGCTGAAGGCTGAACCGAAAGGTCAAATTTTCACAGAAACCGAGATAATGGGAACAAAACCAATACGCCATCTACCATCTACCCGTCAAAACTGGACAAGGTGGTGGGGGTATTCCTTCGCTGCAAAAATCATGCATCACGGAAGAACCGCAAATCAAGGTGGTTACACCTGCCTCGTAAAATCCAAGGATAAGTTGAACTTGTAAGATGTTTTATGTAAACTTATTTGTTTCGGCTTGATTATTGTACACTCCTTTTCTTTATATGTCCTAACTGCATTACTGTACACCCATTTTCTTTAGTTGTCTATGAAAGTGGTAAAGGACATATCTTACTAAAACATATCTTTTCACAAAGAAATCACTAAACAAAATCGGTGTTTGAAAATAATAATGTTTACATGAAAACAGTTTTTACATGCAGTTTTTGTTATTAATGTTTGTCCACGCTACACAGCCTTCTTGCTCTCCGTCGCGGCGGCTGATTTTATCCAGCCTTCATTCTATTCCCCGCGACGGCTAGCGACGGCTGGGCGCAGATATTTTGAAACTGAACTCGAAGTGGTTAAAGAGTGGAATACTTAACCAATTACATAAGACAAAAACAAAAGATTATCATATCCATCTGTAGTATAAGTAGTACTTATGACAAAAGACTAGTTCGTTCTGCGTCTTTTTAGTGCTTATGTCTCGTTAATGGACAGTCTAACAGTCGTGAAGAATTTTGGTCTGAACTGGTTTTGACTTTTTATCTGCAGTATGCTGAATAAGTGAATCATTATCAAGATTGTAATAAAAATACCACTCACAATAAATAGCTAACATTGTAGTGCTGGAAAAACTACATTTTCAATAAAATAAGATATCATGTCAAATCACACTAAATGAAAAAAAACGTACACTTGCTTCATGTTTCAAACGGAGGAGACTGTAATGGAGGAAACGACTGCAAACCGAGGGAGTATATATTATAAACAGACAAATTTTAGTTCTGAAACTGAAAGTATAAAACTATTTTCTTAGTTACTTTTTGACTACCACCAGAAGGTAGTTAAAAAGTAAAGAAGAAGGTAAAACGACAGAAAGATAGAAAGAAGGTAAAAGGGACATTTCAAGTTGAGGAAATTGTAATGGATGAAATGGCTGCAAACGGGTGGGGGGGGGGAGTTTAAAAAGTAACTAAGAAGGTAAAACGAGGAAAAGATAGGAAGAAGATCAAAGGACGAAAATAAATGCAGAAACTGTAGTGATTCCGACGAGAGTAAAAGTGACAGCATCTTTCGACTGCAAGATAAAAGTAAGGGAAACGTGGTCTCGCAGAAATAAGAAATTCTAAGGTAAAACTAAAATACTATTCGCCCACTGTCTACATACCACACGAATACAAACATAGAAAAGTTGCTCTTAAAATATCATTAATATACAATAAAAGAAAAACTATGGCTCTGTTTTACCCTCGAATTAGAAAACAAAAAAATACGAACAAATATCGACGAAACGAAGCAAGAGGGAATACCTACTAGAGCATTCCAGAAAAAGAAATATAACTTCGGAAAATCCCATATTACGGCGACCAAATTCCAGGGGTGGAAGGGAAATAATTAATTTAAGGATATTGTCCTGCTGGTAGAAACTATTTGGCTAATTAAACTTATTGTTGAATCATACATGCAAAACAATACAATATATAGGATAATAGGGTATGCTATCAGTTTTGTAGGTCCTTAAAACAACCACTGATATCTTTTCATTATGGATATAAAAAACAAAATGATCGTTGCGTTTGATCTACAGCAAACAGCAGAAGATAAATACAAACGTTTGTTATAAACAACTGATTATCAGGACAACTTGGTGTTCTAACATGTGAAACCTAACCAAAACAAGCAGTCTAAATCGAACGACAGTCATATCCATCCAGCAATTATAACAGCTTCGCATAGTCTTGCTTCTAAATTTAATACGGCTCGCTCTGAAACGAGATAATTTTAATTAATAATTTTTAATTAACTCCATCGACAAAGAAAATAAGAATCCATAAAAAACCAACACTCGAAGATCGCGGCAACGATAATTTAGGATATGATATCAGTTTTATAGGTCCTTAAAACACCCACTGATATCTTTTCATTTAGGATATGAAAAAGAAAATGATTGTTGCGTTTGATCCACAGCAAAAAGCAGAAGACAAATACAAACGTTTGTTAAAAACAGTTGATTGGAAAACTTTGTTTTCTAACATAAATAAACAGGCTAATAGTTATATCTGGGCTACAATTTTTTCAAAAAAAAAAATCCAGTTTCATATTTAATTCGATAAACAAGGAAGATAAGAATCCATTAAAACCAAAACTCTTTCGAAGGCAAGATAAAAGAAAGGGACACGTGGTCTCGCAGAAATAGAAATTCTAAGGTAAAGTCAACATACTATTCGCCAAGCACTGTCGACATACCACAAGAATATAAACATAGAAAAGTAGACAAATACAAATTGCTCTTAAAATATCATTAATATACAATAAAAGAAAAAGTCCCAGTTTTATCCTCAGATGGCTCAGTTGATCATTTATTTCGAGGAAAGACAATCGAATTAGAAAACAAAAAAATACGAACAAATAGATAAATATCGACGAAACGAAGCAACAGGGAATACCTAGTAGAGCATTCCAGAAAAAGAAATATAACTTCGGGAAGTCCCATATTACGGCGACCAAATTCCAGGGGTGGGAAGGAAATAATTAATTTAAGGATATTGTCCTGCTGGTAGCAAGTATTTGGCTAAATACACTTATTGTTGAATCATACATGCAAAACAAGACAATAAGTCTAAATCGAATGACAGTCATATTCATCCCGCGATTATAGTAGCTTCGCATATTCTTGCTTCTACATTTAATATGGCTCTAAAAATAGATAATTTAGGGTATGATATCATCCTTAAAACAACCACTGATATCTTTTCATTACGGATATAAAAAAATAAAATGAGTGTTGCGTTTGATCCACAGCAAAAGACAGAAGACATATTTAATTCGATAAACAAGGAAGATAAAAATCCTTAAAACCAACACTCTTTCGAAGGCAAGATAAAAGTAAGGGAAACGTGGTCTCGCAGAAATAGAAATTCCAAGGTAAAATCAAAATACTATTCGCTAAGCACT
Source organism: Branchinecta lynchi (assembly GCA_023053575.1). Taxonomy (NCBI): domain Eukaryota; kingdom Metazoa; phylum Arthropoda; class Branchiopoda; order Anostraca; family Branchinectidae; genus Branchinecta; species Branchinecta lynchi. The sequence goes on from JAKZAP010000003.1 coordinate 25,605,216, forward strand.
GTCGACATGCACACGAATATAAACATAGAAAAGTAGACAAATACAAATTGCTCTTATAAATACACTTATTGTTGAATCATACATGCAAAACAAGACAATAAGTCTAAATCGAATGACCGTCATATTCATCCAGCAATTATAGTAGCTTCGTATATTCTTGCTTCTACATTTAATATGGCTCCAAAAATAGATAATTTAGGGTATGATATCATCCTTGAACCAACCACTGATTTCTTTTCATTACGGATATAAAAAAACAAAATGAGTGTTGCGTTTGATCCACAGCTAAAGGCAGAACACAAATACAAACGTTTGTTAACAACAGTTGATTAACAGGAAAACCTGGTTTTCTAGCATAAGAAACAGGCTAATAGCTGTTACGCAATATTCATACTCCGCTGTTACGCAAAAAGCGGGTCATAAATAAATAAATAAAAATAAAATAGTTGTAATAGAATAGTAAGGGACACGTTGTCTCGTAGAAATAGAAATTCTAAGGTAAAATCAAAATACTAAATTCTACAAACTCTGGCCTTGCAAAATTCAGTCAGTGATACCGGTTAAGGACGGTGGATTTAATTACGAGGTTTCCTGCTACGGTACAGATGAAATTAGTATCGTTGCTGGTGACAAGATTTGGTCACTAGCCTCGAAACATGCTGAAGCAGTTAAAGATGGAAGGAAAAACGTACAAAAGGCCATTAAATTGTGCTCTGAAGATTCGGACGGACTGCGCAACCTGTCTGATTCGGTTATTACAATACAACACGATGTTCTGGATTTGCGTGAAGGAATTGAGGATGAGATTCGGAAGCGAGTCGAACAGGAATTCTCAAAAATTGAGAATCTGTACCCTTCTCAGTTCAAGCAAAATATTCTGGACAATATTACTCAGGCTGTCTATAAAGCAATCGACCTACAGTTTCGCTCTAAGTTTGATCAGATCGAAAAAAGCCTGAATGAACTTAAGGCAAAAATTGTGAAGGACAGTACTAGGCTTGCAAAAGTCGAGACTAAACTGGATGATATCTACCAAACTGCTCTTCGAAACAGTGTGATCGTTTCCGGAATTGATACCACTGCTCGTGACTTACCGAGTCTCGGTACAAAAATTCTTGATCGCCGAAATTTACAAATGGGTCTTAATATGGAGTACTCTGTGGTTCAAGGAGCTAGGCGCTTGGGTGCTTTTCGTCAAGAGGGGATCTCAAACTATGCCCTGTAAAACGATCGGGGATGTTGTTCAGATTCGAAGTGTGAATGATGAACCTTCGCTATAAGCTGAGATTCTTCAAATCTTTTACGTTATATTAATGGACCGATTTCAGAGTTTTCTGGATTCTCGCTTGAAGTTAGATGCTATTCTTAACACTGCAATTGGTAATGATAAAGACCTCCCTTTTGTGAAAAATGTGCCTGATTGTGAATTTTCTACTACAGGCTTAAGCCAGTTCGAAGCTGCTGGTGATTCCGGATCTCCACTTCGGCTGTTACATGTTAATGCACAGGGGTTACAGAGTTCTTTTAATGAGTTAAAATATCTAGTTGCTCCTAACCCGGTTGACATTATTGCTGTGTGTGAAACATTTGTGTCTGCCAATACTCCGACATCTATGCTTGAGATTTCTGGTATGAAATGCATCTTCCGCAGCCGACAGCATACTTCAAAAGGTGGATTAGCGCTATATACCCGTGATGATTGGTCTTGTAGTGTGTTGAATGATCTGTCGATATGGCAAGAAGGCCTGTGTGAAAGTTTGTTTATTGATGTTAGTCCAGTTGGCTGTGAGCCGTTTATTTTTGGTTGTGTGTACAGGCCCCCATCTAGTAACCCGAGTCGATTTCTTGAAATATTTGAACCATTGCTATTAAAAATCCACGATACTAGAAAGCCAATTATTATCTCTGGTGACTTCAACTTTGATTTGCTGAATCTGGATCTGAGTGCTAACAGAGAATTTCTTAGCATTATGTTGTGTTCAGGCCTGCTACCTGGTATTTCGTTACCAACAAGAGTTACAGCTACAACAGCTACGTTACTTGATAATATTTTCTTTTCTGGGAATTTATTTATTGCCAAAACATCATCGGTGGTTATATCTGATATGTCTGATCTTTTTCCGGTGAGTGTTTGTCTTTAGGTAACCAAGGAAAAATCTGGACATCAAAATCTGCGTTTGAAACAATGTCGTACATTATTTGATGTTGATGATTTAAAACTGTTAAGAACTATAATTGATGAAGATAACTGGAGCCCCGTTTTTGATTCTTCTGATGTTAATGAGACATTTTCCTTATTTATTGATAAAATTTCTCTCCTGCGAGATAAAGTGAGTTCTTCTCACATTCCTAAAAAGAATCGTATTAAAAAGTTTGACCCTTGGATATCAGACGGAATAGTAATTTCAATAAAAAATAAGAATACAAAATATAAACAATTTTTGAAATCTCCGTCAGATTTTTTGTTTGAAGAATATAGGATTTATAGGAATAAGCTGAATTCAATACTTAGATATGCAAAAAGGGAAGTATTACCATGAAAATTTTCTTAAATATAAGGTTGATATGAAAAAGACTTGGCAGTTAATAAATGAAATTATTCGTCCTAATTATCGGTCTAGTACGAATGTGGATTGTTTGGAAGTTGATGGTAAGAAAGTTAATGATCCTAAGACTATCCTTAATGTATTTGCAGAGCATTTTAGTTCTGTTGGTGGTAAATTGGCATCTAAACTTAAAAAAGACGGTATACAACCTTCTGACCAAAGTCCGAAGGTATCACTATTGGCTGAGAATTTTTTTTTCCTTTTCAGAGGTTACCCCTAAAGAAGTAAAGAAAACTATTATGAAACTAAAAACAAGTAGTACCCCAGATGATTTTGGATTTTCAGCTAAAATTGTTAAACAACTTGCAACTAATATTTCTCCCATGTTGGCTCATATTTTTAGTTTATCGAACTGTTATTGGAAGTGAATGATGCGCTGGATAGTGGACAGCATTAACATTAACTTTGGTGTGATCCAGGGATCTGTTCTGGGGCCCACCTTGTTTTTGCTTTTTATTAATGATTTGCCTGATGTACTGCCAATCTCCAAAATTATTATGTTTGCAGATGATGTGGTCATCTTTGGATCCCATGTTGATTTGTCACAGCTTTTCCTTAATCCGAATAATACAATGTCGACTGCATCTGATTGGTATAAAAACAATCTGTTAACTCTGAATGAAAAAAAGTGTCAGTACATGTTGTTTTCACGTATTAGCTCAGTTAATACGATTGGTTTGAATATCTACCTCAATGATGTCGAACTACAGAGAGTTGATCATTTTCGATACATTGGTGTAGTTCTGGATGAAAATCTTTCTTTTCGTCAACATATTAAAATTCTTGCATTGAAAGTATCGCGGAATATTGGCATTCTTGCCATTTATTCCCGAGATATATTCTGAACACTATCTATTTTTCTTTCGTCCACCCGTATTTTGTTTACTGTGCTTCAGTGTGGGCTTCTACTTTTCCTTCTATTCTTAAACCTCTTCAGATTCTTCAAAATATAGCCCTTAGGATACTTTTCAGTATTGACAATAGATCTTCAGTTAAGCACATTTAAGCACTGTCGGGAATTTTCAGTATTTGTCAGCTCAGAGATATGTCTATTTCATTTATTTGTTTTTTATATCAACGTGGATTATTACCATTAAGTTATGCAGGGTTATTTTCAATTAACTCGCAGTTCCACAATTATCCCACTTCCCGTAGATCGGATTTTTCAGTTGAAATTAGGCCTACTTCACGATCTAGTTTTGGTCTTCGCCATGCTGGCCCGAAAATCTGGAACTCCATTCCAGCTGATTTGAAACAGTGTCTTGACCCATCAAAATTTAAAAAACTGCTTCGAAGGCATATTATTGATTCTTGCAAGCAATAAAGTGTATGTACGTATCTTTAGTTGTGGTGTTTCGAAGGATTTCTATTATTTATTTTGTTTAGGCTAGGTTAAGACGGTTATTTTTCTTTTATTGGAGTTAACTTACGCGCTTAAGTATGTCGTGAGGCATTTGCGTTGTTTGTTAGAAGTTGGTTAAATTTTGTTATAAATAAACTACCTACCTACCTACCTAGACAAATACAAATTGCTCTTAAAATATCATTAATATACAATAAAAGAAAAACCATTGCTGAGTTTTACCCTCAGATGGCTCAGTTGATCATTCATTTCGAGAAAAGACAATCGAATTAGAAAACAAAAAAATACGAACAAATATCGACGAAACGAAGCAAGAGGGAATACCTAGTAGAGCATTCCAGAAAAAGAAATATAATTTCTGAAAATCCCATATTACGGCGACCAAATTCCAGGGGTGGAAGGGAAATAATTAATTTAAGGATATTGTCCTGCTGGTAGAAACTATTTGGCTAAATACACTTATTGCTGAATCATCAGGAAAAAAAAAGACAATATGTCTAAATCGAATGATAGTCATATTCATCCAGCAAATATAGTAGCTTTGCATATTTTTGCTTCTACATTTAATATGGCTCCAAAAATAGATATTTTAGGGTATGATATCATCCTTAAAACAACGACTGATATCTTTCCATTACGGATATAAAAAAACAAAATGAGTGTTGCGTTTGATCCACAACAAAAGGCAGAAGACAAATACAAACGTTTGTTAAAAACAGTTGATTAACAGAAAAACTCGGTTTTCTAACATAAGAAACAGGCTAATAGTTATATTTGCGCTATAATTTTCAAAAAAAAAAAATCTAGTTTCATATTTAATTCGATAAACAAGGAAGATATATCCATTAAAACCAAAACTCTTTCGAGCATTCCAGAAAAAGAAATATAACTTGGGAAAATCACATATTACGGCGACCAAATTCCAAGGATGGGAGGGAAATAATTAATTTAAGGATATTGTCCTGCTGGTAGAAACTATTTGGCTAAATACACTTATTGTTGAATCATACAAGCAAAACAGGACAATAAGTCTAAATCGAATGACAGTCATATTCATCCAGCAATTATGGTAGCTTCGCATATTCTTGCTTCTACATTTAATATGGCTCCAAAAATAGATAATTTAGGGTATGATATCAGTTTTGTAGGTCCTTAAAACAACCACTGATATCTTTTTATTACGGATGAAGATAAATACAAACGTTTGTTAAAAACAACTGATTATCAGGACAACTTGGTGTTCTAACATATGGAACCGGCTAATAGTTATATCTGCGCTATAAAAGAAGATTATCAGGACAATTTGGTGTTCTAACATATGGAACCGGCTAATAGTTATATCTGCGCTATAAAAGAATTTGTCTAACATAGGTACTGAGACAGAAAAAGGGAGTATACTTTCGAGCAAATGGCAAAAAGGGTAGACAATTCGTTCAATAATCTGCTAAAAAACAACAACAAGAAGTCTAAATCAAATGACAGTCATATCCATCCAGCAATTATAATAGCTTCGCATAGTCTTGATTCTAAATTTAATACGGCTCCAAAAATGGTAAATTTAGGGTATAGGGTACATTCGAGCAAATGGTAAAAAGGGTAGACAATTCGTTCAATAATCTGCTAAAAAACAACAACAAGAAGTCTAAATCAAATGACAGTCATATCTATCCAGCAATTATGGTAGCTTCGCATATTCTTGCTTCTACATTTAATATGGCTCCAAAAATAGATAATTTAGGGTATGATATCAATTTTATAGGTCCTTAAAACAAGCACTGATATCTTTTCATTACGGATATAAAAAAGAAAATGATTGTTGCTTTTGATCCACAGCAAAAAGCAGAAGACAAATACAAGCGTTTGTTAAAAACATAACATAAGGAACAGGCTAATAGTTATATCTGCGCTATAATTTTCTAAAGAAAAATTCCAATTTCATATTCAATTCAGTAGACAAAGGAAATAGGAATCCATTAAAACCAACACTCAAAGATCGCGGAAACGAGGAACATACGACAGAAAAATTTTCAAACAAAGGTATTGAAATAGAAAAAGGGAACAGAATATATTTTCGAGCAAATGGTAAAAAGGGTAGACAGTTCACTCAACTTCGAAAAATCCCATATTACGGCGACCAAATTCCACGGGTGGGTGGGAAATGATTAATTTAAGGATATTGTCCTGCTGGTAGAAACTATTTGGCTAAATACACTTATTGTTGAATCATATATACAAAACAAAACAATAAGTCTAAATCGAATGACAGTCATATCCATCCAGCAATTATAATAACTTCGCATAATCTTGCTTCTACATTTAATGCGGCTCCAAAAAGAGATACTTTAGGGTATGTTATCAGTTTTATAGGTCCTTAAACTAACACTGATATCTTTTCATTACGGATAAAAAAAAACAAAATGAATGTTGCGTTTGCTCCACAGCAAAAGGCAGAAGACAAATAAAAACGTTTGTTAAAAACATTTGATTAGCTGGAAAACTTGGTTTTCTAACATAAGAAACAGGCTAGTAGTTATATCTACGCTATAATTTTCAAAAAAAATCCAATGTCAGATTTAATTCGATAAACAAGGCAGATAAGAATTCATTAAAACCAAAACTCTTTCGAAGGCAAGATAAAGGTAAGGGAAACGTGGTCTCGCAGAAATAGAAATTCTAAGGTAAAACCAAAATACTATTCGCCAAGCACTGTCGACATACCACACGAATATAAACAAAGAAAAGTAGACAAATACAAACTGCTCTTAAACTATCATTAATATACAATAAAAGAAAAACCATGGCTCAGTTTTACTCTTAGATGGCTCAGTTGATCATTCATTTCGAGGAAAGACAATCGAATTACAAAACAAAAAATACGAACAAATAAATAAGTATCGACGAAACGAAGCAAGAGAGAATTCCAATTTCATATTCAATTCAGCAGACACGGAAAATAAGAATCCATTAAAACCAAAACTCGAAGATCGCGGAAACGAGGAATACTATTCGCCAAGCACTGTCGACATACCACACGAATATAAACATAGAAAAGTAGACAAATACAAATTGCTCTTAAAATATCATTAATATACAATAAAAGAAAAACCATGGTTCAGTTTTACCCTTAGATGGCTCAGTTGCTATTTCATTTCGAGGAAAGACAATCAAACTAGAAAACAAAAAAATACGAACAAATAGATAAGTATCGACGAAACGAAGGAAGAGGAAATTCGCATAGTCTTGGTTCTAAATTTAATACGGCTCCAAAGAGAGATAATTTAGGGTATGATATCGATTTTATAGGTCCTAAAAACAACCAGTGATATCTTTTAATTACGGATATAAAAAAGAAGATGATTGTTGCCAGCAAAAAGCAGAAGATAAATACAACGTTTAACAGGAAAACTTGGTTTGCTAACATAAGGATCAGGCTAATAGTTATATCTGCGTTAATTTCATATTTAATTCAGTAGACAAGGAAAATAAGAATCCATTACAGCCAACACTCGAAGATCGCGGAAACGAGGAACATATGAAGGTAAAATTTACAGACAAAGGTACTGAAATAGAAAAAGGGACTATATTTTCGAGGTGGTGAAAAGGGTAGAAAATTCGTTCAACTTCGGAAAATCCCATTTTACGGCGACAAAATTCCACGGGTGGGAGGAAATGATTAATTTAAGGATATTGTCCTGCTGGTAGAAACTATTGGGCTAAATATACTTATTGCTGAATCAATACATGCAAAACAAAAACAATAAGTCTAAATCGAATTACAGTCATATTCATCCAGCAATTTTAGTAGCTTCGCATAGTCTTCCTTCTACATTTAATACGGCTAAATTTACGGTAAGCAAGTAAACTAAAGTAATTTATTTATGACCCGCCATTTCGGAAAGGCGGAGAAAATTAAGAAAGTAAACGGTCAGGAAACAGTGGACGAAGTCGTGTGCTGGTTGGGCCCTGTCGTCCATAATTTTTGAAAGCGATGAGGAAGAATCCAAAAGTGTAGCACTTACATCTTGAATTTTGAACTTCTCCGTCAGTGTATAGTTATGACATAATTTCGATGAGTGGAGCAGGTGCTTTGCATATTTAAAATATCATGATCTTATCTTTTTAATCTCCTTCTTTCGCAGAACACGAGTGACGCCAGAACGAAATATTATAGAAGTAGCGCAGAAGGTGCTGTACAATTTCCCAAAGCTTTACGATTATAGCGCCCCCGGTTGGGGACGATGCGCCCATAGGCGGTACGGATTGATCTAGAAACTTCTTGAACAACTGAAGAGCAAAATTTTGACAATGAACATTTGAATGTTATGGCGAGCCACCGTAGAGAGTCTGTTGATTTGACCATGAATGATCCAAGAGAGATAGAAGCTTTGGATACATTCGAACCATTTGATGAAGGGTTGAAATGCAGGTACTCACATTTTGACAGGTTAAGTTCAAGGCCAATTTTGAGAAGTTCCGACGACAGCTTACTTTCATTTTTAGTGAGTGTGGATCGGCTACGGCTTACTAAGAGCAAGTCTAAAGGCATGGTCTTTATAAAAGTAAGCAGGATTCAAAGAATCGAGACAAGAAGATACGGCCGATTTAAAGATGCCTTGACGAACACCAGTTCGGACTGGAATAATCTCTGACAAGCTACCTTGCGATTTAAACCTTACTGAGGAATGATCATACCAAACTTTTAAAAGACTGACAACAGACTGATTCACGCCAGAAGTAATGAGAGAAAATACGGCCTGAGAGTGCGTTATATTGTCAAAAGCACCAGCTATATCTTTAGAACATATATGTATAGCAGAATTGTCGCGAGTAGCCTGAATTTCTGGAAGAAGGGCCTATTCCAGGATTTCGCTTATGGTACAAGAAGCTGCAATTGGCCCATAGCTTTTGCAAAGAGCCGCGTCTTTCCCTCGCTTAATCACCCATGTTATAGTACCCAAAAGGAAACTATTCGAAACCAAACCCTGGCACAAACAAATTTGAAATAGCAGCTGAAAGTGTTGAGTTAAAGCTGGATACTCAATTCTGAAAAAATCGGCACTAAGGCCATCAGAATCTGTATAACCAGTTCTTCTTAATTTTCGGAAAGCAATTTCGATGGAAGAACAAGTAACGGGAAGAACAGAAGGTTGAAATATCTTCCTTGGTAGTATTTAAGAAGTAAATTTTCAAAGTGCTCCTGAATCTGGTTTTTGCAACCACTGAATAGACCACTGTAGTGGCTGGTCCAGTCAGCCATCGTTAGCGTGGAAGGAGGTACAGCTGAACGGTATAATAGCAGTTTTATAGGTCCTTAAAAACTAACTGATATCTTTTCATTACGGATATACAAAAAAAAATGATTGTTGCGTTTGATCCACAGCAAAAGGCAGAAGATAAATAGAAACGTTTGTTAAAAACAACTGATTAACAGGAAAACTTGGTTTTCTAACATAAGGAACAGGCTAATAGTTATATCTGCGCTATCATTTTCAAAAGAAAATTCCGATTTCATATTTAATTCGATAGACAAGGAAAATAGGAATCCATTAAATCCAAAACTCAAAGATCGCGGAAACGAGGAACATATGAAAGAAAATTTTTCTAACAAAGGTATTGACATAGAAAAAAGTGACTATATTTTCGAGCAAATGGTAGAAAGGGTAGACAATTCTTTCAATAGTCTGCTAAACAAAACAAGAAGTCTAAATCGAATGACAGTCATATCCATCTAGCATTTATAATAGCGTCGCATAGTCTTGCTTCTACATTTAAAACGGCTCCAAAAGAGTTTATTAACAAAGGTATTGAAACAGAAAAAGGGACTATATTTTCGAGCAAATGTTAAAAAGTGTGGACAATTCGTTCAATAATCTGCTAAACAAAACAAGAAGTCTAAGAGTCATATACATACAGCAATTATAATAATTTCGCATAATTTTGTTTCTACATTTAATGTGGCTGCAGAAAGAGGTAATTTAGGGTATGTTTTCAGTTTTATATGTCCTTAAAACATACACTGATATCTTTTAATTACGGATACAAAAAAAAAACAATTGTTGCGTTTGATCCACAGCAAAAGGTAGAAGACAAATACAAACGTTTGTTAAAACAATTGATTAACAGAAAAACTTGTTTTTCTAACATAAGAACAGGCTAATAGTTATATGTGCACTATAATTTTCAAAAAAAAATTCAGTTTAATATTTAATTCGATAAACAAGGAACATAAAAATCTATTAAAACCAACACTCGAAGATCGCAGAAACGAGAAACATATGAAAGAAATTTTTCTGACGACAGTGCTTGTCTAAGAAAGATTACAGCTTCATTGTCAACCTTTCTTAGTGTGTGTTGTTCAGCTGAATCGGCTGAAGGCTGAACCGAAAGGTCAAATTTTCACAGAAACCGAGATAATGGGAACAAAACCAATACGCCATCTACCATCTACCCGTCAAAACTGGACAAGGTGGTGGGGGTATTCCTTCGCTGCAAAAATCATGCATCACGGAAGAACCGCAAATCAAGGTGGTTACACCTGCCTCGTAAAATCCAAGGATAAGTTGAACTTGTAAGATGTTTTATGTAAACTTATTTGTTTCGGCTTGATTATTGTACACTCCTTTTCTTTATATGTCCTAACTGCATTACTGTACACCCATTTTCTTTAGTTGTCTATGAAAGTGGTAAAGGACATATCTTACTAAAACATATCTTTTCACAAAGAAATCACTAAACAAAATCGGTGTTTGAAAATAATAATGTTTACATGAAAACAGTTTTTACATGCAGTTTTTGTTATTAATGTTTGTCCACGCTACACAGCCTTCTTGCTCTCCGTCGCGGCGGCTGATTTTATCCAGCCTTCATTCTATTCCCCGCGACGGCTAGCGACGGCTGGGCGCAGATATTTTGAAACTGAACTCGAAGTGGTTAAAGAGTGGAATACTTAACCAATTACATAAGACAAAAACAAAAGATTATCATATCCATCTGTAGTATAAGTAGTACTTATGACAAAAGACTAGTTCGTTCTGCGTCTTTTTAGTGCTTATGTCTCGTTAATGGACAGTCTAACAGTCGTGAAGAATTTTGGTCTGAACTGGTTTTGACTTTTTATCTGCAGTATGCTGAATAAGTGAATCATTATCAAGATTGTAATAAAAATACCACTCACAATAAATAGCTAACATTGTAGTGCTGGAAAAACTACATTTTCAATAAAATAAGATATCATGTCAAATCACACTAAATGAAAAAAAACGTACACTTGCTTCATGTTTCAAACGGAGGAGACTGTAATGGAGGAAACGACTGCAAACCGAGGGAGTATATATTATAAACAGACAAATTTTAGTTCTGAAACTGAAAGTATAAAACTATTTTCTTAGTTACTTTTTGACTACCACCAGAAGGTAGTTAAAAAGTAAAGAAGAAGGTAAAACGACAGAAAGATAGAAAGAAGGTAAAAGGGACATTTCAAGTTGAGGAAATTGTAATGGATGAAATGGCTGCAAACGGGTGGGGGGGGGAGTTTAAAAAGTAACTAAGAAGGTAAAACGAGGAAAAGATAGGAAGAAGATCAAAGGACGAAAATAAATGCAGAAACTGTAGTGATTCCGACGAGAGTAAAAGTGACAGCATCTTTCGACTGCAAGATAAAAGTAAGGGAAACGTGGTCTCGCAGAAATAAGAAATTCTAAGGTAAAACTAAAATACTATTCGCCCACTGTCTACATACCACACGAATACAAACATAGAAAAGTTGCTCTTAAAATATCATTAATATACAATAAAAGAAAAACTATGGCTCTGTTTTACCCTCGAATTAGAAAACAAAAAAATACGAACAAATATCGACGAAACGAAGCAAGAGGGAATACCTACTAGAGCATTCCAGAAAAAGAAATATAACTTCGGAAAATCCCATATTACGGCGACCAAATTCCAGGGGTGGAAGGGAAATAATTAATTTAAGGATATTGTCCTGCTGGTAGAAACTATTTGGCTAATTAAACTTATTGTTGAATCATACATGCAAAACAATACAATATATAGGATAATAGGGTATGCTATCAGTTTTGTAGGTCCTTAAAACAACCACTGATATCTTTTCATTATGGATATAAAAAACAAAATGATCGTTGCGTTTGATCTACAGCAAACAGCAGAAGATAAATACAAACGTTTGTTATAAACAACTGATTATCAGGACAACTTGGTGTTCTAACATGTGAAACCTAACCAAAACAAGCAGTCTAAATCGAACGACAGTCATATCCATCCAGCAATTATAACAGCTTCGCATAGTCTTGCTTCTAAATTTAATACGGCTCGCTCTGAAACGAGATAATTTTAATTAATAATTTTTAATTAACTCCATCGACAAAGAAAATAAGAATCCATAAAAAACCAACACTCGAAGATCGCGGCAACGATAATTTAGGATATGATATCAGTTTTATAGGTCCTTAAAACACCCACTGATATCTTTTCATTTAGGATATGAAAAAGAAAATGATTGTTGCGTTTGATCCACAGCAAAAAGCAGAAGATAAATACAAACGTTTGTTAAAAACAACTGATTAACAGGAAAACTTGGTTTTCTAACAAAAGGAACTGGCTAATAGTTATATCAAAGCTATAATTTTCAAATGAAAATACCAATTTCATATTTAATTCAGTAGACACGGAATTTAATACGGCTCCAAAAGAGATTATTAACAAAGGTATTGAAACAGAAAAAGGGACTATATTTTTTAAGCAAATGGTAAAAAGTATGGACAATTCGTTCAATAATCTGCTAAACAAAACAAGAAGTCTAAATCAAATGACAGTCATATCCATCGAGCAATTATAATAACTTTGCATAATCTTGCTTCTACATTTAATGCGGCTCCAAAAAGAGGTAATTTAGGGTATGTTTTCAGCTTTATAGGTCCTTAAAACAAACACTGATGTCTTTTCATTACGGAAACAAAAAACAAAATGATTGTTGCGTTTGATCCACAGCAAAACTTGTTTTTTCTAAAATAAGAAACAGGCTATTAGTTATATCTGAGCTATGATTTTCAAAAAAATCCAGTTTCATATTTAATTCGATAACAAGGAAGATAAGAATCCATTAAAACGAACACAGGAAGATCGCAGAAACGAGGAACATATGCAAGAAAATTTTTCTAACAAAGGTATTCAAATAGAAAAAGGGACTATATAAAAAGGCAATTCGTTCAATAATCTGCTAAACACAACAAGAAGTCTAAATCGAACGACAGTCATATCCATCCAGCAATTATAATAGCTTCGCATAGTCTTGCTTCTAAATCAATACGTCTCCAAAAAGAGATAATTTAGGGTATCATATCAGTTTTATAGGTTCTTAAAACAACCACTGATATCTTTTCATTACGGATAGAAAAAACAAAAATGGTTGTTGCGTTTGATCCACAGCAAAAAGCAGAAGATAAAAACTAACCAGTTGCCGGGCCGTATTTCTTTTCTATAGATGATTTTTGTTTTGGCATGACTAATGATACCAAGGCATCTGGTGGAACTGGCAACAACCAAAGTGATGATCGAACAGTGGTGGTCAACCTGTCCCCAGAAGCTGAAGATAGCTGAGCTGAAGAGGTAATGCAGGGCTCCTCAAAACAAACTGATGCAGAGAAAGCGCAACCAAGTCTGAGAGGCAATTTCCTTCTCATTTCTGTAGAACAATTTTTAATTTTGCAGTGTATACTATTGGACGTCCAGACTAAAGTAGCATCACTAGATTAGATCACTATCGTGAATCCTTTTCAGTCGTTTGAGAACGATTTGATGAATCACATTTACCTGAGAATGAGAAGATCCCGAGCATCAACTTTTTTAAATGTGAAGTGGCCTCCTCTAAGAGGAAAACACAATTTTACTGACCGAGTGTTGAACCCAGTATTCATTGGGCCCCACGATACGTCAATCTTATTATACTCGACCTCGCACCTTGGATCCTACATACACATATATGCTGGAGTTGCTCTTCAGTTTCTTTTTGTTCCAATAATCATAAATTGATGGTTGTTCAGATATTTATGTTTTTTACCCATTTTTATTTTCCCTTTCAAGTGGCGGTAAAAAGAAGACGAAATCTTGCGAAACATCAGTCCTGGATGCGTAGATCTCTTCTGTGTCAAGTACAATTGAAGACTTGGTGGATGCCACTGGTCAAAAGAAAACTAAGAAAGAAGAGCCAGCGGATTTGGTCTCCATTGTCATATCGCAATACCCTATGTCTAACACTAATAGTAGATACACTGTGCCAATGCTGGATGCTCTAACCCAGCAAACATTGAGGATCACTAAAGCTCAGAAATTATCAGACCAGAACTCCTGTAGTAGAGCAGGTCAGAGTAAGGTTACCAACAGGTATCGATGGTTTGGAATAAGGTGTCCAGAAATCAGATCGGGTTCACTATTGTCAATGCTAATTTATACCCCCACTAATTCATAGCACATTAGATGAAGCACTTGCTGGTACTTTAGGGAAAGTTCTCCTACCTGGCTGAAAAATGCCAGAAATATAAATGCTTGAGGTAAAATTGTTTGAACTCACTCTAAACAGGAGTCAGGGTTGCTCAGTTGTTAGAAAACGACAAAATAATATAAAGAAAACCAGTTTCAGGTACCTAGTTGATAAAGTTCAATTGAGTAGTCCTGTTTCTAACCAAGGTGGGAAAGTAGTCCCTTTAAAGGGCACTACTATTCACTGTAAAGCATCAACATGATTTATAAAATGGGATTTCTTACAGTGGTAAGTTTTTTTAACCTGTTTTATAATTTCAAGCCTTGGAGTCAGGGTTGTCAAGTTTTTAGGAAACGGCAAAGTAATATAAAGAAAACCATTTTCAGGTACCAAGTTGATAGTGATAGTGCATACGAACTACAAGAAATTATTTCATTTAGAAAAAGCAAGTCCTGTTTCTAACCAAGGTGGGAAAGTAATCCCTTTAAAGGGCACTACTATTCACTCTAAAGCATCAACATGATTTAGAAAATAGTATTTCTTACAGTGGTAAGTTTTTTAACCTGTTTTATAATTTCAGGCCCTAGAGTCAGGGTTGCTAAGTTTTAGAAAACGGCAAAGTAATATAAAGAAAACTATTACACGAACTACAAAAAATTATTTCATTTATAAGAGCAAGTCCTGTTTCTAACCAAGGTGGCAGTTGAATTTCTTGAAAGAGTCCCTCTAAATTATCAATATGATATAGAAAATGGGATTTCTTAGAGTGTTAAGTTTTTCAACCTGTTTTATAATTTAGTTTCGTTAATAATTTAATATAGTTCAATATGTTCTATAAAAGCGGTAACTATCCTGAACCACTTGAAGAAGCAATATATTATCTTGCACGAATTCTCTGGCAGAGTGGTTCCAGAACTGTAGGTTACTTGAACTATAAGAAATCCACAGCATTATCTTGATGGCCATGACACTTACAGAAAGGAAATTTTATTTTACATGTGTTGGATTTCCTGGGAGAAACAACGATACCTACATTTTCAAAAGAACAGGATGGCGGAACACTTTTGAGAAGACCCGCTTTGAATATTTTCCAAGTGGAACAGAGGATCATCAAACCCTGGAAGACTCATTTTTCCCTCTGACGGAGCACATAGTGGTTCCATTCAAAAGACAGCCAAACAGTGATGTACCAGCTCCCCAGAAAAGGTATTACAAGAAACTGTCAAGTGCTCGTGTTACTATTGGGAGGTTCTCAATAGCTTTCAGCTCTGCCAAGAAGAAGAGCAAAGTCCATATCCAAATGAGTGAAAATATTAACTGCTTGTTGTGCGCTTCACAACCTATGCATTGAGAATGGCGACTTATACAGAATAAATATTGATGCACATCGATACTTGAATGTCAATCCTTAGAAATCTCAACCTGTCTGATACTATGGCTTAACCTTATTGCTCTTCACCTGAACCTAATCAGGCATAGTACACTTCGGAAAAAACTGATGTATCAGTTCAAAGTAGACCCAGTTTTGGCGCGAACTGTGGCTATTTCCTTTCCGATAGGAACCAACAAACTAACTATAAATCGACGTGTTCGGCCACTCTCCCTATTTACCCTATTTGTGTCACTATGGTTAAAGACCTCGCCACTAGATCGCTAGAACCCTGATCGCTGGAAATACGTCGACGACCTATCCGTTCTTGAAATATGTTTTAGGAATGTTAAAAGCAGAGCTTCTGGGGATATGACAGTTAACGAGGATTAAACAGGTGTTCTTATACTAAATGTCCTCTTCTTGCCAAGAAGATAAGGTCTATATGTCCGAATATGGTAAACAACAGCGATCGCTTCTTTCTCGGTTGCTGAATGTTTTCGTTCTGCAGTATTCAATGTTCTGGAAGAGAAACGAAGGATCCTCTCTTCCTAAACTTGAGTAAGCACTCCAACTATAGCGAACGTCTGAAGCGTCTACTTTCAGGATCACAGGGTTAGCTCCAGGACTGAAATCAGGAAGTCCTAAAATGGGCTTCTGAAGAAGGTTCGGTCGCAACTTTTCGAAAGCCTCTCGCTTCTCCAGCCCAAAATCAAAATGTGTTCCATTCTTGGTAAGGCATTCTGCTATTCCGGAAAAATTTCGTATGAATTTGCGGAAATAGAAAAACTGGCCCTCCTGAGTACAGCCTCAGGAATTTAGCCTCCCCCTAGGCACCAGGCGCGTCCCCAGGTGGCGGATAGGGGAAAGTCCTTTAGATATAAAGGACACCTCCGAATATACAATAAGGAGGCGCGGACCAGGGGGGACCCAGTTCTCGGGGGTCCATAAATTGAAACCGAGGCACCCATGCACGGGGGACATAAATTTGTGCACAGGAGGAAGGAGGCCCCTGAGATGGTGATGCGCAGGGCCCACCGGCGTGTGGACACGTCCCGGCAGATGCCAAACCTCCTCTCATCAATGAGAAAATTGTATTGGCTATGCAGGATGCCAAATGGGAGGATTCTCTATAGGAGAACAACTGTAAAGGGCGGACGAACTCATATACGAGTCAACGGCCCCTGCTAGAGACAGAGAGGAGTAGCTTGCCGCTGTCTCGAAGTCTAGCTGAGCATCCTTTCTTCTCAGATACTGCTCTCAAATTTTATGATGATGAAGACAAGAAACATTTATTCAAACAATGTTTACACGGATACGTCAGCTCTGATTTTTCATCAGCGATATTTCGGCCCTTCTTGGCAAGGGTCCTCGTCAGGCTGTCAATCTTCTTGTTCAACTTCGGGGAAGGAAACAAACCTGTAACAAATAACTGAAGCTTCTACCGACTATAAATATCTTATTAAGGTAAATTATCTTCAAGTACCAGTATAATGAAAAAACTAGTCCTGAGATTTAATTTTTGACAACGACGCTGTTTTTGCTGCATGATTGGGGCGATGACAGGAAAGGGTTTTTTCTGCATTTTTATCAACTTCGGTTTTTTCATTAATAAGGGGCTGAAAACTTAAATATTATTGTATTAATGACCTCGTTCTACGTTTCTATTATGAGTACTTGCCTGAATCTATTACTTTGAATAATCACTGCACGGAAAAACTAGTGCTGAGATTTAATTTTTGACACGGCTGCTGTTTTTGCTGCACGATTGGGGCGACGGCAGGAAATATTTTTTTCTGCATTTTGATCGACTTCGGTTTTGTTGTTAATAAGGGACTGAGGCTTAAATTGTCTTCCCTTAATAACCCCGTTCCACGTTTCCGGTAAAGAGTACTCGCCTGTATCTCGGTTAATGCCTGTTTGGTTTTTCTTTATCTCAACGGCTTCTCGAATGGTTTGATGGAGTCCGGTGCACGTTGCAAGAATTTGAGCTTTTTCAAAATGTACTGAATGGGATGGGTTTTCGAAAATATGTTCTGCAAGTGCAGATTTGAAAGTATAGTTATGACGGTGTCCGTTGGAGAGGGCGTGGTCAATTTCTTGCTCATGCTCTGCAAGTCGTTTTCCGAAAGTTCTCTCTGTCCTTCCTACGTAACGCTTTCCGCAATCACAAGGTATTGAATAAATGCCTCTTTGGTACTGATTTGGGACTTTATCTTTTCCGGAGTTTAGGTAAGACAGCAAAGTATTTTGGGTTCTGTGAAAGACTTGGATGTTGTATTTTTTCAAACTTTTGGACAATTTTTCGGTTACTCCGCGGACGTACGGAAGGTAAACGCGGGCATTTTTTTCTTCTACCTCACCATTACTAGTAGAACTTACAGGATCTTTGGGGGATGAATGCAGCTTCAGTCGTCTTCTGATGATCTGTTCAACCAGTTGAATGGGGTATTTGTTTCCAAACAGGACGTCCCGAATGTGGCAAAGTTCGTCATCTAGGAGATTTTTGTCGCAAATTTTGATGGCTCGGTCGACTAGTGAGATAACTACTCCGCGTTTCACATATTCTGGCTGGTAAGAATCATATGGAAGGTATCGATCGTTGTGGGTGGGTTTTCTGTAGACTGAGCAGACAAAACTTCCTTCACTGTTAGCAATCAAAACATCTAGGTACGGCAGCTTCTGTGCATCATTTTCAAATTCAATCGTGAACTGGATAGTCGGTTGAATTGAGTTTAAAGTGTCAACGAAACTCACAATGTCTGTTTTTTGGCCTTCCCATGCTGTGAAACCATCATCAACATAACGTTTGTAGAAACTTGGAACCATCGGTGCGATACTGAAAGCGATTTCTTCAATTTTCCTTAGCGTTAATTCGGCGAGTCCCTGCGAAATAGAGCTCCCCATCGCTGCTCCTTCATGCTGCCAGTAGAATTGCCCCATGTAGATGAAATATGTTGATTCCCAAACAAGTTTAAAACAATCTAGTATTTGGCTTACAGTTAGGGGGGTTTTGTCTGACAGTTCGGGATAATTTTCTAGTGCTTCTTTTAAGGCATCTAGGGTGAAATCTTTCCTGAGACTGGTGAACAAAGATACAGCATCAATGCTTGCTTTTTGCGTTTCTTTGGTGACAGGGTATTTTCTTAACTCTTGGACAAAATCAATGGAATTTTTGATGTAATGCGGCCCTGAATCTAGGAGTGGCCTTATTAACGAAGCTAGAAATCTGTCTAATTTTTTAGTTGGGGCTCGAACGTTTGCTACTATTGGGCGAAGGGGTCTACCTGTTTTGTGCACTTTAACTACTCCATAGAAACGCGGTGCTACCGGCCCGGTTACTTTTAGGAACTGTTTCTGGGATTTTGAAATAGGGAGACTTTCTACGAGGTTTCTTACTTTTTTGTCAATGGATGGGGTTGGATCACTTGGTATTGGGGTGTAGACATCTTTGTCTGCTAGGAGGTTTCGAATTTTCGTGTCGTACTCGTTCTGGTCAAGGACTACAATGGCGTTACCTTTGTCAGCTTTTGTGGTGATAAGAGATCCGTCTTTCCTTAGGCTCTTCAGGGCTTGCAATTCTTCTTTCGGGAGGTTCGGTTCTGGAGGGATGTTGATTCGGGACTGTAGCAAGTGGGCTGCATCTACTCTTGCTTTTTCAAAATCATCTACTTTTGCATCTTCATGGAAAAGACCTGTCTCAAAACTTGCTACAAATTCTTCTACTGGTGGTTCACGGGGCGCGATGTTGAATTTACATCCATGGGACAATGCATTAATTTGTGTTGGAGATAAAGTTTTGGAGCTAAAATTTAGTACGGAAGGTCCAGGGAGAACTTTCGGACTGTAAATCTGGGTTTTACTGTAGTTTTTGTTTTGAAGTCGAGAATATTTTTTCCGCAGCTTTTCGCGGTGTTTCCAACAGGAATTTTCAAATCTAGCAGAGATTACTTTTTCGATTTTTGGCCTGTCATGATCATCAACATTTTCCATGAGGGTTTCTTTGAGATGGTCGAATTCGCGTGATGTCATCGCCCATTTTGATCTTAAACCGGCAATCGTGTCTTTAAGGAGAATCTGCGAAATACGTTGCTCCACTTTCTTCTTATTCCTCGAGTCCGGGTGTCCAATGTTGTGAAGCATTGAAGTTGGGATTAGTCCGTTGTCTCTGCATCTTACTAAAAACTTCAGTTGGTTTATCACTTGTCCTTTCCTTCCGGCCAAGTTGGATAATTGTCTGCATGTCTGGGCTGTGAAAGTTCCGTACTTCGTGGATAAATATTCTTTGAGCCCAAGCTGACTTTGAAACATTTATTCAAACAATGTTTACACGGATACGTCAGCTCTGATTTTTCATCAGCGATATTTCGGCCCTTCTTGGCAAGGGTCCTCGTCAGGCTGTCAATCTTCTTGTTCAACTTCGGGGAAGGAAACAAACCTGTAACAAATAACTGAAGCTTCTACCGACTATAAATATCTTATTAAGGTAAATTATCTTCAAGTACCAGTATAATGAAAAAACTAGTCCTGAGATTTAATTTTTGACAACGACGCTGTTTTTGCTGCATGATTGGGGCGATGACAGGAAAGGGTTTTTTCTGCATTTTTATCAACTTCGGTTTTTTCATTAATAAGGGGCTGAAAACTTAAATATTATTGTATTAATGACCTCGTTCTACGTTTCTATTATGAGTACTTGCCTGAATCTATTACTTTGAATAATCACTGCACGGAAAAACTAGTGCTGAGATTTAATTTTTGACACGGCTGCTGTTTTTGCTGCACGATTGGGGCGACGGCAGGAAATATTTTTTTCTGCATTTTGATCGACTTCGGTTTTGTTGTTAATAAGGGACTGAGGCTTAAATTGTCTTCCCTTAATAACCCCGTTCCACGTTTCCGGTAAAGAGTACTCGCCTGTATCTCGGTTAATGCCTGTTTGGTTTTTCTTTATCTCAACGGCTTCTCGAATGGTTTGATGGAGTCCGGTGCACGTTGCAAGAATTTGAGCTTTTTCAAAATGTACTGAATGGGATGGGTTTTCGAAAATATGTTCTGCAAGTGCAGATTTGAAAGTATAGTTATGACGGTGTCCGTTGGAGAGGGCGTGGTCAATTTCTTGCTCATGCTCTGCAAGTCGTTTTCCGAAAGTTCTCTCTGTCCTTCCTACGTAACGCTTTCCGCAATCACAAGGTATTGAATAAATGCCTCTTTGGTACTGATTTGGGACTTTATCTTTTCCGGAGTTTAGGTAAGACAGCAAAGTATTTTGGGTTCTGTGAAAGACTTGGATGTTGTATTTTTTCAAACTTTTGGACAATTTTTCGGTTACTCCGCGGACGTACGGAAGGTAAACGCGGGCATTTTTTTCTTCTACCTCACCATTACTAGTAGAACTTACAGGATCTTTGGGGGATGAATGCAGCTTCAGTCGTCTTCTGATGATCTGTTCAACCAGTTGAATGGGGTATTTGTTTCCAAACAGGACGTCCCGAATGTGGCAAAGTTCGTCATCTAGGAGATTTTTGTCGCAAATTTTGATGGCTCGGTCGACTAGTGAGATAACTACTCCGCGTTTCACATATTCTGGCTGGTAAGAATCATATGGAAGGTATCGATCGTTGTGGGTGGGTTTTCTGTAGACTGAGCAGACAAAACTTCCTTCACTGTTAGCAATCAAAACATCTAGGTACGGCAGCTTCTGTGCATCATTTTCAAATTCAATCGTGAACTGGATAGTCGGTTGAATTGAGTTTAAAGTGTCAACGAAACTCACAATGTCTGTTTTTTGGCCTTCCCATGCTGTGAAACCATCATCAACATAACGTTTGTAGAAACTTGGAACCATCGGCGCGATACTGAAAGCGATTTCTTCAATTTTCCTTAGCGTTAATTCGGCGAGTCCCTGCGAAATAGAGCTCCCCATCGCTGCTCCTTCATGCTGCCAGTAGAATTGCCCCATGTAGATGAAATATGTTGATTCCCAAACAAGTTTAAAACAATCTAGTATTTGGCTTACAGTTAGGGGGGTTTTGTCTGACAGTTCGGGATAGTTTTCTAGTGCTTCTTTTAGGGCATCTAGGGTGAAATCTTTCCTGAGACTGGTGAACAAAGATACAGCATCAATGCTTGCTTTTTGCGTTTCTTTGGTGACAGGGTATTTTCTTAACTCTTGGACAAAATCAATGGAATTTTTGATGTAATGCGGCCCTGAATCTAGGAGTGGCCTTATTAACGAAGCTAGAAATCTGTCTAATTTTTTAGTTGGGGCTCGAACGTTTGCTACTATTGGGCGAAGGGGTCTACCTGTTTTGTGCACTTTAACTACTCCATAGAAACGCGGTGCTACCGGCCCGGTTACTTTTAGGAACTGTTTCTGGGATTTTGAAATAGGGAGACTTTCTACGAGGTTTCTTACTTTTTTGTCAATGGATGGGGTTGGATCACTTGGTATTGGGGTGTAGACATCTTTGTCTGCTAGGAGGTTTCGAATTTTCGTGTCGTACTCGTTCTGGTCAAGGACTACAATGGCGTTACCTTTGTCAGCTTTTGTGGTGATAAGAGATCCGTCTTTCCTTAGGCTCTTCAGGGCTTGCAATTCTTCTTTCGGGAGGTTCGGTTCTGGAGGGATGTTGATTCGGGACTGTAGCAAGTGGGCTGCATCTACTCTTGCTTTTTCAAAATCATCTACTTTTGCATCTTCATGGAAAAGACCTGTCTCAAAACTTGCTACAAATTCTTCTACTGGTGGTTCACGGGGCGCGATGTTGAATTTACATCCATGGGACAATGCATTAATTTGTGTTGGAGATAAAGTTTTGGAGCTAAAATTTAGTACGGAAGGTCCAGGGAGAACTTTCGGACTGTAAATCTGGGTTTTACTGTAGTTTTTGTTTTGAAGTCGAGAATATTTTTTCCGCAGCTTTTCGCGGTGTTTCCAACAGGAATTTTCAAATCTAGCAGAGATTACTTTTTCGATTTTTGGCCTGTCATGATCATCAACATTTTCCATGAGGGTTTCTTTGAGATGGTCGAATTCGCGTGATGTCATCGCCCATTTTGATCTTAAACCGGCAATCGTGTCTTTAAGGAGAATCTGCGAAATACGTTGCTCCACTTTCTTCTTATTCCTCGAGTCCGGGTGTCCAATGTTGTGAAGCATTGAAGTTGGGATTAGTCCGTTGTCTCTGCATCTTACTAAAAACTTCAGTTGGTTTATCACTTGTCCTTTCCTTCCGGCCAAGTTGGATAATTGTCTGCATGTCTGGGCTGTGAAAGTTCCGTACTTCGTAGATAAATATTCTTTGAGCCCAAGCTGACTTTGAAACATTTATTCAAACAATGTTTACACGGATACGTCAGCTCTGATTTTTCATCAGCGATATTTCGGCCCTTCTTGGCAAGGGTCCTCGTCAGGCTGTCAATCTTCTTGTTCAACTTCGGGGAAGGAAACAAACCTGTAACAAATAACTGAAGCTTCTACCGACTATAAATATCTTATTAAGGTAAATTATCTTCAAGTACCAGTATAATGAAAAAACTAGTCCTGAGATTTAATTTTTGACAACGACGCTGTTTCCGCTGCATGACTGGGGCGATGACAGGAAAGGGTTTTTTCTGCACTTTGATCAACTTCGGTTTTTTCATTAATAAGGGGCTGAAAACTTAAATATTATTGTATTAATGACCTCGTTCTACGTTTCTATTATGAGTGCTTGCCTGAATCTATTACTTTGAATAATCACTGCACGGAAAACTAGTGCTGAGATTTTATTTTTGACACGGCTGCTGTTTTTGCTGCACGATTGGGGCGACGGCAGGAAATATTTTTTTCTGCATTTTGATCGACTTCGGTTTTGTTGTTAATAAGGGACTGAGGCTTAAATTTTCTTCCCTTAATAACCCCGTTCCACGTTTCCGGTAAAGAGTACTCGCCTGTATCTCGGTTAATGCCTGTTTGGTTTTTCTTTATCTCAACGGCTTCTCGAATGGTTTGATGGAGTCCGGTGCACGTTGCAAGAATTTGGGCTTTTTCAAAATGTACTGAATGGGATGGGTTTTCGAAAATATGTTCTGCAAGTGCAGATTTGAAAGTATAGTTATGACGGTGTCCGTTGGAGAGGGCGTGGTCAATTTCTTGCTCATGCTCTGCAAGTCGTTTTCCGAAAGTTCTCTCTGTCCTTCCTACGTAACGCTTTCCGCAATCACAAGGTATTGAATAAATGCCTCTTTGGTACTGATTTGGGACTTTATCTTTTCCGGAGTTTAGGTAAGACAGCAAAGTATTTTGGGTTCTGTGAAAGACTTGGATGTTGTATTTTTTCAAACTTTTGGACAATTTTTCGGTTACTCCGCGGACGTACGGAAGGTAAACGCGGGCATTTTTTTCTTCTACCTCACCATTACTAGTAGAACTTACAGGATCTTTGGGGGATGAATGCAGCTTCAGTCGTCTTCTGATGATCTGTTCAACCA